>OY754954.1:1576249-1911249 GCA_963576515.1 Cryptocephalus primarius
AAAGAAAAACTCCATTTATTAAATTGTGATTTAAGCTGCGAAGCTCCGTGCCAGTGGTGTTATTTTCGTAAACTTCGCGACGTGCAAGTTCCCTGCCAATGGTTAAAAACTTTGGACTATTGTTTTTGGCGAGATTTCGATAAGAAGAAGGGCACTTTGTCGCTCAGGAAGTTTTTAAAGGAATGTCAACGGAGGTTATGTCACGATCGTTTCACCAGATTGTTAATTGAGCTCGAGATACCTCAACACTTTCTTTATACCATCGGCAATTGTAAAGGTCACGAAAAAGTTGGAAAAGATGTGGTAGGATAATTTCTTACGAAAAAAATGGACCTCTAAAACTTCTTGGAACAATACAAGGACATTCTGTTAGACGAACATAGAACGGAATTTCGACGATACATAAAATACGATCTCAAAATGGTAGGCGACGACGGCTGGCGGAAGCGAATCTATAAACTTATGAATTTGTATAGAAGAATTACATCAAAATAAACTTTTTTATTTATTTTTAAATTTTTATTTCCATATCTATAGACAAGTTTAGACAAGAAAATCATCGAACGGTATGTATAAAACATTTCTATTTTTGGTCCTAACCCCATTTCATTTCACGATGTCTATAAAAGTACTATATGTTACATTTGTGTATATATATATATATATATATATATATATATATATATATATATATTGTTATATTCTGTGGAAAACCCCTAAAAGACATTAAAATAACATTATACTTTCACATTCTTCACCATAAGTATAAAAACCCTCTGTAACCTATTTTAGTTAGTCAAGTCAGTTGAGACAGTCAAGTCTATTGAATAAAGCCACGTCGAATACAACCTACGTCTTTTTTCTCACTTCGACTCCGCGACAATTTCTAAACCAGTAATTGTCGTCCGTACCCGTAATTAGTTTTGGATATTACGCTGCTAAGTGTAGCAACGTCTACGTAGTTAAATATTCAATATCTATTGCGAGTTAAGCGCGGTCTGGTAAGAGGTCCAGGGAAGAAAACTTCAAGATTATATCGGCGTTCGTCCCAGAAGAACCCTTGGACAAGGTCCGATTATAACAATTGGCGCTGCGAACAGGATTCCTTCCCCTAGGAATCACAACCAACCCCGGAAGTCTCGTGTGTGGACGACGAGCTGAGTGGACATCATCCCCGACGCCACAGCCGACGGAGAGATTGAGTCCTGCCGAGCGGTCACACTAGGACGTCACTTCCGAACCCTACGAGAGCTATTGGTCAACATCTCTAAGTAGCGAGAGCTGAGACGAGATCAATTCAGACGCTTGAGTAGTCAACAAACAAAGAATTAGGTGAGTGAATTACTTTTCATTCTTTGCCACAACTTCACCCCTTTTCTTTCCTTCTTATTATTGAACCAAACATGCCGAACGATACGGTTAACGAAAACCTTACTCCCATTGTCCCAATGACGGATTCCAGGTTCAATTTACTATGTAACTCTTTGCCAAAATTTGACGGAGGTAAAAACGGTGTATCATACCTACGTTTTAAACACAGCTACGAAATAATTGTCGATCGCTGTTCGGAAGATCAAAAGGAATTATTAAATATAATTATCTTTTCTAAATTAGAGGGAACTCCTCTTCATTTAATTCAGAATCGTTTCATTGACGATACTGACAGCTTATTCGAGCTTTTTGATGCCCACTACGGGACTAGTAAGGATGTAAATGGCCTCATCTGGGACCTTTACATGATAGACGCATCTTCTATAAAAAACGTGAAAGATTTATACCATAAAATCGCAAATCTAAGGGATCACATTTGCACACATATGATCCAGAAAGCGAAATCCGACGAAAGCAAAAAAGCAATAAACAGCATTTTTGAAGGTATTTGCGCTTCGGCCTTCGTACGGAAACTCCCTAATGAAATAAGCAACACTCTCATGATGCACGACAACGATGATTTGGAAAAAATGTTTGAAAAAGCCTTAGAGTTTGAAAAAATTAATGCGCTTAAGGAACGTGAATACAACAATAAAATCCAAAAGCGACAAACTAAAGACACTTATAAAAAACATTATAAGGATAAATATAAAACCAAATATACGAAATCCAATTCACCCCAAAATCACAACCCTGAAATGTCATCCAATCGTAATACTGAAACTTGTAACTATTGTAAACGAGTAGGTCACTCCAAAGACAATTGTTATTCATTAAAAAGTAAACAAAAAAAGGAACAAATTAAAACCTGTCAGCCAATCGAATCATCAGAATCGTCAGATTCTTCCGATGAATCTGAGAATGAAACAGAAAGTAATTTAAACTCCTTTGTGAGGACGGTAAACGAAGGCACCGATTCTCAGTAATTCCAAGCCCTTCGACGTGTAATAGAATTTCAAAAACAACGAATACTACCCTACCTTACGTCGAAACAAAACTTTTCGGTCAAAAGTGTAAATTATTGATCGACTCAGGAGCCAGCATAAATGTCTTAAAATTCAATAAAAATTTCCCCAAACCGGACACTACAGAAACAACCCAAATTAACGGTCTAAATTCCACGCCCTTTAACACATTAGGAACAATTAAAACCACTATAGATAAACTACCAATAACATTCCATGTACTCGAGGACACCAACTTTCATTTAGATGGTATATTAGGGACGGAATTTTTTCAAAAACATAAAGCACTAATTGATTATGACACAAATAGCATTAAAATAAATGATTTGGAAATCCCATTAAAATACAATAAAAATAAAACCATTAACAAAGTTTCCCTATCACCTCGTCATGAACATGTCATTAACATTAAGGTTAACAACTATGAGAAAAGTTCCGATTACATTTTGGAAAAACATAATTTTGAAAACAAAATCTTAATCCCTAATTGTCTTGTACACACGTCAGTAGACAATCACATCTCATTCACTTGTATAAACCTAACCGACACACAACTAGACTTTCAAATTCAAGACCTGAAATTAAAACCATTCAAACAAGAACATTGTTATAAAATCGAACGAAATAAACACCCACTCAATGAAACTGAACGAATCTCAAAATTAATTAAACAATTGCGAACTGAACACATGAACCACGAAGAAAAACAATCCATTATAGACATAATAAAAAAGTATCCAGACATATTCCACCTAGAAGACGACACCCTAACACACACTGACATATTACGACACAAGATTATAACAAAAGACGACATACCCACACAAGCAAAAACTTACCGCTATCCTAAAGTCCACCAACAGGAAGTAGAGACTCAAATTTCTAAATTGATCGAAAACAAAATAATTCAACCTAGCTTCTCACCGTGGTCCTCACCCGTTTGGATCGTACCAAAGAAAAAAGACGCCAGCGGAAAAACCAAATGGCGAATGGTCATTGACTATAGACAACTCAATTCTAAGACTGTAGACGATAAATATCCGTTACCAAACATAGAAGAAATCCTAGACAGTTTAGGTAAAGCGACCTATTTCTCTGCACTCGATCTAACTTCTGGATTCCACCAGATTCAGATGTCAAAAGAATCCATATCAAAAACAGCTTTTTCCGCGAACGGTAAACATTATGAATTTCTTCGTATGCCGTTTGGCCTGAAAAACGCTCCATCGACTTTCCAAAGATGTATGAACCTAGCTTTACAAGGTCTCACGCCACAGCAATGTTTAGTTTACATCGACGACATAATCGTATATGGAAAAGATTTAAATGACCACAACTCCAAGTTAATCTCTGTCTTCGAAAGATTAAAACTTCATAACTTAAAAATCCAATTAGATAAATCCGAATTCTTGCGTCACGAAACCGTATTCCTAGGCCACATTATATCCGACAAGGGTATAAGACCAAATCCAGATAAGATAAAATGCGTCGAAAACTTCCCAATTCCGAAAAATGAGAAAAACATCAAACAATTCCTAGGCCTAACTGGTTATTACCGTAAATTCATCCCAAACTATGCAAAAATCTCCAAACCTCTAACGAGATTATTAAAAAAGGACGAAAAATTCACATGGACTAACGAATGCCAAAATGCTTTCGACAAATTAAAAAATCACTTGATATCGGAACCTATTTTACAATACCCTAATTTCGAAGAAGATTTCATTTTAACTACCGACGCTAGCAAATACGCTATTGGCTCTATCCTCTCACAAGGCCCCATAAAAAATTCACTTCCGGTAGCCTACGCTTCCAGAACCCTAAACCCAGCTGAGACTAGATACAGTACCATCGAACGCGAACTTCTCGCTATCGTTTGGTCATTAAAACATTTTAGACCCTACTTATATGGACGAAAATTCAAAATAATCACCGATCACCAACCCCTACGCTGGTTATTCTCTGTTCAAGATCCGACTTCACGTTTAATGAGGTGGAGACTGAAAATAGAAGAATACGATTACGAAATCATTTATAAACCAGGCAAACAGAACGCCAACGCGGACGCACTATCTCGAATTTATGTATCAGAAACTCCAACTAACAGTGACAATCCTCTAAGTGAACTCGACTCACTTATACCATCAGACAATTCACCTTTATCACCAACCTCTAGAGCTTATGTCGACGACTTAGAAGACTACTTAGAAAACATCCCCCTCCAACAAATCCGCTCTCCTAATGTTTTAATAAGTAATTCTGAAGAGACCCCTGACTTCGATATATTAATTCTGCCTGTACATAATTACGAAAAAGAAATTAAAGCAATATTATTAACAACAGAGATCGAGCGAATAACCGAAAATGTACAAACGTGCGTTAACATCGACAACCAAGAAATCGTCTTCCATAAAAGCCCAGACATTTCAGACTTCAAATTAAATTTCACAAACATATTCACGCTGTACCCAGAACAAAAACTCTGGATAATCGAACCAGATAAAAGTAATTGGTACGCCATTCAAGAAATCGCTCTCGATATAGAAAGGGATCTGAATACCTTACACTTGTCCAGTAAATTTCCAGACGTGATACCCGATGACATTAAAATCAAGATTGTTAAAGAGTATCATGAATTTCCGACACAAGGACATAAAGGCATGACCGAAACATTAAGAAAATTAAAAGAGAATTACACGTTCACCAGCATGAAAGAAACGGTAACACACGTAATCAACGGTTGCGAGTATTGCCAAGCGAATAAACACGACAGACAGAAAAGACAACTACCTGTACAAATTTCAGAAACGCCTTCTCAAATTCTAGAACGCGTAGACATAGACAGCTGCACAATAGTTAGCAAAAAGACGAAACGAAACCTAATAGTTATACAAGACCAACTGTCCAAATTCGTTCAGGTTTATAGTACCCCCAATCCAATAGACAGTAACTTCGTGCTGAGTTCTTTATTCTCCTTCATAGCTTCCTTTGGTTTCCCAAAAAGAATCCACTCCGATCAGGGAAAGGAATTCATAAATCAAACAGTTCAAAATTTTATTAACACATTGAAAGTCAAATGGACACATTCCGCTATATACCACCCCAAGAGCAATGGCGCGATTGAACGCGTGATAGCCACAATAAAAGAAACTGCTAATGCCTTACATGACCAATACAAAAAACAAATCAATATAGATAATACCTTGCAATTAGCTGTTCATTCTTACAATACGTCTCTTAACGCAACAACTAAATTTACACCTTACGAAATAATGTTCGGTATAAAACCTTCAAACCCTTTGCTACCTCAACCTCCTGACCATCCGATACAATTAAACCTAGAATATAAACAAAATGTCAGGAAAACAGCAAATAAAAATATCCAACAATCCAAAGAAAAAACCAAGGAAAGGCTGGATAAATCCGCCAAACCTCTGAGCCCACTACAAGTAAACGATAAAGTATACTTGAAAACGTTCAGAAATAATAAAATAAAATGGGAAGGTCCTTTCACGATATCCAAAATAATAAATGATAGAAATTACGAAATCCTAACTAGTAACACGAGAAACCCAATACAAACTGTTAATAGAGAAAACCTCAGGAAACTGGGTTAATTAGAAATTTTTCTTACAGGATGCCGCTCTGGTTATTATTGACCATCGCTATTGTTACCGCATCTCAAGACGTTGAAATCAACCAGCTCAAGACTGATACTGGAATTTACTTACAAAAACTAGGAACAATTCAAAACGTAGTTTCGTATTGGAACCTAATAATATTCAAGGACGTCGAACCTCTGACAAGAAATTTCTTTGACGTCCAAAGACTCATTGCAAAATTAAAATTCTTTGAATCCCGACTGAATACCACTGATCATAAACTAGTACATTCTTTGACCATCGAAAAAACCCTAAAAGATCTCACTCAAAAATTAAAAATTGTCATGCAATTATTTCCCAAAAATCGCGTTAAACGTGGATGGTTTAATATTGTAGGAAAAGGCCTACATACGTTATTTGGTACTATAGATGCCGACGAAGAAACAGAAATAAACAATGCAATAACACAAATACAAGAATCAAACAAAAACACCTTAACTCTTCTTGATAAATCTATTCATATAATAGAGGACACTATAAAGGATTTCAATAACACGCTAGCTGAACTTAAAACTTCTGAAACCGAAATCAATGACAATTTTCGAAAAATAGAAAAGGCCATGAATTGGACCTCTTCAAAAATTAATAAATTAGAAATAGAAGGCGAAATATTGGCAATTAATTCGTTAGTCTCCGAAATATTAATGAATCTTGAAACGCAAATACAATCTGTACAAGATCAATTACTATTCACTAAAGCAGGTATTTTACCTCCCTCAATATTTACAGACGAACAAGTATTTAAATGTTTAAACGATTTACAATTAGGTGACCTAAAATTTCCATACACTCTCTCTCTACAGAACCTATATAAATACACGTCATTTAACAGAATAACAATACTTGCTAAGGACATGACCTTAATCTACTACATACAAATACCACTTGTCACCCGTCATACCTTTACACTATACCAACTACATCCTATACCTATTAAACAAGAAAATCTCTTTAGAATAATCATCCCCAACTATTTATATGTGGCAATGGATAGAAGTAATTCACTTTACACAACGTTTCATTTCAAATCAGATCTAATTCAAGTAGAAAACGATTATTTTGGTAAAGACATTCAGACTACTTCATTGCAAACTAACAAAATTTGCGAAACAGAACTGATTATACAAAAACAATATTCCAAACTATGTGATACCTTAATATCCCCAATGTCACACGAAACTGCAATACAATTACAAAACAATTTTTGGTTAGTGTTACTATCACAAAAAAGTCTGTTCACATACAAATGTCAGAACTCAGATATTCAAGGATTCCAAGTAAACAGTAGTAGTCTTATCAGGTTCACTTCTATATGCAGTGGATACTTTGACAATGGTATCAAACTGGTCACATACCAAAATAATACAAGTCAATTAAACGATACGTTTGAAGAGATCCCCGTCTCCAGCGACTGCTGCATTGATGACATCCAAAAAAGCCAGACGCTTGACCTGAAACCAGTACGTCTCCAGAGCCTCAACCAGGAGGAGATCACGCTAAATAAACACCGACTACAACAATTGGAAAAAGACGTCACACACGAAAGACTAAGAAACTTCATTCGACTCACACAAGATAGATGGTGGATCCTATTTATAAGCGGGATCGCTACCATCGCCGCGGCGCTCTGCTGCTGCTATTGTTGCTGCCCACAGTGCGTTCGTATGTTTCAACCTCTACAAGGTGGATGCGGAAGATGCATCAGAATCATCAACACGAACGTTCAACGAATCCCGAGAAAACGACCCAGCTACAAAGAGGAGTCACCTGTACAGCTTACTGTCGTCACACGCCAATCACTACCGGACGTCCGTCCAGCGACGCCTAAAGAACAACAGACGCTCATGCCGCTGCTGCCAACGGAAAAGACCAACTCTTCGTGGAACTTAAAGAACTTAAAAAAGTGAAGTGAAATTTCTCGCGCCAAAAAGTGAAAATAAGTGTTAACTGTACTCATTACGTGAAACCACATGTTTCACCAGATATTATTATTTCTCGCGATGTACTATTATTACAATGCATTATTAACACTGTATATTTAAGAAATATTCACTCTTTATTGATCATGTATACCTTATATACTACTTATGTAATACTTAGTACTTTCTGACCCTATAGTATACATTTATCTAGAAAAACATTATATAATATCTGTGTTTACTACATTTATGTTTGTGTTTACTACTTATGTATCCTTTACTGTACTCTTCAATTACCATGTATTCATCTTTATATTATTAGCGTTAGGTATGGTTATTTAGAAACGCCTAATATTCTTCTATGCAAATCAAACATTTGTTTTAACCTCTACTTTTTCAACACTTTTATTAAAAATTCTGTATTGAAAAATCTTAAATGGGGAGGAATGTTATATTCTGTGGAAAACCCCTAAAAGACATTAAAATAACATTATACTTTCACATTCTTCACCATAAGTATAAAAACCCTCTGTAACCTATTTTAGTTAGTCAAGTCAGTTGAGACAGTCAAGTCTATTGAATAAAGCCACGTCGAATACAACCTACGTCTTTTTTCTCACTTCGACTCCGCGACAATTTCTAAACCAGTAATTGTCGTCCGTACCCGTAATTAGTTTTGGATATTACGCTGCTAAGTGTAGCAACGTCTACGTAGTTAAATATTCAATATCTATTGCGAGTTAAGCGCGGTCTGGTAAGAGGTCCAGGGAAGAAAACTTCAAGATTATATCGGCGTTCGTCCCAGAAGAACCCTTGGACAAGGTCCGATTATAACAATATATATATATATATATATATAAAAGCAATAAAGGAAACCTTTTACATTATTAATCACAGACGTATACGATTGATTATTTTTCAATGGATGTAAGATGCGATGGGGGAACATCTGTACTGAAGGAGTTTTTGACTCTAACAGAAAAAATCACTTCATAATTCAATTTAATAAACTTCTATAGGAAGGAGATAGGAGTTTGGTTAATAGTATTCTTAACTGACTATATAAAGAGATGGCGGGGCAATATATTCCGAAATTTGAGAATTCAGTTTTACCAGTCGATTCAACTGCATTTGAAAATTCATTATATTGAAAATATCGATCCCCTTGAAAGAAATAGAGCCTACCGTTAATATAACGAAAAACACTATCAATATTAGATGGTATTCCGAGGAAATCTGTAGATGTATAACTGTATTTATTTAATGAGGATGTCGAATTACACTCGTTTAATTGTAGATACAGATTAGGAGCAAAAAATAGATAGGTTTTCCCTTTATTCGAATTTACCGCACCAATCAGCCGGGTACCAATGAATACAGGTGCGATACTAGTAATATTTACTATTCGAATAACTCTAAAATCAAATTCTCTCATATAGATTATTTCATTTTTGATTATAAGAGCTATTTCATCGAATTGGTTTTGATACATAGCTAAAATTTTATCGGATTTACTAACGAACGGTAAAACCGTATAAATTGGTAAATCCTTCTTAAGAAATTTTTTCGTTTCCATATTCATCACCCATATTCTTTCGTTGCGATGTAATAGATACATGTCATTTTTTAAAATTAAAAAGGAAAATTCTTTAGGGGGTAAATTACAAATATTCAAATCTACTTCTTCTAATGTGGTGGGTAACACTTTCGCCAACGTCTTAGTCGTCTCCTCTACATTTTCTCTATTATTTCGATGAGTGGGTTTAGTTATAATAGAGGTGGTTGTGGTAGTGGTAGTATTATTATTATTTCTTTTCACCCCATATAAATATTGAATACCTATTATATCGTCCTCGTTCAATCCATAATTTCCATAATATGCGAACATGAGCGATGTCGAATCGTCACTGTGTGACAAGCCTAGCACGTGTCCTGAGAGAAAAATTAAAATATTAATTTTGTAGTATAATAATAATAATAATAATAATAATAATAATAATAATAATGTTCCCTTACCTATTTCGTGTGACACCGTTGAAAAAAGACTCGTTTGTCCTTTGGGTATATCTTCATTTAAACCAAAATACCAATTTACATTAGACGCTAGGTGTATTTCACGGCAAGTATCTCCGGAAGGTTGGTACGCGTGTCCGATCACCGGTGGAGAGTTCAATAAAAAAGGACATTTACCTTTTTGACATTTAATATTATTCCAATGGTTTTTCCCCGTAAACGAGATTACGATATCGTTAACGTGTGAACGTTTAAATGAAAGATTCGTTACATTCTCCCAGAGTTCGAACGCTTTTTCCACTATTCAATCGATTATAAAATTACTACGAACAACGTGCCAACTGAGAACGGTCTTATTTCATTTCTCAGCATATACCCTGAAGGGTGATGGATAATCGGTCATACCACATCGAGGACGTCTCATTAATGCTAATGTCTCTTCATTAGGTAACCCGTCCGCCGATAATCCGTAAAATTCTTGAAATTTAATTAATGCGCTTGAAGTCTCAGTCAAACCATTATCTAACTCCGCTACTTCCAGCTTTTCCATATATCCATAATGCAGAAGATATTCGGATACGTTCGAATCAATACTTGACTTACACACCTGTAGAAACGATAACAATAATAATAATAATAATTGCAACATTATCCTTCGACGATATTTAATCGACTAATCGAGCAGAAAGGTACGTGCGTACTACGTATCTTCTAGCAGGTATCCAGGTACCCAGGTATCCAGGTATCCAGGTACCCAGGTACCCAGGTACTCAGGTATCCAGGTATCCAGGTACCTAGCTATCCGCGTACATATACGTGCGTACGACGCGCGCGCGCGCGTACGTCGTACCCGCATACCGGAATATTCAGGTATCTTTCTCTCTCTCTCTCTCTCTCGCTAGCCAGATAAGCGCGAGCGCGCGCGAGCGGCCAGTATGACGTACGCTCCTAATAAATCCCCCCCCACACACCCATACGGAGAGAAAGAGAAAGAGAGAGAGAGAGAGAGAAGCGCGCGGGCGGGAGCGCCGATGTACGTGTAGGTCCAACACCGGAGACAACGAACGGAGACGCCGCTAACGCGCGCGCCCCCCGGCACACGGATGGTGGGGCGCCGCCGCCGCCGCCGCCCGGAGAGGGGGGATGACAAATATGACATTCACGACAATAACAAAGACGCATGGAACACGTGCAACGATGACGCGGAACGCACCAAACTGCGCCAAGGAACACGAAACTATGACACGGAAACGACAAAAGTGAGGTTAGAATCAAATTTGTGCCTGAAATACCGCTTGTCATATCTACTTACTAATTTAAAAAAAAATAATTTACCTTCTTCCATTTCGAGGTGCAGAGGGGGTAACGGCGCTAGTAGACATCATTAAACTTGTATTCAAGTAGCGCGGCTGATCAGTGATAGTGTGGAATTGGGATTTGCACAAGGAAAACATGTTCGCATGACTATTATTGTAAGTAGTCGCAGTCGCATAAACAATCCATTTAAATCAAATGTGCACTTCACAAGTGTGTTTAATATATATATATATATATATATATATATATATATATATATATATATATATATATATATATATATATATATATATCATTATCCTTGAAGAATTATATTATATGCATCCTTAGAAAAAACACATTCGCGCGACTTTTTATATTCAGAGTATTAACTTCTCTTTTTCTGAAACATTATACTGGTGGCAAGTGTAAGAGGTTCATTCGATTGTTTGGTTATTAGGAAGCATTTTATTACTGAGTCATATTTAAATTGATCTAAAAAGTCATGAAATACAGACTGGGATCACCCCAATTTTCCCCATAGGACGATCGGATCGGTTCGTGTTGGGCTGCACTTCTGCGTCCTAATTTTCCTCACCTTCCCGTGACTTTTTGGTGTTGCTGTTTTGGAGGTGCACCTCTATGGAGAATCATCCCAATTCTCGTTGTACTTGATGTCCAACAGAATAATAGGATACTTCTCGCAGTCGTCCACCTTTGCCCCGCCGTTGATGGTGTTCTCGGCTTTAGTTTCGATGTTGTAGGACTGCTGCACCTCTACAGGATCATTCCAGTTCTCCTCACAAGGAATGTCTAGGAGGACCACTGGATATTTCTTCGCGCTGCTGCCGGCTGCCTTGACTTCATCTTTGGTGATGATGTTGTTCTCGGGCTCCGGTATATTGTTGACCTTTCTGCACCGCCATTTGTGAAGGGCCAGTCGTTTCCCCAGAACCCTATGACTAGGGTTATAGGGGCACGACCCCAATCGCTCTGAATCATCATCAATGAAAGACATTTTGTGCGATAGTACTCTTAACAATCGTTCCACTATTTAAATGAGTCTTAATCGCATGACCCCCTCCTCTGCTGACGTTTTAACGCGTCCCTTCATCCAATAACACCATACACTTAGTCCGCACAGATGCATCGCATCAGCAGTTTGCAGATGTTTAGTTAATTTCATGGGAAACGGTACAAAGTGGTACGGTCAAGTGGGTGGCGACTTCTACAAGTGGTACATGTATTAATAATTCGTATGCTTGCGTTGCGAAATAATTCGGACACTGCAGGTGTTAATTATCATAACAAGTCGTCTGATCTGATTAATTATTTAGAAAATTATTGTCATTTCTTTCTTTTTGTTATGATAATATGGTATGGTACAATTATGTATGGAACAAAATATCGGCCAAATGGCCGCCGCGTACTCGGAGGCACACCTCCATCCGATGCCGTTAATGTGCCGAATTATCTCATCCTTTAGCTCTTGATTTGTTGCTGGCTTATCGACGTACACAGTTTTTCCTTCAAATAACCCCAAAGGTGTCAAATCAAATGATCTTGGCGGCCAATTGACATGGTGACCACCTGAGATAACACGGCCATTGAATTTGTCGCGCAAAAGAGCCATTGTTTCGTTAGCTGCGCGGCAAGTGGCACCGTCCTGTTGAAACCACGTCTCGTCCACATCCATAACTTCCAATTCGGGCCATGGAAAGTTCGTTATCATCTCACGATAGCCGACGCCATTCACAGTGACCGCCTGACCGGCCTCATTTTGGAAAAAATTCGGCTCGATGATGCCGCCAGCCCATAAACCGCACCAGACGGTCACTCTTTGTGAGTTGCACCATTGCTCCAACTGTTTGAAAATTGAAAAAATTATTTTTATTAAATATGTAATGAGATTTTTGATTTCATACCTCATGTTCTCGCAGTAGCACGCTCCTACTACACCCTCCCCCGTCACTGCTGTCGTCATCCCCCCGCGTATTTTTCGGTTTAAAAAAGAAGTGCAATTTTGGAGGCTCTTCGTAAAACTTTGAGGTGAATCACTGCTAACTCGATATCATCTTGGAAAAACGAGTGATCCACAAACATTTGCAGACCACCCGTCACCTCCCCCCAAAACGTTAAGTGGAGCGGTATCTCCGATCTGTACCGCTGTGGACGAGGCCACCAATACACGAATACGCCTGGGGTAGTTGACCGCGTAGTCGTGGAGGAGGGATGATGCCTCGTCTTCGCCATTAACTCTTTATTAAAACACAGCTGGGTATAACTTACGTTAAATTCCTCACCAACTAGGTTTGCAGCTTCGAGTATTTGTCGCTGCTCGGTGGTCAGGGTCTGGGCGGGTGCCCAGCCCAATAAGTTCCGGGTCGGCAAGCCGGGCGCGTATTGGTGGCCACCTTCATCCTCGAAAGGAGCGGGTCTTAGCCATACTGGGAGGTCCCAGTTCCTACTCCTGTGTATATAACATGTCCTCAATAATACGGCGAGCTATGACGACGGGAGCCGCCATACTCTCGTACTTCCAGTGGCTTTCAGCATTCACTGTGCCGTAATGGCCGTCAAGGTTAGGCCATACCGGAAACTCAATCCGGTACTCAGTACCGGTGGAATCGGTCATATCCCCGACGGATCGGAGATATTCCTCTACTGGCGCTGGGACGGGATAGTTCTCGCCCCTCAGCAGCTCTAAGTGTCGGAATTCGCGGCTCGATTCCTGGCCCCGATGCTTCTTTATCGCGATAATCCTCGCGTATAAGTGTTGCCATATATAGTATGCATAGAGGCTACGCAATACATTCTTGGAAAAATTCCGGTCTGCGGAATTTATCACATCATACGACGCCTCTATGATCGGGCCAAGGCCCTCATACGTGTCAGCAAACTCACGCCGAGGTCGGAAAGCTGTGAAGCCGGATAACCCCTCAGCCTCAAAATCAATCCACATAGGATCGTTCTTGAACTCAGAAGACTGAGTTGATGGTTTTAGGGGCGCGAGACTATTATTCTTCATCTCTGGCTTCTTTGTAAACACGTCTGGTCTTTCCTGGGTTGGAGGTTGACTGGCTCTAGGATGACTAGAGCCTCTTCCTCCTCTAACACGTCCTCCGCGTCCACGGCGTCCGCCGCGTCCACGATAGGATGCAGGAGCGGTGTCTTGTGAGTCAGTTATCTTTTCAGTTACTTGACTTTTGCTCTCCAAGAAAAAAATATATATAACGATATTGTTTAGATATTAAAGAGAAAAAAAAGAGCGGCATTATTGTCTTGATTAGAAACCAAAAAAAATTTAAAAATATAACGATATTGACTATTAAGAAAAATTTAAAATTATGAACATTAGTATTGGGGGCAAAAGAGAATGATATTCTATAGTAAACTAAAAATGCTGCTATGGAAAATTATTAAAAAACTTTTTTAAAGTACGGTAATATGATAAGAAAAAAAAACACTTACCTTCAATGTTATTAATGCCCTCATCTTCATAAAAATGAAGATTCGGTGGTGGTGAAGGCACTTTTCGGTCTTTCATGTTTTTTATACTGACGAAAATAGAAAATAGAAATTAGAAATACATTCAATTTTCCACGTGATTATAATCGGCAGGCCGAAGCGGCGATGCGGCTCTAGACGACGATGGATCGCGTGTCGACGAAAACATCACAAAAAGTAAAGTAATAGTTACCCTCGTCCATGAGTGTCCCTACGCTTCTCCCATCGGGCCTGATATTTCTTTTCCAATTTTTGCTGGCGGCACCGCCGCAAAACGCTCGAAACTCGCTCGGGGTGTACCAACGGTTCCCCACTTGTAACGGACGGACTGACGGACGGAAACGGAAAAATAAGAAAAACGTCAGATGTCTTCCGGTGACGGCAGAACAGCCAAGAAGCCGGGGAATTCAGACGAGAAGTCCTTTTTATCGTCGTCCTGCTTGGAAAATAGATAGTTTTGTTACAATATTCTTGCAATCTATTTCCTGGACAGCAGCGTTGGCCGCGTCCCTCGAGGGGCCGACGATCTTGAGACCATCACCGTCGTCACCGCCCCCGTCTCATCCTGCTGGTTTACGATTATACCTGATCGGCGAAAACTGCAAAGTTCACCGACCTGCCAAGAGAATCGAGGATCAAAACAACACATTATTATTATTATTTATTTACATGAACACGCAGATCGATGTGTATAAGGGCCAACAATTCATGCTACAATCTTAAATTGGCGGCAGGGATTGAGGAAGGGGGGGGGAGGTGGCTTGTACGGGATTTCAATTTATAAGACCGTAAGATAATACCAGGGTTAAATTTTTGAGAAAAGCTGCAAAAGCGACAAACTAAGAGACAACAATTAATGAAATATTACAAAATATTAATTCCAACTTAATAAAACAACCACATTCTATTTTAACCGCCCTTATTTATTAAAATTCTAGAGATTTAAAATTAAGGCAGAAGGCAAAAGCGACAAAATAAAAAACAAGAATTAATGACAAATTACACAATGCATACTACAAGCCAGCCTTAATAAAACAATCAGATTATAGATCAACCGCAATTAATCGAAGATCATGAGATCATGCTCATTATCGTTATTGTTATCTGCACGATTTGTCAAGCACGGATCATTGTTAATATTGTTGACCGCTGCTCCTTTGGGTCTCGGCCGACTGCGCTCATTTAGTGCTTCCCAGGCGCGTTTAAACTTTACCTTCTCCTCTTCTTCTATATCGTAATTGTCAATAGAAGGTAAAATTCTTTTTATGTAGCGTTCTTTTAAGCTTTGCCAAGTGCGGTCCAACTGGTTACATTTAACCAGCTCTACCCAACAAGCCTTGCCCTTGACCCTGCTATAGGCGTCATGATCTCTTATGAGCCTTAGGATTTTCAGATCATCTTCGAGTGTGTATGGACGTCTTGTGTTATTGGCTACAAAAAAGAAATAATTGCAGGTGAAGAGAAAGGTAAAGACAATTTATGTAGGAAGTAAAATTAGACTGTGCCTGTGAATTCCCCTGACCAATATGTATATAGTTTTAAAAAAATGAGTGTAAGGGCAAATGATCTTAGCTCCGGGGTGTATTTCTTCTTCGATGGCCCTTGTAATATTTTGTTTAACACTTGTTCCCCAGTTCCCGAGAGCGATGCCTAAAAAAATGTTATTACGAATAACGGGTACTTCTTGAATTGTTCGTAAGATAAAAGGTAGTTTTCTCGCCAAATCGTATGCATTAATATAACTAAGGTAAAATTCAGTATAGCCGTGGAATGCTTCAGCGCATAATTGTTATTTTTAAAATTCAAATTGAAACGTTCATATTGATAACGTGTCCCATTTAAATCGACTGTAACGTCGTTTAACGTATTCACATGATCGAAACCTGAGGAATCCTTTTCCATGGCGTTTTTTCGATTCGTCTGCAAAACTATAACTATGTAGAGAGGTGCCAGTTTTCCTTGGTAACTCCCGTGGTGAGCATATTTTGAAAATCGGTTTATTTTTTCTAATGTCTTATAACATGTCCATTTTTATTGTATCATTTGAAATTATTCCATGTTTTCTATGGACAATGAGGCGGTAGTATTTTGATTTGAGTATTTTGAGTCGTATCGTATGTTTACCGGCTATCACCTTTCGGTAATCTCTAAAGAAATTTAATAAATGCAATAGCGGGATTCTCATATAAAATGCACCTCCCTCGTAAAGATGTGGTACGTTGGGAAAATTCCATCCGGCCGGAGAAAGATACTTGCTATCGTCTTCATTGTAACACAATAATCACCTAATTAGGGATACAATGCCCGGATTCTTAACACTTTCTACTTCGATTCCATTCAAATCATACGTTATGGTACCGAGAAAAAAACACCCCAGCATTCTGCACAAATTTCACGTCACCCGTTCCAGTCGTCTTTCATTTTTCCTTTGATGACGAGAGCAGCGTCGAACATTTGCAACCAGGCATCATGTTTTAACAAGTCGTATCAACGTGCAGCACATCAACAGCAACATGTTGTATCAAGTCGTAACAAGGGCTGTGCTGTGCTAAGACTCTATTGACATCAGGTTCTGCTGTTTCAACTTCATCTGTAATCCTCGCACCGTGGGCCACCTCGTAGGCAGCAACCATAGTATCCGATGAGGAATCCTTTTCGGCCATCCAGCATATCTATTTAAAGATACCTTTCCACCGACTTCAACTAATAGTTCCTTTGCAACATAGCCAAGTGATTTGAACAAGGTAGATCTTACCAATGCAAGATCCTTGTTATACCCATAGTAAGGATCGCCTCCGATCGCATTTACAGCAGCTTCATATCTCCCCCACTCCTCTGGAAACATTAATGAGATACGAGCCCAATCAAAAGTGTCGTAGGTAGTAATAGCCTCGTTATTGGTGTATAACGTTGTTAAATCAGACCCTTGCATTTGAGCAACTATAAATGTCAAGCGTAATGCAATTGCTGGAATTTCATTAGTCCACCAGTCAACCTCTCCGATAGTGTCGCTTGTTATTCCGTGTTGGGAAGAAGAAAGAGTTGTGGAGAATTCTTCGTATGTAATTGTTTCTTAGACAGTTCTCCGTATGGAAAAGTGATCGTATATGCAATTTTTTGTTAATAATATTCTTCGTATTTACTGTTCACCATAAACATAATTGTTCGTAGTTTTGTTAAGTGACTGGAATGTGGTGTGAGGACATTACAAGTCCCATGAGCTGGACCCCTGTAGTGAATGGTCGCGTTATTTTTCATCGTTCTAGTAGTGGCGACATTCAGTTCCTTTGAGATCGCCTCTGGTGCAAATCACGTAGAAGAAAGCTTTTTCTTTAAGGAATAAATATTTGTTCCTGATCAATGGGAAATCCCAGTAACTTCGTAGGCACAGTACACGAAATTGAAAAACTGTCGAAGGAGATGAAGGATAATTGGTCTTGAAGCATAAAAATTTTATTTTAACAATATTTCGGTTTGTCTGTTTGATAATTCTAATCGGCCTTTTGTTGTACCGTTAAATCCATCATATTAATAGGGTTTCCGAGAATGTTAACTTGGTCAGCTATTATTTCTAGTTCTTTCATGGACCACTCACGTGGATTTTCCCCTGTATATCTTTTTAAATTTTGATAGCGAGTTATCATAAAAACATTTTAGATAATACGCGATACTCAACGCGACGTGTTTGTGTGTCTTTGCTGTTCGGTCGGTTGGTTGTTTATCTGAGTAAAATTCCAAAATACTTTCAATATCAGCATGAATAGTAAAGGGGATTTTTTCCTTATTTTCTAAATTTTTTTGAAACGACATTTTTCCTTTCTCATCAGGAGTAATGATTCTAGTTTTATTCATTAATTTATAACGATATACGTGTTGCACTAATTTTTTTCGTTTGAATAGAATTTGTTGAATGAAACACCTCTCACAAAACCATTTCTTCCTACGTGTTCTACCACCCACTTGCTTTGCAATTAATCGAGATATATCCTTTATCAAAGTAAAATGTAAACGCGCTTTTAAATTAATTTCCTGGCTCGGTGCTACTCCCCAAAACGAGTAAATTAACTTTAGTTAGGTAATTTTGTTTACTCGGAATTTACGGTGATATTTGGCGTTTCTTTTCATCACACATATAAATGTTTATGGATACCTTATTTATTTAAGTTTTTCAAATTTTGGAAGATCATCAACCACCAGTAGGGAATTTTATACCATTAAATTTTAAATACCTGACTATAATGCGGATACGAGCTAGTTCTTTGAGGATTTTTATCCTCAGAAGCCGGGTGTAAAGCTGCAACACACGACCATAGAAAACAATACGCATCATTGTTCTTAATATTTAAAACAGCTTCGTTAAAATTTTATGTTTCACATTCTCTTCATATCGATGTTTAGATCAATAAGTTGATTATTAGTCACAAAAAGTTTCAAGTCTACTTCACCACTCGATGGTTTTATGACATTTCCATAAAAATTAACATTTACTTTTATCATCGATTCCTCTAAAGTATTCCTAATTTGCTTCGCAAAACTTCTATAACCCTTTATATATAATAAATACCTCATCCATAAATTGTAATTAAATATTACCTCCAATTTCACTACATCGGAACCAAACCCTCCCTCTGATTTCAACGTATAAATACTCTCGTTTTTCCTTTTGGAAATATAGATAGAGACCACCACCGCTCGTCGATTGCGTCTTCGTTGTCTTTCGATGCTGTGCACTCGCGTACATCTACAGCTTTGCTCTGTATAGGAACAGTCGTGGTTAAGATGCAGGTGGTCTTCGTGCCACGCACAGATGAAGATTCCTGTGCGCTGGTTTTGCTGTTAAGACCTCTTCCAATTTCTGCAACACATTCTCCTCGATCTGCAAAGTGCACAACATCGTGTATAACTCTTCTTTTTGTAACAGCTCTTTGAAATTTTCGTAGGAAATTAAGGAATCGAGTGGTATTTTTTCTATTTTCATCTTCTTCACGATTTTTTTCAAACCGTTCCACACCCGGGTCCAAATCCTCTTCGAGTTCAATCTCTTCTCATTCACGCTGGTCGTGATCAACGATTTGAAAATGTCTACCAATTTTTGCATTCCGGTAGTCTCTGTCCAATGTAGTTCCAAAAGATCCATTAGAGGTGTCTCGCGGTCGTTTGCTTCGTCGAACACTATCTCTTGCGTAGTCATTTTCGATTTCTTCGATATTACTACTATCACTGTCACTGATATATTCTTCGCACAATAAAATATCGTCTACGATTTGACTCTCGAAAGGTACTGATGCCATTTGATGCGACTAGGTAACGGCGTTATATATATTGTAAAATTTTACAATATCACCGACTACGAGGAGGGGCCACGTGCTCACAAACACGAATATTAATTAACGATTATCGCTTATTGGAAACAATAAAAAAACCCAACATTCCGCCGGATGTAAAATGTACTCCTTCTTATCGTGCAAAGTGGCCATTAATTTGGAAAATTTAGAATTTGGAGGTGTGCGGTGTTCGGCCGCAAATGGAAAGTCTTTGTGAGTGTCATGTAGTTCTCTGGGATATTGCAAGTCCATCTGAATTATATATCCTTCGGGATTATCGTCTGGAATGGATGTTACATCAAAATTGTCAAGGTCATTGACCCACTCGAAGCCACCGTATGGCAAAGGCTCCATCATGGCTTTCCCATACAAGTTATTAACGTCTAAATAAAGAATATATTTGGACGGGATACTGGGATCATATTGTGGGGACATATACCTGTTGTTTGCTTCCGAAAAGCGATTACAACAAACCGATATCCCACCCCTAATCGCTCGTTCTATAAACATTACTTGATCTACATCACGTAACAACTCTAAAGAGCGTTTTGTGAATTTTAGCATACAGTCCCAAGTGTATCCAGGCATCGTGTAATACCATGCCGGATTTAACTTGTGAGTTGCAATACAACTTTTTCTAAAATTTTCAAACACATCTGCCAAAAGCAAGACATCAGTTTTCAAGTAAATGTCCGGATATTCTTCTAAATTTTCAATTCCAAATGATCTCCAGACATTTTGGGCGTGAGCATACTTCTCGGCACTAATTCCCTCATCGTTTAATTTATTGTAGAACTGTTCAGTGGGTGACAATTCCGTTTCCTCTAACTTATCAATATGTGAAATATAGTCATAACAAAACACACCTTTTTTTCGTTAATAGATTAAATTTTTCATCGTCATTACACTGAAATCCCTGCTTTACAATAACTAGATTTTGCTTCTCCATGATGGAAACCAACTCATCGAGAGATGTACCCAAAAATCTCAAAGAATCAATAAATCGAAATTTAATTGGTGTGTCTTGGTCGTGTCGTGTGAAGGAAATATACCGTTCTTTGTTGTTGGGAAGTACCCTCAGTTTTTCCGATTTAGCTAAATCTCTGATTAAAAAATGGCTATCGTACCCCGTCAAATTATGGAACACAATAGCCACCACAAAGAGCTTTCTAAATGACAAATTACATTGCGCATGCGCGTAGCCACGAGCTTCTCCAGTGAAATGATTATGGTCTAAAACAATTTAACCTCTGGCCTAAATTGTTTCTCGCAAATGTGACATTCAGTTTTCAATAATTTTTCACTTAACTTGATATTTACCGGTTTAATATTCTTCATTTTTGACTCGATAAATTTAGCCGTCGTTTTCAACTCCCTACTAAACCACTCTATGCGATCTGTACCACGATAGCTACTATAAAGGGAGAGAGAGTCGTCATAGCAACAATTTAAATAGTAACCTGCAGAAGAGGCCGTATGTTTTTGGTATTTTCTAGTAGCTGAAGCAGACGTATCGTTGTCGATTTCCTCTAAAAGGTTTTCAAAATCTGCATAAATTATAAATGGTAGTCTGTAAATGAAATTCTTAAATGAAACGTACTCGTATTTTGGAAAAGAAATTTTACAATCGTTTATTTTCGCACACAGTTTTGTGTGCTTCTCAAATTTTTCTTGATTGTGAAAATAATTTAGACACCTATCACAAATGATTTTTTTACTATGCGCCTTATTTAGCTGCGACGAAATTAATCTAGATAAATTTTTAATATAACAATAATGGTATTTAATTTCATCATCCCCCTCCCTGTCTTTTAAGTAATATGTATCTTGAATCAATAGTAGATTCACATGTTGATCTAATTTCTTTTTAGTTAACCGAATTGGAATTACTGTGTAACACTTTTTCTGATGCATTTCCAAACCATACACATTAACAGAGATGTTATTGACACTTTCGAATTTTGAAATTTGTTGCAAAAGCATCGATGCATCTAAATTTTCCGTTAACAGTACATTTTTGTAGTATGGATATAAAGATGTTAAATTTTTGAGTATTTACAGGAAAAATCCCGCTGACAATACTCCAGTAGAAACACGCACTATCGTATGTATTTCGAACGTTGATAACGGCGCGTTTATTCTCAATTCCAATTGGTTCTTGATAAAAGACGAGCCATTACCCATTTCATATTTGTTAATGTTAGTCCAAAAAATTAATTTTGTGCAAAGCCCAACCGGATAGTCTTTCTTGGAATTCACTCATCTTGTTACAAATTTTGTCATGGACATTTTTAATAAACCAGTTTTCCAGGTCCGTTGTTTCATCATTAATTCCATTTTTCGTATTAAAATATTTGAATTCCAAAATGTCGCCATCCGTAGACTGTTTAATAAATTCCCCACAGAAATTTGCATTAACTTTAATAATTTTGTATTTTGTTAAAATCGGTTTAATTTTGTTTAGAAATAGTACTCCGGCTTCGGTCAAAAATTGAATCAAGCACTCGTGTGATAAATTAATTATGACACTTGTCCTAATTCCACTCTGAAAACAAGAGATCACATCTTCCCATTTAATTCTTTCATTCATTAATTAATTAATCATTCAGTTTTATGCCTGCACCAACATGAATTTTCCGAATAAAAATTTTTTCAAAACTCTTCAAATGTGCTACCATTGTTTGTAATTTGCGTACTTTACCAATTGACAAGACATCTTTTTCATCACGTAATACAATATTACATAGCTCGATGTGTCTTCGAATGGGCTTAATCCAAACATTCCAGTGATCACTCTTATAATTTTTTAAATTTTCATTAAACCGTATTCATTTTTCTATAACTTTTTCTGCATTCATTTTTCTCTCTCTATAACAAAACAAAACGCACACAAACACTCAACTCTAAATCTCCACAATACTAAATTGAATCAGCGAATTCCCTTTCCCGATATCGTTCTTCCCCTTGTAGGTTACACCGTATGTCCCCTTCTTAAACTCCTCGATATCTGGAGCAAATTCCTCCGTAAGCCGCTTCGGTAGAAACACTTGGAATTCTGTCAACTCCAGCAAAACGCTCTTTCCAAATTTAGTCTCCGCGACTTTGGCCGATAGAATTTTTTGGGGTACGTTAACTGCAAAATCTTGCAGTTTTTAACTGGCTTCAGCTCACCCTCTGCAATTTCATTTATTTTTTTTTTAAATCCATCTAATAAAGAAACAAACCTACCTTTAAAAAAATCGACATGTATACTCACTCTTAAATGCAGGGTCACGCCAAGGTCAAGTTCGGGGGTGTCTAGACGAGTGGGGGTGTGTAGACAGTCAAAGTCGGTCCCAGATGTCTTGGAGGTCCCTGCTTGGGTTATGACCAAGGCCGAGGGGTGTCTAGACAGAGTCAAGATCAAGGTGAGAGGGTGTCTAGACGTGGGAGAGCTAGACGAGGGTGTGAAGGTCAAGGTCGTGGTCAATAACCGGCTCTTGGCTCTGTCTCAGATGTCTCAATTCTTATCCTAGTGAGAGATTATGTTATTTACAAAAATTGGATGTGGAGTCTAGACCTCAGATCAGGAAATATGTCTTCTAAACCATTAGATATTAACAAGTTGTTATACATTATCCCACATTCTATCTACACATTCACGAAATAACTGCAGTTTATCAGAGACCTAATGATGAAATAGCGGTATTCTTAGAGGATGAGATAATATTTTTTGAAGTAATACCTAAAATTACTTTGAAACGACGTATAAAATATACAGATATCTACAATCAGTTTGAGGGAAAATTAATTGCTTCTGTAAACACCTATAGAGGAAAAACATTTTTATTTTTTGAAAATGATTACTACTTGAAATTGGATTAATGCAGTTTTTTACCTGATAGGTATGGTTCTATTTCCAAAGATTTTAGAGATATTCCTTCTCGTATACATTCTGTATTTAGATATAATAATGGATTATTATGTTTCATGCAAGGTGATCGCTATTATGAATTCGATGAATTTACGAATTCTTTAGTTCGATCAGTAAAGTTCACATTAAATATATTCAATATTAGCTGTCCTAATTTAAGTTTATATATATATATATATATATATATATATATATATATTAAGTGGCTAGTCACCCCGTGAGGGGTATCGCCGCATTGCTCTCTAGATCTGTGTTTCGGTGTAGATCAGTCCCCGTTCTCTATTTATTGTATTTTATCGCAGATTTTTTTCCAACTGTTTCTATCCCTTGTTTTATCCTGCCAGTTTCTTACTCCAGCTCTGATTAGGTCTGCTCGAACTTCCTGCATCCATGTGGATCTTGGTCTTCCCTTCTTCCTTCTTCCTCCAGGTTGCCATTCTGTAATGCTGTAGACTGTTGATCTGTTTCCCGCTCTCCATATGTGCCCCAACCATCTGACTCTTTGTTTTTTTATTCTTTTGATTATGTCTTCCCCTTCCATTTCATCTAATATTTCTTTATTAGTTCTCCTTCTGTATTCACCTTGTCCTATTTTTTTAGCTCCCAGTATTGTCCTCATTATTTTCCGCTCCTGCACTCTTAATTCTTCCTCTTGCTTTTTAGTCATTGTTATTGTTTCCGCTGCATACATCATTGTTGGTTGTATTATTGTTCTGTATATCCTCATTTTGGTTTTCTTTCCTAATATTTTATTAGACAATAATTTTTTATTTGCTTGGTATACTCTGTTTGTGTTCCTTATTCTTTCTTTTATTTCTGTATCTTTGTCACCATCATTTGCAATCATTACTCCAAGATACTTGAATTTATTTACTTCTTCAATTGTAAGCGCACATATATTAACTTTGTTGTTTTGATTATTTACTATTTTATTCATTCTCATAATTTTTGTTTTTTCCTGGTTTATTTTCAATCCCATTTTTCCCCCTTCTCTTATTATTTCATTCAGTACTCTTTCTGTTGCCTTTCGATTTTTTGTTACGATTACTATATCATCGGCATATGCAATGATTTGTTCTTCTCTTGTTCTCAAAGTGCCTTTATTTATTTTTCTCAGTACATGTTCTAGTGCTAGGTTAAACAGTGTCGCTGAAAGCGAGTCGCCTTGCCTGACTCCTCTATTAGTCTCAAATTCCTCTGTATGCCCTTTTGCTGTTTTTACGGTTGTTTTTGTATTTTCCAATGTCATTTTTATTAATCTCCGTAATTTACCTTGTATTTCCATTATTTCTAGTGCGTTCATAAGTTCCTTTCTCTTCAATGAGTCAAACGCTTGCTTAAAATCTATAAATATCATTTCTGTTTCTATTTTATATTCGCGTGTCTTCTCTATTATTTGCTTTAGGGTATGTATAGCATCTACTGTCGATCTTCCCTTCACGAATCCGCACTGGTATTGCCCAACCAAATTTTCCGTTTAAGTTTATATGAACACCTTAAATTATTGCTTAGACAAATTCTATCACACACAACCCTCCCTAGTAATTAGTAGAGATGAGTTTCGATTTATCGATATCGTACAGGGTTCGATCAATATTGTCACGAACTCGAGTCTTCGACGACCACAAATAAAAAACAAGGAATTAGGACACGGCCGGAGGCCACGGTCAGTTCGTGTGAAGAAAGAAAAATGAAAGCGAGAATGTTTACCTAAACAACACACAGCGCAAGTATCAGCAAAACAAAGCCGAACATAAATAGAAGGAGGAAGTTAGTAGAGAGGACCAGTGAGGTCCAGACGTACGAGCTTGGACAAGTGCTGTCCAAGGGGCCGCCCGGAAGAGGGCCGTCCCTGAAGGGACCAGCCGGACGGCCGGTCGAAGAGGGAGTAGAAAGAGCCCCGAGCGGAGACTGTGGTGGATCGTCGAAGTCTCCAGAACCCCAGCCGGACGCCCGAAGAAGAGCCTTACAACCCCCCTGTCAAGAGGCCCTCCGTTATGGAAAGCCGAAAGCCCGGACGACAGGCAATCCTGTAAGTTACCTTCCTCACCCTCACGCTCCAGCCTTTTGGGATTCGCTGTGCCCCCCATCTTCTTGTTTTGTTTTATTTTTCGTTTTGTATTTGTACTGACCTGACAAATTTTTAGATTCCCCGTTTGTGGAGAATAAAGCCTTTTTCTCTGTTTTGTTTTAACCTGTTCTCGTCAATAGCAAGCTCTACCCCCGTAGCTACCAACCCCTTACCTCACGCAGCCGTGACTCAGGACCTCAAGACGCCCCGGCTCGTGACAATATATATAAAGTTTGACGCTCATTAGTTCACGACTAGTAGTAGTCATGAGACCACCGTTTAATGATGTAGAGACTGCGCGCACTAAAAAATTTTTAGAATTATCTCGCTCGGTACGAAAAAAATTTAAGGCTATGAAACTTGGGCGATCCAAAGATGATAAAACGTTGAACAAATTGTTCGCTCCGATAGCGAAACCGTTGACTGAACTGGTGGAAGCTACGAAAAAATCTGTGGCTGTTGAGTCTACTTTGGGTCCTGTCAAGAGGAAACTTGAGAAGTCATCACCACCACCGTCACCGCCATCAACACAATCATCATCATTATCGATTAAAGCCGAATGGATATGCCCAATAAAAACCTCAACTCCACGTGCTCCAACAAAACGTTTAAAATTTCAAAATAGCATTGGTGGTGAGGAGAATGAGGAGGAATATCCGAAACTGATTCAAGGTTATGTAAATGAATATTTCAGACAACCGAATAGCTTGGATAAGAAACGAGGTCCAATGTACGATCCCAAAGTCTCTACGTGGAAGATCTGTAATAAAAAACTATAGTTCGATAAAAAAACTGGCGATATAGTTTTGGGGGGAGTTGAGCGTTTTCCAAGTTCACGAGATCTATTGGAATTACTATTTCGAATTCTACAATATACATTTCCAGCGGCTAATGAAACGTCATGGAATGTAAAATTATAATCAGCAAAAACATTCTGTTATTAAGATGAAACCTTCTGATATTACCGAGAAAAATGAAAAATACCTAACCTAAATCACCTAAAAGTTGCGTCGGGTGTTCGTAAATTTAAGGTAGGTGATATCGTACGCATTAGCAAAGCGAAGCACATCTTCGAGAAAGGATACACGCCCAATTGGACGACTGAATTGTTCAAAATTAAAAAAAATTAAAATAACCAACCCCATAATGTATTCGTTGGAAGATCTCGATGGACGTCCCATCAATGGTGGATTCTATACAGAGGATTACAAAAAACTAAAACTCCATATTTAGTGGAAAAATTTTGAGGCGGAAAGGTAACCATGAAGTCCTCGTACGTTTGCTCGGTTTCGATAAAAGTCACGATTCCTGGATCGACACCTCCAATCGCTTATAGAGAGAAAGAGAATGTTCGCGTTTCACGTTAAAATCCATGGAAAATGGATACCACCACACCGATTAGCATTGATTCTTATGGAAAACACGAACAAGTTTTTAGATTTAGGGGGCCTGTAAGAGTCAATTGTGCGTTCAAATTTTGCCGACCTCCCACACACTATCCCCCCATTTCTATTGCCACTCATCGCGTATAAGTGTCCCTCGTAGTGAGCTGGCCTGAACGCGGCCTACACGCCACGCAGGCCCCCGTAACGGATACACTCACGCACAAACAAGCTCGTTTGCCGCGACGTAAACAGAGCTGTTATTCGCGATCGATAACGACCCTGTCGAATTCTTGCGAACAAAGTCGTTAACCGCGTCACCGGCACCTGCACCGACTTCTCGGAAACTCGCTCGAAATCACTTGCTCAGCGCACGAAAAACACTCTCAGGTAAACACGTCCGACTAGATCGGACGGCAGACCTGAACTTTGCATAACATTTACATACATTGTTTCGTGAACTTCACAGCCGGGCCTCTCGGAAGACCACGCCCATCCTCCGCGTCCACTCGCGAGGGTCCAAAGGTCGATTTGTCGGTGAACCCCCATACCTATACTACTTATGAGTTTAATAATGTAATCCGGGATTTTATTCTCATAGAGTTTATAAATGAGACCCGCATGCCACACTGTCTCGAAGGCTTTTTCGATATCTAGGGTGACGAGTGTGGTGTTATTTTTAATGTTGCGGTTCATAGTTATTAGGTGCAGGATCGTTGCAAGTTGGAGTTCTGTGGTATGTTTTGGCATGAAGCCGAATTGCTCAGGAATTATTTTTTCATTAAATCCTTGCAATCTACTAGTTATTATTTTTTCTAATATTTTACCCATCGTTGGTAGTAGGCTAATTATAGTTAGAAGAGTTAGCTGCTAGTTTTACGGGTTTTTTGAATGGAGTACGATGGCTGTTTTCCATTTTTCAGGAAAATAATGACGTTGCATTGCCGCTCTAGTTATATAATATATTTGAAGTATTCCTTTTCTTGGGAGGTTTATTAAAATTTTGAAAGTTATACCATCGTAACCCGGTGCTTTGTATGATCTTTTATTTTTAATGATTTGAATGATTTCTGTTAGGCTAGGGAGTTTATCAGGGGGGGATTGTCGCTTTTTGTTTTTTATGTGATCGATATATGTGTGTGACTTTTTTTGTGTCGTTAGATAAGTTTAGGGTAATTTGTTTCGTTTTATCTAGAGTGTCTACGATTAGTTTTGCCTTTTGTGCGGCTGTATAGGCTGTTGTTTTTCCTAGTGTGATTGTGGGAATTTTTGTGGAATTGTGGAAAGTTGTTGTCTTATCGTTAAAGGACCCCGCACTAATCTTATGGATTTTGGGCCCCGGTGGATTTCTCTGGGAATTTGGGAGGGGATGGGTTTCGACCTCTTGATCGGGAGTCTCAGTGGGCACGGGGTCTGGAGGTCGCCCCTGGGGCGCCTACCGGGGCCATTTCGGCCCGGGACTGGTGGGGTTTGGGCAGACGGCGCGTCGCTCATGGAGCCGGTCTCCTCGGGAGGGAGAGAGCTGGAAGTGGGTTTTTGGGGCTGAGGTTGTCCTCTCTTTCACGTTCCGGGATCAGTTCGGGGCGCGCGGCCTCTTTACTGCTCGAGAAGGAGCGCGAAGGCGGTAAAATCGTGATTGGCGAGACGTGCTGTCAGTGTGGGTGCGGACCTCGCGGGTCGCGCCCGGATGTTCACAATGTTGTGATTTTAATATTCCACTATATATCCCCCTCCTATAAGGAACAATAAACGGGGTTCGGGGAGGGGGGGCCTAGAGATCTCCTTTGAGGGTGCTTCAGGTTGTTTTAGGCATTTAAGACTTCAGGGTCCTTAAGTCTTTTCAAGGGTCAGTTTAAACATACTCACCTGTCCATAAGCTGGAAATGGAGGTTACAGGAGGGTAAGGGGAACTTTCCTGTTGTTTCTTTCATCAACTATTTGAGGTTGGGTCTGGATAGGATGGACTGAGGTGATATCACAGAAGAAATACACAAGAGCGGAAAAAAGGTAGTCTGAAGTTTTCGTTTATCACACGATCTCATCGTTTACATCACAGTTGGAATTCTTTAGTTTACGTTGTCCTGAATTCTTTCATATATGGTGTTGTTTACATCACGTCTACCAACAGTTTTCCTTGGGTCATACATTCGCCGTCACTCTGGTACAATTTCTTCTAGAATATGGACTCCTTCTGCTTCTCGGTTTCTATTAGCTGCATCACGCGTAGAAAAGAGAAGACTGGCATCTGGGTAACTTATATTATAATGGTGACGAGTATAGCCGAGATACCATAATACACTGGCAATATGACTACAAGTCCCCAACGTCCGAGAACCTGCTTGACAGGTGCAATAGTAGGCATTGATCATATCTTCTTCTTGATTGGCTAGCATCTCTTCGTGGGGAACATATGAAATGAACACTTGATGGATTGTACGATTTCGAGGTCTGGAACGTATTCGGACTCTAATAACATTGTCCTCGTCGAAGAGTTCATCAATTTCAATTTGCGCGTCCTCCGCGTGGTCAAGTTTATCTTGAATATAAGCTGGTGCGAGATTTACTAGGTATACTCCAACTGTCAAGTCCCGTACAAATTCAATATCAAGTCTGGGGAATCTAGGGACTTGGTTGTTGGGGCGCGCCCATTGTCCACGCCTATATCGCAATCTGTCTACCTCCACCCGCGCGTGCATGACGTTTGCTTCGTCTTTTCTCTGGAGCATATGCCTGGCAACCTCAACTGTGGCATTCTGCATGATTATTGGAGGGTGGCATTGATTTATCAAGGCTCCAGCGATTCTGTAATAATCCCCGATGTTCTTTGCCTGCTGAATATTGAATGGTTCCCGGAAAATTCTGAAAATGGATTTTATGTGCCCATTTCTCGCTTCAACTACCCATCTTATCTTGGTAATCAAACGATTTTCGTTTGCTTCTTCAATGGTAAACCGATTGCGCCCTCGATCTAAAAAGGCCGGCATTTTATGTTCAATCCCTAAATGGGCCAGCAAAGGCACAGCGTCCCTATAACCTCTATCAACCAACATGATATCGCCATGTTCGAACCATTCCCGCAACTGTTCGGCATCTCTCTCAAATGCATCCCTGAGAATTCGTGCATCGTTATTCCATGCGTCTGAAAAATATGGCCCAGAAATTGAGAGAATATATCCATCTGGTGCAACAAGAAGTGTTGGTTTGAGAAGATTACCTTTGGCACATCCGGATCATTGTTGTACAACTCGTTAGCGAAGGGGGTTACATGGCAGGCGATGAACTGCTCCCTTGTAATCGCTGCAATGCCGATATTCTCTGGTACAAATCTCATTGCTAGGGATGTTCGTACCTTGCATACGGCCAAACTGACAGCTTGTCTGCTTGAATAATTGAAGAGAGTTGCCAAAAGTTCATCTGAGAGCCCTTGCCTCAACTTACAAAGGAATGTCATGAGATCCTTAGAACTTATGTTTCGAACACCCCTTTCCTGAGGCACTGGGTCACAGAATGTTAATAAGTCAGCAAAATCGACCTTATTTAATGAGAAGAGGCACATAAACTCGTCTTCGGTTAGTTTGTTGGGATTGAACAACTTATCGTTGACTTGTGCCTCCTTCCGGAGATTCCCCAATAGTTGCTGAAGGTCAGCTCCTGGTATAACGTAAGGACGATTCTGAGATGTCAAAGCGAGAATGAGTGGACGATAAATCAGTCCATTTCTGTCAATATGTTGAGCGCAGCACCTGACACCTTCAGGAATGTAGATATTAACTTCCAGAAAAACATTTGACATGCAGTCGGAGGACATTCTGACGGTATTTGGAACCGCGAAGCAGAATAAACATGCCCGATTTCGCCTTTGTTTCACAACATTAAGTCTCAGACACGTCGGATTATTTTGAATCATTTCTAGTTCATTCCTAATAGACTGATTGCAACTAAAACAAAGCCTGGTGTCATCTGCAAGAACTGCGTCCTCGAAACCATTTGCAGCTCGTCGAAGGAGTGCTACTTGTTGCTTATCAAAGTCGCCCCCCAATTGGGGCATTTGCTGTAAACGTGCCCTCCGCGCACAAACAAAGCCCACCACGCGAGTATTTTGACCACGTCCCGCCATATTGAGACCACAAGGCAAAGAAATTGAGAGAGATACTCTTAGAACAAGGTGATCGCGTAAGATAAATCACGAGACTGAAGGAGAATATTCGGGTTTCCGTTCGCGAATTGATTGAAAACAACAGCAGAAGTCAAGAGTAATCGGGGAAAATACCCCCGCCGGTGACTCCCTGGAATTGTGTCGGCTCCCACTCCTATACCCCCGGTTCCTAGAAAGAAACTGACTCGAGTCCATTGGCAATATTTATCGCATTCTGTTTAGTCCTATACAAAAACAATGCCGGATTTCTCACCTAACGACTTCTTCTCAGGCCATTGACCCTACAGTGAATACAAGAACTTCAAACCTCTCCGAATCATAACATCAAAATCACTATATTGTGAACATTCGGGCGCGGCTTGCGAGGTTAGCATTCACTTTTATAGTGTGTCTTGTTTTTCACGATGTTACCGCTTTCGCGCTCCATTTTTGAGTGGTGGGGAGGTCGAGCGCCCCGAACTGGTCCCGGAATGTGGGGGGAGGACGATTTGGCCCCGAAAGTCCGCTTCCAGCCCCCTCCCTCCCGAGGGGACCGGCTCCACGAGCGGCGCGTCATCTGGTCGGGCCCCATCGGTTTTGGGCTGGGGTGGCCCGGGTGGGGGCCTTGGGGGTGATTTTCGGGCTTTGTGCCCGTTGGGACTTTTGATCGGGAGGTCGAGGCCTATCTTTTCCCAAGTTTTCGGGGAGGTTCGCCGGGGGCCGGGGTCCATAAGATTAGTGCGGGGTCCTTTAGAGACAGCTTTTTCAAGCGTCTTTTTGGTGGTAATTTTGGGGACAGGACTGAGGATGCTTTGGATAGTTTTGGGGAGGCCTTTCCAGTTTACCGTTTTAGGGGGGGGGAGTGTTATAAATGTTTGGGTCTTGGAGAATGAGGATTACTGGTTGATGAGCGCAGGGGCCTTGTTGGATTGTGTATGTGTTGTGATGTAATGTGATGTTGAATAGGATCGCAATGTCTAGGACATCTGGGAGGTGATTTGGGTTTTCTGGGTAGTGTGTTGGGTGTGTTGGTGCGTTGATTATGTAGCCGAGTTGTTGTGTAATGTGAAGTTTTGTGCCGTTGGAGTTACGTCGTCTGCTGTGCCAGTTAGGGTGTTTAGAGTTAAGGTTATTGTGCTTTGTTGTGTGTCATGGCGTGAAATATGGACATGATTATGTTGCGGTCGGGATTGTCAGGGGTTTTAGGTGGTGATTTGACGATGTTGGCGTGTGATGTATGCGATGTTTGTGGTGTGGAGCTTTGTGGGATGTTTTGAGTGGTCTGCGATTTGTTAAGTTTAGGAAATTTAGGACATCCTCTGTAACTGGCTGGGTGTTTTCCATGACAGTTAGCGCAAGCTGCGTCCGTGACGGTTAGTTTTGAACATGAGTGAGATTCATGATCTTGACCGCACTTAATGCACCTAGGCCCTGCCTGACAGTTGGCTTGCGTATGCCAGAATTTCTGGCATCGGTGGCATTGTGGACCATTAGGTTTGTTCCGTGTTTCTACGCGGATCTTGAGCTCGTTAAGGGCGGTCAAGTCATAGATGGCTGTTTCATTTGATGGGAGTGAAGCTGAAATTAGAGGGGTGTCGAGTTTAGTGCGGAATGATTTTATGCGGGCAAGAACAACTGTGGTGTGCGCGCATTATTATTATTATTATTACTATTAATATTATTATTATTATTATTTAGCCTTACGCTATAAGTATGGGCCTAATCATTTTTATAGGTTGTGTTAATTTTTTATCCTGTACCGATTACCAGGCTGTTGAAATTTTCTTTTATTTTTATAAGTATGATTTTTTTTATAATTTGTATTATTGTTCTTTTGTTGGTTAGTTTTACATCGTGATTATTTGAAGTTTATACAATACTACTCTGTTTCGTTAGTTGTTTTTTATATAATGCAACTTGTTTGGTGTTAGTGTGTTTGTTTTCTGGATTACTTTCCCATAACACATCTCTGTGTGTTACTAGGGAGTTTTACTATGCAAGTATAAGTTTGTTTGAGTATTTAGTTTCGGTTAGTAATTAGGAGCTGTTGAATAAACTTATATTTGCATATTGAATTTTCATAATTTTGAGTCCCGATTTGTGCTGTTTTATCGAACCTTTTAACTGTGATGTTGAAAAAGTGATGAGTTCTTTTCTTGATGTATTCTGTGATTGTGCACTTGTTAAGAGTGCATATCTGCTTTTCTAGGTCTGCGTTGCTGATGAAGAGATTGAAATGCGGTTGCACACCTAGAATTGTTCTAAAAACTTTATTTTCGATTATTTGAAGAGCTCTCAAGTTTGCCTTGGAGGTGGAGCTCCACACTGGGGAGGCATAGGTCAGTACTGATTTGAGGTAAGCATTATATAATTCCACTCTTCGGTTAATGGGTATTTGTGCATCTACTTTAATGAAAGGGTGGAGAAATTTTCTGATGATGTGGCTTTTTTGTTTAAGGGTTTTTATGTGTTGGTAAAAAGAGTTTTTTATCTAATGTTATACCTAGGTATTTTACTATGTTTACTTCAGGTATTGGTGTATCCATTTTGAAGATGGGGGTTATGGGTTTATTACTAGAGCGCTTGTGATTGAAATTTATAGTTTTTGATTTACTCGAATTTATCTGAATTTTCCATTTTTGGAAAAAGTCTGCGAGTACGTCCAGGTGTCGCTGGACATATTCGCTAGACTTGTTTATACTTGAGGATCTGGCAAAGATCGCCGTATCATCTGCGAAGAGGGCGAGTTGCGTGTTTGGAACTTTCGGAATATCATTTAGATGCAGCAGCAGAAGCTGCTGGAATATTGCAGGAATTTATAGTAGTGCTGGAGCTAGAGGCCTGCGCTCCTTTGACTACTTGACTGTATGGAATCGGGGGTCTTTCAAAAGGTTTACTAACTGCTGATGCCTGGGTTGTCTGGATGTTTTGTTGAGTGGGAGTGTTTTGGTATTTTGAGCGACGCTCAAATATGTCCGCTAATGGCAGAACTTCAGTTTTCCAATATATCGAATGTTATTATATTTCGAATGTTGAAAGTATTCCAAACGTGTTTTGCATATTCAAACTCCGATTGTTTTATACCACACTTTTTCAATGTGCTATAAAAACATTCGATGGGTGGCAAGCTCTTCATTTAATTTATGCCAGTCGTCTAGATATTCATAAGGGAATACACCTTTTCGTGATAAGAGCTTAAATTCTATATCATTCTTGCAAAACTTTTTCGTTATAATTTTGTCGCGATCGCCGAGATATGAACTTAAATTATCTAGACTGCTTGCCATGAAGCGAAACGAATCTACAAATCGAAATCGTATGGTGGTTTTGAGAATGTGTTTCGTAAAGGAGATATATTTCTCTTTATTTATGGGTAATAAATCGATATGCCCAGGTATTTGCGTGGCTAAAGCTTTTATGATGAAGTGACCATCGTAACCTGATAAATTATGAAAGATTACAGTGATACAATGCTCATCTTGCAGGTTCAAGTTGCAGGGGGATGCATGCGCGCTTCCCCTGTAATTTCCACTCAGGTGACAATGGTCTTTAACTTTAATATCACCTTTAAAGGGCTGTTCACAGATGTGACAAAGTTTGGACGATTCGAAATCGAGTCGTTTTTGCATCGTCAGAGGTTTCATTTTAACCGGGTCGTTGAACCGTTTATTTAACATTATAGCCATCGCCTACAAACGTTTAACAAACCATTCGATACAATCCGTACCGGTGTACATGTCGAATGTGGACAGCGAGTCGTCAAAGCTGCACAATAGGTAAAAGGCGATACTACATGGGATGTTTTTGAACCCTATTCACACTATCTCTACTAGTAGAAGCATCGGTACCATGTTTCTTTAAAATGCTTTCAAGGTCTGCATAGATGACGAAAGGTTCTTTGAATTTTTTCTTACTACTTCTAGTGAAGGAAACGAATTTTTCTGTGGCAATAGGTGACACTAATTTAGTTTTATTCATCTCCCAACACAACTGAGAATGTTTGGACAAGGACTCTGCAGAATAAAAATGGTTCAAGCACCTATCCCAATTAAACATTTTGTGATTGTAGTCACCCGACTGGAAATTTAATAAACGTGAGAGATCTGTTATTAATTTGAAATGATAAAGTGGGCTAAAGTTGTGAACGTTTTCATCTAAACCTGTAGGCAAATCTTCACGGGAGGTAACATCACGATTACTTTCGAGAATTAACAAATTTACCGTTCGTAAAACTTTCAGCGAGCTTAAACGAATTGGGACAATTTCAGGTGTTTTTTTTCTCGATATGGTTTCCAAACCGAAAACGTTGACACGTATATCATTCAACAATTCAAATTTTGAGATGTCCTTCAACTTAATAGGGAATTTGATTCCGTCATATTTCAAAACGGTGCTGAAATGGGGATATGAAGAAGTTCTATATGGCATACATGGAGATGAGCATGGATGGAGAGCTGCGACGATCGACCAAAGAAAACAATAACTATCATTATTTTGAATATTTAGAACCGCCTTCTTATTTTGAGTAAATTTAGGTAATGGAGTAAAAGTTGAAATACCTACATTTATTGGAGTATAATTATTGATATTGACTTTTAGTTGTAAAATTTTATGGAGGCTCCAACCTGAATCTCTCTCTTGAAACTCTTCCAGTTTAGTCAAAATATTATGTTTAACATGTTGATTATAAAATTTCTTTAAATTGGTTGTACGATCTACGATTCGGTTTTTTGTTTGAAAATGTTTAATTTCCACATCACCTGTTTGCGGTTTAATGAAATCAGCTAGAAAAATTACATTTACCTTAAGCAATGACCTTTCGCGTGCACTTTTCACTTTGCAAGAGAAAGATCGGAAGGCTTTCGAAAAGAACTCTTCGGGGTCCCTAATAGTGAAATTAATGATAGCTCCGATCCTTACACGACTACTAAAACATGACTCTAAATCCCGCCAAACTAAATTTTGATTGTTACGTTGTCGTTCTTGTCGAATGTGTTTTTTGTTGAATTTAAATTTTGCTCGAAAATATTCTAATAGCCCCAAATTGGATTCTAATTTTGAAAAGCCCTTTTTACTGACACAATCGTTACGTCGAATATATTTTTTCAATAGGGAAATGGTAGTGTTTAAAAACTTAATCCATTTAGAAAACTCAGTTCTACTTTTAATCAACTCACCTACTTGACGCACCTTCGCCACCATGTCGTCGCTGACGGTTACGAGGTCGGAGCAGGTCGACATTCTATCGTATTCGGTTTGACAAAAACAATGAAATTCAATAAGGAGGTGTAGCAGCACGTGCAGACTATGAGCCGAAGATGTAGAGATCTGTTAATTTATACTAAATGGAAATACCGAAACAAATAAACGTTTATCACCATGAAGGTGAGAGGTCACGTAAACAGAATTTGACACTAGGTTAGCAAAAATGCATTTTTACTGATAAAACTTGTTTTCGTCCGATAAACGTTTATCACTGAAAAGGTGAAAGGGTACATAAACCGAATTTAACATTAGGTGAACAAAAATGCATTTTTACCGATAAACCTTGTTGTAATTGGAACTGTAACCGGAAAACTTTTAATGAAAATACCATCGTGCAGAAACATTTCGAGAAACGTCATCCTTATCGAGAGATAACGTATGCATTTTTAATGTGTGTATATACATATATAGCCGACACATTTCCTAATGAAAATAGTATAGAAATGGCTAACGTCCCCTGTACCATCATCGTTGCGTTAACGGATCCTGTTCGATTACCCCTTCAGGCTGCATACATCGTCATTAAGGAGATTTTCATGTAAGTTTTATTATATTTTCAAACAAAAATTTTGTTTCAACATTACTTCTTCACTATTGTTACTTGTTATTGTTGTATTATTATGTATACAATTATTTTAAATCGTTTTTAAGATTTGGTGTAAAGGAGATAATCATTCGAGGGGATAAAATCCTTATCCACCTTCACTATTCACCCAAACAGTCAACGTTGGATAAAAAATTTGGAAATCTACCATTAAAATACCACCGAAGTAGATTGGAAACCGAGGAGGAATTGCTGGTGTTTGAGCAAGTTCTCGGACAATATTCGTTCAATTTGGGTGAAGAGGAGGAGGAGGAGGTGGAGGAGGTGAGACAGCTTGAGGGGCCGATCAGGAAACGAATTAAAGCACGCTTAGTGGAGTTGGAGGATTCCGAGTAGAGTACGTATTATTACAATTATTATTAATCTTTTTTTTTTGTTGTAATAGGTTTCTAAAATATTATTTTATTTTAAAGGATGGCCGAGTTGTGGAGGATTCGAAGGGTGGGCGAGGAGATTCGAAGGGCGGGCGAGGAGGAGGAGGAGGAGGAGGAGGAGGAAAACGATGGAGGGGCTGACAGCGATTCAACCGTAGCAGCTTACAGTTCAGAGGACGAGAACGGTGTAAGCAGTGCTACGGTGGTAGTCGAGGTGGGATATCTTTGTCGCCACTGCGGTTTCTCTATGATCATCCCCCACCAGAGCTATGAGAAGATTCGCTTCACGGGGGCTCAATTGATTAGGGCACGCCATCGATATGGGTCCCCACAAGAAGAGCGCATGTGTTGCGAAAGTCCAATGTGCTTCCTCTTGTTAGAACGCACGGGTGATGGAAAATACCGCACATTCCGGAACAACCGTAGTATACGGGACTGGTATCCCTACCATCGCCTGATAGCTCTAGCAGAGGAAGCAGATTGGCTACTATTATTTTAAGAAAAAAAAAATGAAACAAATTTTTTGTAAAAAAAATTGTGTGTAAATAAAACAAATTATTTGTAAAACTGAGGTTTATTTTGTGTGGAAAAATTAGAACATTTTTACAATATTAGTTTGCGGATTGTATTTCACTAAGAGATCGTGTATGATGATACAAAAGGCCGTAGTGTTCGCTGGAACATTGTCGACGGTCTCGAACTCCAGTCGAATGTCGACGGAGCCAGACTTTATAGATTCGTTTTGTTGGCTGCAATCGATTACGAAGAGAGGTGTCTTCTCGGCAAATTCTTTAAGATTCTGAGATGGTTCGGCGATAGATTTGTAATAGTAGGACTCTTGAAATTTCGCGTACATTTCGTATGCGACGACATACTGAGCCTTCTCAAAGTTCAAATTTAAATTGTCGTATGGAATCATGAGTGAGTTTAAAAATAATTTGATATTAACTAGCTTGCAATGATCGAACTGTGACATGTATCTCGTTATAGCATTCTTTCGTCCCGTCTGAAATCCTACAATTACAAATCTCGGTTTCTCAAGCTGACTGGTCGCTTTAACGTTCCACGTGTGACGTTGGGCTTGTGGTACTACGGGCAGCTCGTGGTAATCCCAGCTCCGATAAGCCAACTCCAAATCCCTACCGGAATCTAAACGTTTCAACAATCGTAATTTTTCCGTGTCTGATACTTTAATATGTGGCATTTTCCATAGTACCTTTTTCACTTCCACCTTGGAGGTCTTCTCGTCCTCCTTCGATGAATGGATCGCATTGAGATCGCTCGAACTGCGAATCAACACCAATTCTTGTCGCATGTTGATGAGGATTTTTTTAAAGTCCTCACAGAACCCCAAGAGCAGTTTAAGGGGAAGGCATGCACTGAAATTTCCCTTGTTGTCGGTGATTTTCGAAACCGTCGTATCCGTACTCCATCCTGCCATTTGATAACGCATACGTTCATTGGGTGTAAGCGACACGTATCCTTTAATGGTCGTAGTTATGCCAGGATTTCGCACCCGATCGATTACGATACCGCCCAGTTCATAACGAATCTCATCGAACAGGTGAGCCAAGCCGTTACTGATGAAGTCTAGGGTGTCGGTCTTCTTATCATTGGCGTCCGTTAAGGTTCCTTCGATGTACAAGTAACTTTGGTGCGGTAACGTGTAAATATCTTGGTATTGTATGGGAATTCTGATTTCATCCGATTTATTCAAAGTGGTATTTGCATAGGGCGGATGACTATGATATTCACATTCAACGATGGAATCGTCGCTGTACACACGCTCGCCCACATTTAAGGTGTTGAAACTCATGCTTTGGCGTTTTTGGTGAAAACTGTACAAAAGCACTTCAAAATCGATTGCTACAATCGTAAGGTGATTCGTACTTTTAACTCACACCAAAATGTTCTGAAGCGTCCCGTTCTGAATATAATTACTTCGACAGCATCTTAAAACCCAAACTGGAGAGAAACGCTTTATTCTCAGCTGTTAACCGTTTGAGATTTCCCCTCGGAGTGTGCTTTTCCGCATCTGCAGCGTACCTTATACCGTTATCGAGGAACACCATAGAGCTACCTTCTATATTGTAACGAAACACCATCGCTCTAGAATTCTTTCAAGTGCAACCTGACCGTGATCGTTTCTCCCGTGAAATTAATCAAATTTCCATCTTGATCGACTATTTTAAGCATAATCTCATCGATGTATCTCGTGTTGATGGGTAGATAAATGACGTTCGTGACTTTTTCTACTATTCGATATCCGCTCGGCACCGTCGGATAGAACATGTGTAGCAGATGTACTATTGCATCGTTAGCGTACGAATTCGTTACTATATTACATTCCACGCAAATGGCATTTATTTTCGAGATATTTATGGGATGATCGGAAATGTGTTTGGTATTAGCCGCCAATTTTCTTTTGTCGAATCCCAAAGCTTTTTATAAGCGATCCAGTGAGTTCCAGGCCCCCGCTCGTCATCCAAATTAACAATGCCCCTCTCGTAGCGATAAATCCTTTTAGGAAGTTTGTCTCGCATAAATACTCCCCTGAACTTTTTAATTCGTAACATTTTCGCAAACCGCTTTATATCTAAATTCGTAAGTGGTCTTTTTTCGGGTATTTTTATTCGTTTTCGTGTGAAGTACTTCATGTTCTGTGGTATGGTCGTAGAAAGAGCCCCAATCCTTGTTTGTATGGTCTTAAATACATACCTTTTCCCATAGCTATAGCCTCCATTTTTTCATTGTGTCGTCGTGTCTCATCCAGTTCCTTTCTCGCAGCCTTCGCTTCGTTTACGGCCTTCACGATCCCTGCCGCGCCCCCACCTAGTGCCCCGAGGGCCCCCAATGCGCTGAATATCGGAATTAAGAGTAGAATTCCTCCAACTTTTGGAATCCTAATTATACGTTTGCGGTTAGGTTTTATTCGCTTGCTAATACTTTTCGCTTTTCGCAGTGCTACCTTAATGGCGTCACCCACCGTTTTCGGTTGCTTTTGCATAATTTCCTTCATGATTTCTCTAATAGCTTTCATCAAACATAAGGACTTTATTTTCTTACTTGGTTTTCGGCTTTTCGGTCGACGTTTGGCAACTCCATTACCACGTTTCCTTCTTCCTTTTCTGCGTTTATGTGAGACCATCTTTACTCCTTCAATGTTTTCTATCAACTAATTAACGCCTATGTGCTATGTACATTATATCACCCTAATTTTCTTGTAAGATCCATCCACCTCGTCCTCCTCATCTCCGTTTTCCGATTTCCTTTTGTTCGGATGAGGAATATGTAATGGTTCGTTCATATCTACATCATCATCTGAAATGATTCGCCTTTTACTCACGATAGTCGAATCGGTCTCTTCCTCATCCATCCATTTTCGTTTTCGTGGTATTTGAATGGCGTGTGTGTCACTGTTCCTTTTCACTAATCTCGCTCTTTCATGATTTTTTAATTTTCTTTCAATCTCTTCTCTCAACTTGGTATTTTCATCTTTTTGTTTGTTAGAAGAATAGGTCACCTCGTCATCATCATCATCATCATCATCATCTGTTAAATTGTTGTCGATTTCTTTTTTCGCACGTTGTCGTCTCCTTACTCTTTTATGATTTCCTAATTTTTTCCTAATCTCCTTTCTCATCGTAGACGTTCTTTTCTTCGTCGTGGTAAGAGGGAACCCTTCGAGAATATTTAAACAATCTTGAATGCATATACCAGACTTTTCATTTAATAATTTAATTCTTTTCAACACTTTGATGCCATTCTTAAGCGTCTTTTTACTGCCACCACCGTCGATACCCATTCCCAGTTTAACTTTTGCTTTCATCGCACCTGCAATCCCCAAGGCTGCCATCTTTTCAGCCCAAGTGGCGTCTCGCGATCGGAAACGTTCCATAGCTTTTCGAGCTAAAACCTTGTCTGCTTCGTGTCTTCGATCCAAATCCCTCTCTCGATTGTATTCGATATCGTGTTCCCGACAAGCCTCATCCAGTGCGTTTATCCCTCGATCACCCCTAGCCAACCTTTTCTCCAACTTAGTACCAGGGCCGCAATAGTTGTACGAGGGTAAATGTAACTCCCAGGGTAGATTGTTTATGGCTTTATTTAGAAGACCACCTCCACCATAATATTTCATGTCGAGTTGTCGGCATGACGTTCACTTTAGAAATAAAATAAAGACGGCGAAACTCTAAAACTTTAAACAGTCGTCTTTCACCCTCTTTAGTAGAAATATAGCGCACGCGCAAAGATGAAAATTGTTAAACAAAGTGTATCGTTTCCCATCGAAAATAACATATTGGAGGAGGAGGAGCATGCTCGAGTTAGAAAACATGGGATCCTCTTTCCTCCCACCATACGTTGCATAATAGTGGGACCGTCGAATTGTGGAAAAACAAATGTTATGCTTAACCTAATCGAACACGAACATGGGTTAAAATTTGAGAACGTCTACGTTTATTCAAAATCGTTATTTCAACCGAAATATGTTTATTTGGAGAGTTTGTTGAAACCCATAAAAGGTATAGGCTATTATGCATTCAGAGAAAGCGAAAGTATAATGGACCCCTCCGAAGCTAAACCAAATTCCCTATTCATTTTCGATGACGTCTCTTGTGCCAATCAACAAGTGATACGAGAGTACTTTTGTATGGGGAGGCATAACAACATCGATAGCTTCTACCTGTCTCAGACGTATGCCAAAATTCCGAAACACTTGATAAGAGACAACGCCAACTGTTTAATCTTATTCAAACAGGACGATTTGAATTTGAAATATGTGTACATGGATCACGTGGGAGCCGATATGAGTTTTGAGAATTTCAAAAGTATGTGTGCTTTCTGCTGGCGCGAACCTTTCGGTTTCTTGATGATTTCCAAAGATGAACGCCCGGACGGTGGTCGATACAGACAGGGATTTGATCGTTTCATTTTGAATCATATATAGCTTTATGCTACCCCTCATTTCACAAGAGTGTCTGTGTGAAAACGCTTAAAAGCGGTTCAGGAGCGGTTAAAAGCGGTTCAGAAGCGGTTAAAGCGGTTAACGGAGCGGTTGCCATACCCGTTCAATTCCTCTCTTACCCCCCTACTATCGAGGTGAAAAAATGAATTCTCGGGAAAGAAAACTAAAACGACGACTCATTCAAAAGAGGAGAATCGTCAAGAGAAAATTGGAACAATTGAGGCATGGGGAATATGTCCATGAAAATATGTTCAATCCCATAACGAAACATTTGAAGAATATTGAAAATATTTTTCAAACTACAAAAACAAATGCAGGCGGAGTGAGCGACGACTCTAGTGCAGCTAAAGTGGAACAGATTGTTAAACCGAAACCTCGAGAACTCACACGACTCTTAGAGGCCAGAGATGTTACTTACGAGGGAGAAACTCCAAAAATTCCTCGAAGGCTCTCTCGAGAACTATCGACATCAGCGTCATCGCAACTTTTAGATTATGGAGGTGATAATGTTGATGATGATGATGAGGATGATGGCTTAAGTGAGGAGAAACAATCCATTTTACAAAACATTAAATCTGAAGATGTTGAACCCGAAGGAGGAGAGGAGGGGTTTTCTATCGCCCCGAGATTTGAGGATATAGCTGAGAAATCGTATACAGACTATTTGGAACAATACGATCCCTTACCAAGGAAATACATACGTGAATTATATGAGGACGGGGGTAACAGAGAGCACGATAGTAAATATGGCATTAGATTGGACACCTTAACGGAAAAGTTGAAAATTGGTGATTCAATCGTACATATAAATGATAGTGATATCATCGTTAAAAATAGACGCTATAAGGGGACACCGGGGTTGTATGAATCCAGCTCGACGTTATTACCAACCGAACAGACAAATCGAAGGGAGTAAATTGAAAAAATATAAAACTATAATTGCTCCTGTATTCAGCGGTAAAGGTATATTCAATGTGGTTAACCAAAGCGGTAAGATCGATTATGAGTATTGGGACGATCCTAATGAATTAGTATCGAGATTACGCCTATTATTAGCGTCACAATCTGCAGGTCACACCGGTCACACGAACGAAATAAATTCCATTATTGAGGAATTGCGAGAAGCCAACATAATCGCTTAGGAATGGCTACTGACACGAAAAGACAGGTAGTCGAAGAAATTCACAAACCAGCTAGAATTAATTTCAAGAGACGTAGAGTAATCCTTAAATCTTTTAAAGATTTATTTCAAGCAGATCTCGTCGATATGATACAATACTCTCGAGAAAATGGAGGTTATAAACATATATTGGTGGTAATCAATTGTTTCTCAAAGTACCTTTGGGCCCCACCTTTGAAAAACAAATCTGGTGAAGAAGTATCTAAAGCGATGGAAAAAATACTAAAAGAACAAACCCCCGTAAATCTACAAACTGATGCTGGTAAGGAATTTTTTAATTCGGAATTTAAAAAACTGATGAAAAAATATAAGGTTAACCACTATAACGTTTAAAAAGGCTTCGATAGTCGAACGAGTAAATAGAACTTTGAAAACTTTGATGTGGAAAGAATTTAGTTTACAGGGTAATTACAAGTGGTTGGAATTGTTACCGAAGCTCGTGGAAAAATACAATCACAGCTATCACCGTACCATTAAAATGAAACCTGCAGATGTAACCATAAAAGATGAAAAAAAGTTACTGAACACCGTCTATAGTCACATCAAAACCGTCAATTTGAATGAGAAAAAATTCCAACTCGGAGATCACGTTAGAATTTCCAAAGTTCGAGGTGTGTTCGATAAACACTACCAACCTAATTGGTCCACTGAAATTTTTACCATACGAAAAGTGCAATTAACCAACCCCATTACGTATTTACTAGCGGACGAGAAAAATAAAGAGATATTAGGATCGTTCTACAACGAACAATTACAAAAAGTAAAATATCCTGACGTATTTCTAGTTCAAAAGGTTATCAAACAGAAAGGTAACAAAATTCTTGTGAAATGGTTGGGCTTTGACGATAAACACAACAGTTGGATCGATAAAAAGGATCTCGTTTAGTTTCATCTTCTAGTGTCATTTACACAACCGAGTAATCAACACCTCCTCCTCCACTCGAACAATGGTTGTCGGCGACGTTGACAGAATTGTAATCGACATACAAGGTTTCCAGTATGGTAATAGCGCTTTCCTGTGTAAGGAGATAGCCATAGTGAATGTGACTAGAGAAGGATGCATTCATAAATTTTTTACGATGCCTATGCCCTTGACTTTGTGCAGTGCGACTTTTCGTAAACAGGTAGAATGGCTAACGAAATATTTACATGGGCTCCAGTGGGACACACATTATTGGATAGAACCGCATGATGTGCTGGAATACGAGCAAATATCTTCGTTCCTGAGAGCTTCCGTTCCACATAACGCTACCGTTTACGTTAGGGGTTCACAGAAGAAGGAATGGCTGAGGAAACTGATATCGAATGACATAGTCGACCTCGCAGCCGACAGCGACCAATGCCCGACGTTTGAAGAAATGAAAAAACTTTTTAAATCTTATCATTGTACGTTACACGAAAACAACAGTGTAAATTGTAGTGTTGAAAATGCTTGGTTCCTAAAAAATTGGTTAAAATTTTTTTATCGCAAATAGATAGTAAAACTACACTATGTTTTTTCATTCCCCTCCCCACCACCTCTATATATATAAAGTCGAAAACGATCTTGTCTCCATCCAGAATATGTCTTCTCAATTCACCAACATCTTTAGCGAGAACAGAGAAAAACTCCATTTATTAAATCACGATTTAAGCTACGAAGCTCCGTGTGAGTGGTGCTACTTTCGTAAACTTCGCGACGTGCAAGTTCCCTGCCAATGGTTAAAAACTTTGGACTATTGTTTTTGGCGAGATTTCGATAAGAAGAAGGGCACTTTGTCGCTCAGGAAGTTTTTAAAGGAATGCCATCGGAGGTTATGTCACGATCGTTTCATCAGATTGTGAATTGAGCTGGAGATACCTCGACACTTTCTTTACACAATCGGCAATTGTAAAGGCCACGAAAAAGTTGGAGAAGACGTGGTAGGATATTTAAAATGGATCTCGAAAACTTCTTGGAACAATACGAGGACATTCTGTTAGACGAACATAGAACGGAATTTCGACGATACATAAAATACAATCTCAAATAGGCGACGACGGCTGGCGGAAGCGAATCTATAAACTTATGAATTTGTATAGAAGAATTACATCCAAATAAACATTTTATCATTTATTTTTTTTATTTCCTTATCTATAGACAAATTTAGACAAGAAAGTTGTCGAATGGTATAAAACATTTATATTTTTGGCTCTAGCTTCATTTCATTTCACGATGCCTATAAAAGTACTATATGTTTGTCCTTTGTGTAAGGGTGAGACCAGGGTACGTTACCGCATTTGCGACATTTGTATATATAAAAAAGCAATGAAGGAATTATCAGGTAACAAACACCCCCCAATGTAATCGAGGGAAACTGAGTATAAATCCGTCCGCACCTTCAAATTTTATCATTCTGTACGGAATATTCCAAGCGATCACATCAACAAAAATGTTTAATCTCATTCTACTGCTCTGTGTTGCAATTACAACCATCGATACTGCGTGGGGATCAGCTGATTACGTCTTCATCAGTACACCTTATCCGATCGGAAATGGAAAATTTGTCTTATTGGAAAAACGTAGAGATGCTCTTATCATAAATGAATATCCAGCGTTGTATTCAGAACAACCACTTCCCAAGTACGCCGAAATCATGTGTCAACATGGAGAGGAGGAGGGCCGGCAGTACCTTTGTGGATATGTTATTGGATCATATAAAAATTATTATCCCATTGTTCCATTTAAAAGTGAACTAATGTGTGGCCACCATAACAACAACTGGCGACGAAGAATGAAACCATAATCTACAATCAATATTGGTGGAAAACTATTGAAGATTTCTACGCTGACATTGAGAAATCGTCCATTATTCAAATGTATGCTTTATCAAATGAAATATGTTTCGTTTATGGTTTAGATGAATAATTTTGTACAAAATATTATTGTTATCCACCTTGTATAAATCTAATTTTGTATATTCATTATCTAAATAAACACGTTATCTCCAATTTATTTCGCGTTTTATTTCTTATCTCATCCGACGACGAAAACATCAATAGCGTTATCTCCAATGTGTTTTCCGTTTCTTATCTCTTCTTCATATACACATAAACAAAGTCATTTAAACGTGTCGGATTAGCTACGGTGCTAACGTTTAGGACCCCGAACCGATGGACGGGGGTTCGAGGCACACACCCCGGAAATTTTTTCAGTTACAAAGTGCCAAAAGGGCACTAACAAAAATTCACAAAATTCAATTTTGCCTTTTTTAGGCCCATCTGGCAAAGTGTCAAAAGGGCACTATCGATCAACCCTTAGCGATAGGGGTGGTTTGCACCCCCTCGTGGGGGTGAGTGGCGCCGAGACACCGCTCAGGTGTACCAGGTAGAAGCTCAGGTAAAAGTCGTCAGCTCAGGTAACCGCCCAGGTAAAACTCGCCCAGGTAAAAGTCATAGGTTGGAGGCCAGGTAACCAGGTACTGGCACAACTGAGCACCCTGGCGCTGTCTTCATAATTGCGTGGCTCAGCGAAAACACTGCGTATCGCTTATCTTAATTATAATCTCAAAACTAATTAGCATTGACCGTCACTTCTTGCAAACTAATTACAAGAAGCATGACTCAGCACAAAATACCCCCTCGCACACGTTCACGATGGTCGCTCCGGAGGACCACCGCCATCCTCCATATCCACTCGTGAGGGTCCAAAGGTCAATTTGCGATGGGACCACGTTAGTTATACTACTCGCGTCTACGAGCTCCTTCGGCCCAGCCAGACGTACCGCTCGCTGCATTTCCCCGCCTCACAATCCATCAACGAATGTTTGTATAGAGAGACAGTCCATCACAGATTCTGGGGCTGACGGATAAGCACATCGAACAATCCTTGCCACTTCTGCCTCGAACTCTTGCAAGCTTTCATTAGCTCGTTGTCGTCGATTCTTTAACTGCGATTGGAACATTTGCTGTAAATATCCATGCCCATATCGCATATCTAGACGTTTAACTAGGTGTTCGTAATTACCAATTTCGCCCTCTGGAATAGCTTGCAAAATGTCCAGGGCGTCACCTCTAAGAGCCACTGTCAAGGCCACAGCTTTATCTGTTTGATTTCAGCCATTAGCTTTCGCTGCTGCTTCGAATTGTCTTAAGTAATTCGGCCAAGATGTCTTACCGGCAAAAGTTGGTGGTTTGATTTTATTAAAGGCTACACCTTGACCCAAATCTATTTTGACATCTGTCAAAGGATCAGGAATTTCCTTTGGAACTTCGGAACTCACCGGTGTAGGTGGTGAGTCCTCAATTAACAACCGTGTTTCCAACTCCTTCATTCTGTTTTCCATTTCATTTAAGATCTCGTTTCTCTGATCCCTCATTTTCTTATTCACTTCAGCTATCTTATTATTCAGATTCCCTACTTCACCCTGAAGCTCAACATGGAGGTTATGCATATTACTCTGTAGTTCGGCTAGAAGATTCTGCATATTTCCCTGCAGCTCTTCTTGGATGTTTTGCACGCTGCCTTGAATCTCAACCTGCATCTGTTTCATCTCGTTCTGGAGTTCGCCGTGTAAGTTCTTCGTATTACCCTGTAGCTTATCTTGTAAGTTCTGCATCTCTCCGACGAGTACATCTCCCGCCTCCTCGGAGACGAACGTGTCGGGGTCCTGCTCGTTACTGATTAAGAAAACCCTCAGTCGTTGTCGCATTTCGTCTTTTTTGCCATTCACGGAGAGATCTCTTTCTTCTAACTCACGTTTCAGGTCCGACACTGTTAATTCACGTAACTTTTTCATTGTCCTTATTTATTTACTTAACATCCCACTTCTGATACCAGTTGTTATGTTTACAGTCTAGTCTGAATACTTTATGATCATAGTAACGGATACCACGTTGTGTGATCATACCTCTTCAAAATTTTTGAGACAGTCTTCGTAATCATTTAAAGGTAACTTATTTTTTACTACGTCATATTTACCACTTTTTGATCCGAGGCCGATTGTGATAAATTATTATTATCTTGCCATTTACCTCATCCGTCACTTATCCCGTAAGTTGATAACTAAATTTATATTATGTGGTTTATCTTTTTCACATTCCATACTATCAAATTTCCACCAATGGGCTTCAATAACTGCTTCGTATTCATCTTCGCATCATAACTCATAGATATAACTACCTATATCTGTGTAGAAAAGTTTACATTTGTCAGTACGTCCCATTTTCGGCAACATATATTGATAATAAAAATTGTACATATACAATTTTGAAGTGTCCAAAATTGACATACCTACATACTAAATTTTTATTAAATATCAATGCCGTTTTTTTAATTTGATTATGTCTAAATTTTCATTTAAATTCGTTCTACGTAGTACTATGAAATAGTGGAGAGGCAATAAAATTTTCAGCCCCTGGAAGGGCTACGGTGGTGTTAAGTACACGATGTTAACGTATATTTTCCATCATTTTTCCGAATACAGCGTCATTAAAGAGTATGTAGAGAGTTTTGAGGAAAGAAGTCGATGCAGCAGCTCTAAAGTTGCTATTTAAATCGATGTACGGTTTTAGCCAGGTGCTCTGTTGAAATTTTAAATTATTATGTATTTTTGTTAGGACTAGAACGTTCGCTAGAGTTTGTTTCAAATTTCAATAATGTAAAATACACTCCTTATCGAACAATGTGGCCATTAATATAGAGAATTTAGAGTTGGGAGGCACGTGACGTTCGGTCGCAAAGGGAAAGTCCACTTGCACTATATATCCTTCCGGGTTGCCGTCTGGAATTGATGTTACATTGAAATTATTGAGGTTATCGACCCACTGAAAACCACCCTCTGGGAGGGGCTCTTTTATTGCACATTCGTAGAGGTTGTTGACGTCGCAATAAAGGATATATTTGGATGGATTAGAGGGGTCATAAGTGGACTTTGACAATGAGGAAAGCATGTAGTTATTATTCGCTTCCGGAAAAACGATTGGAACAAACAGAAATTCCACCACGAATGGCTTGTTCTATCAACATTATTTAGTCAACATCTCGTGACAATTCCAATTTATATTTTGTCAATTTAAGTATGCAATCCCATATGTACCCTGGCATTGTGTAATACCATGCTGGGTCTAGCTTATGAGTTGCGATGCAATTTTTTCGAAAATTTTCAAACATCAGCAAAAAGTATGACATTAGTTTTCAGGTATATTTCCAAATGTTGAATTCCAAATGTTTTCCAAATATTATGAGCGTGGGCATACTTCTAACGACTAATGCTTTTATCAGTCAGTTTGTTGTGAAAATGCTCAATTGTTGGTAATTCCGTTTTCTTTAACTTATCAATGTGCGAAATGTAGTCGTAATAAAAACACCTTTTTTGGTCAATAAATTAAATTTTTTATAATTATCACACTCAAAGTCACTTTTCACAATTAAAAGATTTTCCTTTTCCATAACTGACACCAACTCTGAGAGATGCACCCAAAAATCGATAGGAATTAATTAATCGAAATTTTATTTTCGTTTCGACATCATATTGAGTAAATGTATCGTTGTATAAATGTATCGTTATTTGTTGTTGGGAAGTATGCTCACTCTCCACGATTTGGCTAAAATTTTTATTTAAAAAATGGTTATCGTATCTCGTCAAATTATGAATAACAGATATGTTATTACCACTTTCAAATTTTGAAACCTGTTGCCACGGCATCGGTGCATCTAAATATTCCACAATTAAAACTTAATTAAAATTTGTAGTAGGGGTATGAAGATGGTAAATTTTTGTTAGTATTTGATGGAAACTGACACATACACTAAAAGCACGCCTATTGGTAACTGCCAATTTTTTCTCTATTGCAATCGGAAACTTAATCAAAGACGAGCCATTCCTCGGCTCGTATTTGCTAATATTAATTTCTAGGAAAACAATTCGATATGAATTCCCCCTCGACTCACGTTCCTGAGATTCCGACATTTTGTTAGAAATTTTATCTTGTATATGTTATAGGAACCAACTTTGCAGATCTGTTCCTTCATCGATCATTTCGGTTTTAGTATTGAAATATTTATATTGTCACGAGCCGGGGCGTCTTGAGGTCTTGAGTCACGGCTGCGTGAGGTAAGGGGTTGGTAGCTACGGGGGTAGAGCTTGCTATTGACGAAAACAGGTTAAAACAAAACAAAGAAATAGGCTTTATTCTCCACAAACGGGGAATCTAAAAATGGGTCAGGTCGACACAAAAAAACGAAAATAAATCACAATAATAAAGATGGGGGGCACAGCGAATCCCAAAAAGGCTGGAGCGTGAGAGGTAAGGAAGGTAACTTACAGGGTTGCCTGTCGTCCGGATTTTCGGGGTTCCATAACGGAGGGCCTCTTGACAGGGTAGTTGGATGGCTCTTCTTCGGGCGTCCGGCTGGGGTTCTAGAGGCTTCGACGATCCACCACAGTCTTCGCTCGGGGCTCTTTCTACTCTCTTCTTCGACCGGCCATCCGGCTGGTCCCTTCAGGGACGGCCCTCTTCCGGGCGGTCCCTTGGACAGCACTTGTCCAAGCTCGTACGTCGGGACCACACTCGTCCTCTCTACTAACTTCCTCCTTCTATTTATGTTCGGTTTTTGTTTTGCTTACACTTTGTTTTGTTAAACACTCTCGCTTTCATCGTTTATCGTTCTTCACACGAACTGACCGTGGCCTCCGGCCGTGTCCTAAATCTTTGTTTTTTTATTTGTGGTCGTCGAAGTCTCGTGTTCGTGACATTACCCCCTGTCCCTCGAAAACCGGCCCCCGGTTTTACCTCTCACCTCTCGGCTCATGAAATGTTCCAAGACCTAGGAATTCGCTGCTTTACAGAGAAAAAAACAATAATTAACAACGGTATTGTACCCTACTTATAAACAATATCACAGCACTTTTTACTTCGAGAGCTTTTTTGCTGATTTGACAGGTTCACCGCACTGGTGTCGGTCGGGTTCGCGATGGACGCGCGATGATTTTCACGGTCACGATCCATGACCTAGCGTACGCTGACGACCCGTGATTCCGGTGTAGGCTCGCCCGGTTCCCTGCGCTTGTAGCCCTTAGGTCTTCCGTCTCTTGTCCTCGAGCTCGGGTAGGTGACGTTCTTTGTCCCTTGTAGCTTCGGTGAGCTTCTTCCTCTGTCCTCTGGCGTTCTCCGCTGCGTCGCCCCTTGGCAGGCACTCGGGGGATTTCCCTATGTACAGTCCCTGCCCTGGGCTGACTCGTCCCCTCGTGTCCGGGACGGTCCTGTCTTACCGCGAAGAGCTTGACGAAGTCCCTGGTGTTTGTATCCGGATCAGATTCCGTCTACAATTTCACTACTATGTGACCTTTTTTTTTACCCAATTCGCGCCTGCTTTCTTGCTCAGAGCCTCCAATCTGGTCACCGATTTGCGTCGCTCGTCGCGAACGTGCCCGGGAAGTCTCCTTTTACTTCCCGTTCCTTCTATTTCTCGTACAATTATCATGCGGCGCCCTTCTGTAGGTACGCCCTTTTCCAGGGACTTGTCTATCCATTGGCCGCGCAGATTCTTTCGTACTCTTCATAATTTTCTCCGCGCAGTCCTTATCTTGGCTGTAGATTTGTGGGCTTACGAAGCTTGGGGTTGCGGGGTGCCTGGTCACTCGGAAACCGTCTCTCAGCGTAGGTCTTGTCACGGGTGTCGTCCTTCTCTCTGCTCGCTCCTAAAGTCGTCCAGCTGAGGGTCTTCACATCGGGATCTTAAATGGGGTTGAACGCTGCCTTTAGGGTCGTCTAGGAGGGGTTGTACTGTCTCGAGTCCTGTTGCCTGCCTGACGTGCTCGTCTCTTGTTCCTTTATCCCTGGGCGTCTTGAGGTCCTCTTCTTCTGCCTGTCTGTAGGTTGTCTCGGGTTGTCGGTACTCCTCCTGTTGATCCTTGGAACGGGGTGTGTTGGTAAGTCTGCCGCCAAGAGGATGCAGTGGTTTTCGTCGGAGATCTGAACTGGCTTGCCCTGGTCCGCGCCTTTGTGTGTGGTCGAAGTGTCCGTGGCGCTGGCATGTGTGGGGTGTGGTGGGGTAGGACGGGATTCTTTAGGTAGGAGGTGACAATAAAAGTTTTGACGAGTAGAGGGAGTTTCACTGCCGGGAAATTGTGCCCTGATTCGCTGTGGGTTCCTAAAACAGTTATTTAAATGTGCCTGACCTATATAAAATGAAATTTCTCGGGGCGGCTAGAAGTGTCTCCCCTAGATGTTACGACGGCTGGACGTAAGTGTGGTTGAGAACCAACTACTCCTGGAAACGAAATAAAAATCGCCTCTGCCGTATGTCGCAACTGCGGGAGGTAGGGATGATTATGAAGAATCAACCCTGGAATCGAAAGCCGGCGCCTCCACCATATGTCACGCATATGGTGCTGCTACGAGAGGTAGGGGTGATTATGAAGAATAACCCCTAGGATCGAACGACGGCGCCTCCACCATATGCCACGCATATGGTGCTGCTACGAGAGGTAGGGGTGATTATGAAGAATCACCCCTAGGATCGAACCACGGCGCCTCCACCATATGTCACGAGCCGGGGCGTCTTGAGGTCCTGAGTCACGGCTGCGTGAGGTAAGGGGTTGGTAGCTACGGGGGTAGAGCTTGCTATTGACGAAAACAGGTTAAAACAAAACAAAGAAATAGGCTTTATTCTCCACAAACGGGGAATCTAAAAATGGGTCAGGTCGACACAAAAAAACGAAAATAAATCACAATAATAAAGATGGGGGGCACAGCGAATCCCAAAAAGGCTGGAGCGTGAGAGGTAAGGAAGGTAACTTACAGGGTTGCCTGTCGTCCGGATTTTCGGGGTTCCATAACGGAGGGCCTCTTGACAGGGTAGTTGGATGGCTCTTCTTCGGGCGTCCGGCTGGGGTTCTAGAGGCTTCGACGATCCACCACAGTCTTCGCTCGGGGCTCTTTCTACTCTCTTCTTCGACCGGCCATCCGGCTGGTCCCTTCAGGGACGGCCCTCTTCCGGGCGGTCCCTTGGACAGCACTTGTCCAAGCTCGTACGTCGGGACCACACTCGTCCTCTCTACTAACTTCCTCCTTCTATTTATGTTCGGTTTTTGTTTTGCTTACACTTTGTTTTGTTAAACACTCTCGCTTTCATCGTTTATCGTTCTTCACACGAACTGACCGTGGCCTCCGGCCGTGTCCTAAATCTTTGTTTTTTTATTTGTGGTCGTCGAAGTCTCGTGTTCGTGACAATATTCTAAAATATCTCTACCGATTGTTCGATTGTTTTATATATTCTCCACCAAAATTTGCTTTAACATTAATTACCTTAAACTTTTTAAAATATTGTTCCGTTTTACGCGGGTTCACACAAATTAATTGTCCACTTATTGTTCCTAACGTAATTTATTTACTTATTCTAAATGTAATTTATTTACACTAACTCTATAGACTAATTTATATACCGCGTATTTAGTCGCAGGTAGGAATTTGTCCGCTTCTTATCTTTCTTTACCACTTGTTTACTTCTCGGCTCCTTCACTCTCGGTCTCTCTCTCCGTCTCTCCGCTCGGCTGCCTGTCTTTTATATACGCTTCCGCGCGATTTCTCGAATCGAGTATTAAGTCCAGAACAATCTAGTAGACATCGAGGCTCGACTCGAAGTTTCTCGGCGATGCTGGAATAGACAGTGGCGTCGTTTCATCACCGGTACAATATTCTTAATTTCTTTTTCGCAATAGTATTTCAGCGTCAGCCAAAAACTGAACTACGCACTTGTAAGAAATTAATTATGACACGTCCCAAGCCTACTCTGAAAACAAGGGATCACTTCTTCCCATTTAATTCTATGATTCAATTTTGTGCCTGCACCAACATGAATTTTCCGTAAAAGAAATTTTTGAAAATTCTAAATGTGCTACCATTGATTGTAATTTGCGTATTGTGTAAGTAATCTTTCTCATCACGTAATACAATATTTCATAACCTGATGTGTCTTCGAATGGGCGTAACCCATATATTCCAATGATTATTCTGATAATTTTTTAAATATTCAATAAACCCTATACACTTTTTTTCATTATTACACTTTTTTAATATTTTTTTTTTCTATATTTAAAAACAAAACCTATACTCACTTTTGATTCAGTTGACGAGATAAAAGAAAATACCGTAGAGTGTCTACCACTTTTCAGGTTCAAGTAAGGCACATGCGATGAATATCTTAAACAGAATTATTGAAGTAAATAAATTTAAAAACAATTAACAAACATACCTTATTTTTGTAACTTTCCAGAATGAGTCAGCTGTGAACCACAGGGAGAAAAGTTAGTGATATTCTGAAATAGAAATAGAAATGTTTTTGTAGAAGTTAAACTAAATACTATAAAAAAATTGTTGAAACGTACCCCTGCGTCTGAGATATTAAGCACCCTAATTAGTACGTACGTACTTTACGTTCTTTGTTCTATGTTCTATTAATGAAATAGTTAATTAAATTCAGGAATAATTAAGTGTACCTTAATATTATCCCTCTTATTCATAAACGCATTTTAACGTTACAATTCCTTCCCTAAAATATTACCAATTAATTTTCATCACTCTGGGTAAAACCTCCATGGCTTCAACCCAACTGTACTAAAACTTATGTAATATGTTATGTTCTTTATTCTACGTTCTTTTAATGATATCGTCAAATAAATTCAAGAATTTTTAAGTGTACATTAATTTTTGGCTCCATTTGAGTTAATAATATTCTAAAATATAAATATCGAATAAATTAAGCAACAGGGAAGGTTATTTTCGTTGGTATCTATAGAATTTGTTTAAATGGTGAAAATGTTTAGAACTTTGGTAAAAGGTCAATTTATTTGTGTGATATGTGTGTGGACTGTATTTTGTCTTCTTCTTCAGGATAACGATACAGCGAATTAATTTGAACTTGCTTTATTCTTAAAGGTATAAATTCACAAAAATAGCTTGTTAAGAACCAATGCCAACAGGCATCGCGGGGAGTTCAAACTCTTATCAGAACAAAAAATGACGGAACACCAATATTAATTAAATTAAAGAGAAATAACTCACTTCGTTATTTATCGTCGTTGCGGACATTCGCAAAATGTAATTCGATGGAAATCATTCGGTCTATTTATACGAAATGCTAGTCATTAGAACAAATTCGCCTTCGATATTGCCGTACATATTATACTTTTGTTCGCGAGTTTCGTTCGTGGTTCGTCGAAACGTGTTTTTAAACACTTACACAATTTTGAGATGACTTTAATGCTATTCGTGTTACGGCATGATGAACACAGAAAGCAAAAAGCACATTACAATCTTCTTACTCCTACATATAAGGTGTATAAGGTAAAGTAAGCAGAATAACTATAATTAACAATAAATGATAACGATATAGGACGTCAGCAAGTACCGGCACGTAACTCCTCCGCCCTTCGGAATATACTTCGGAGGGTAACTGACGGAGTTTGAGTTGGAATATCTCTTGCTTCTCCATCGTTTATATTTCCATTATCCATGTTTCTAGACAGTTTATATTTTTTATACAATTTAACAATTTAAATGAAAAGTAGGTTATTAATACAAAGGTAATATATATATATATATATATATATATATATATATATATATATATATATATATATATATATATATATATATATATATATATTATAAGGGTCCAAAAGTTAATCGTCTCATAATTCATTATTGGTACAGTTTGAATTGAATCAATTTGATTGATTTGTGAGTCGACTATACTTTTTACATTTTTTATTTCGTCGAGGTTAACGGAAGCCAATTTTAGTGGTTTTATTTTTTTGACATTATTTTCATCTTCAATTTTGATATTTAATTTAGGTAATTCAATTAGTTTAAATTTATTTTCAAGATTTTGGAAATTTATGATTTGTATGTTATTAATTTTTATTTCACATTTCGGGGCTAATTCTAACACAAAGGTTCCCTTTAAAGAGAATGTATCCTTTTCTGATGAACATTTTTGCGTCATTATCGTGTCGTCCGGAGAAAAAACTGGATGTCAATCCCGACAAAACAGTGATGGTCCCGTTCACCAAGAAAAAGAAGCTGTTCGATAAATGAACCAGGTTCGATATGAACTATTCCATAGTAATCCCCAAAAGGGAGGATTGGGACACTCCGGGGAGCATAATCAGGGAACATGGACTGATGTGGTTCACGGACGGATCATACACGGAGCACGGCTCCTGGGTAGGGGTAGCAGGAGTCAAGCCGCGGGTATCAAAAACGATACCCCTGGGGGCACACTGCACAGCTTTCCAAGCAGAGATCTTCGCCATCCTTGCTTGTGCACAAGAGAACCTTTCAAGGAACTACTGTAAACAGAGCATTGACATATGCTCTGATAGTCAGGGGGGGCTAAAGGCTCTGGGGTCAAACAGAACCTCATCCAAGCTTTCCTTAGAGTGTCAAAGAACCTTGAAGGAGCTGACTAAGCGAAACAGGGTTTGTCTGATATGGGTGCCAGGACATAACGGCATTGAAGGTAACGAACGGGCTGATCGACTGGCCCGGCTAGGGTCGGAGACTCTCCTCGCTGTGCCCGAGCCGGCTTGTGGAATTACCAAAGCGACTACAGTGGGATACTTCAGAAGGCGCCTAAGAGCGGAATTCGAAGAACACTGGAACCAACAGCACCGACTTCAGCAATCGAATGCTTTCATTGAAGGACCCGACCAGAAGAAGGCTAGAGAACTGCTTAGTTTAGGCAGGAAACGTATACGTACGGTAACCGGGGTCCTGACCTGGCACTGGATGCTAAACTACCATATGCTGAAAGGCTGAAGGGGGGGAAAGGGATGGGGCTGAAAGGCGACTCATTGCACAGGTTCTGTTGGGAGGAAGATGAAACCTCCTATCACATCTTGTGCGACTGCGAAGCACTCGCAGTGGCCAGGTGGACAATCTTCGGGGTAGAAAAGATCTTCCCGGAGGAAGCGAGGAACCTCTCACTAGGAATCATAAGTACCTTCATGGGGAAAGTGCGACTAGGTTGAGACCTTAACGGCGGGGGATAACACAATGGACTCTAGTCTAAGTGTCGCCGAAAGGCACCCCAGTTTCATTGATTCATTCATTTATCGTGTCGTCCGGGATCACAATCAATCAATTATTATTTTCGAGTTTTTGCACTTTCACTTCACTAATTTCCACTAGGACTGAAGTGCATGTTGAATTCTTGGTGTAGGTTATAAGTTGAACTCCACAGGGGATCCTTGAAGTTATTCGTCTTGGGTTGTTGTCGCGGCATAGGAATTCTTCTTTATAGATTTCTTGACAATGTTCGTCAAATAATGCAAATCTTTGCTCATACAGGATAAGGAATTTATTTTCGGGAAGTATGGTTTTAAACGAGTCGTTTTGGAACACAGGAAGTGGGTATAAGTGGTAGTAAGTATAATTTTCCTTTTCAACTATAGGCAATAATAAATATTACCTGATTATCTTTACTATAACTTTTAATATCAAAGGTTTTTTCAAAATGTAAAATATTTCCTAATGTTGGTTCAAAGGGTAATTTATTTTTCGTTACTTGCTTATTGACAAAGTTAATTTCTCTCAACAAATCGATAGGTTCGATCATTGAATTATGGAAGGTGTTAATTTTTGCAAATGATATAGCGATTTCGACCTTTTCCAGAACATCATAGATTGCTTGATAAGAATTCATGATTTGAGATAAAATTATATGTTATTATTATTATTATTATTATTCTTTTAGCCCTGCGCTATAATTTTTGCCCCATTTTTGTTTTGTTTTGGGGGGATTCATAATTTTTTAGCCTGTACCTGTGACCAGGCTGTTTGTTTTTTATTTTTTTTTATAAGTTTGTTTTTTTTATAATTTCTGCTTTGTCCTTTTGGCTGGACATGCTTTTCTTGTTTACATGGGTTTAGTTGTTAGTACTGATTTGATTTGTAGGTTTGGTTTGCGCGCTGAGCGGACTTTTACAATCGATATTAAATCTGCCCAGCATGCAACTGGTGGGTTTGCATATAAGCAGAGAAATATTTAGCCTGTGTGGCTATTTATTTGTTTATTATTAGTTGATGGATAAATTTATATGTGTTTATGCTATTTTCCGAGTTTTGTGTTTCGATTTCGGCAGTTTTTTGAAATCTTTTAACCGTATCATTGTAAAATTTATATGTTCTCTTGTATATAAATTCGGAAATGGTGCAATTGTTAGGGGTACGAATTTGTTTGCGGAGTTCTTCGTTACTTACAAAGAAGTTGTAGTAGAAGCTGGTCCCTAGTAATGTTCTGAAAAATTTATTTTCAATTTTTTGTAGGGTTTTAAGGTTTGTTTTGGACGTTGAGCTCCAAACAGGTGAAGCGTATGTAAGTACTGTCCTGACATAACAGTTGTATAGTTGTATTTTTCTATTTAGTGGGAGTGGTGCCTCAGGTTTCATAAAAGAGTGAAGGTATTTTGTAATTATTTGGCTTTTGGTGTTTATGTTTTGTATGTGTTTATTAAATGTAAGTTTTTTATCAAGGGTTACGCCTAGGTATTTAATGGTACTTTCTTCTGGGATAGGCGAGTCCATATAAAAGATTGGTGTCGTGGCGTGGTTGTTGACAGACTTGTTATTAAAATTTATGGTAGCGGATTTGTTAGAGTTGATTTTGATTTTCCAGTTTTGAAAATAATCTGCTAGTGTGTCCAGGTGTCTTTGAACATATTCACAGGACTGATTAATGTTGGTAGATCTTGCCAAAATTGCAGTATCGTCCGCAAACAAGGCTAGTTGTGTGTTCGGGTGTTTTGGGATGTCATTGAGGTAGTAGGTGAAGAGGATTGGCGATAGACAGCTGCCTTGCGGCACTCCAGCTGGAAGCGTTCTAGGTTGTGAGCGAATGCCATCTACTTCTACACTGTAGGTTCTGTTTTCAAGGAAGGATTGTATGATTTTTATTAGATAAAGAGGAATGTTGCTCTGAGAAAGTTTATATATGAGACCTTCATGCCACACTGTGTCGAATGCTTTTTCGACAACTAGTGTGGTGAGTGTGGTGTTGTTTTTTATATTGCGATTTAGGGTTATTTGATAGAGGATTCTGGCTAGCTGTAGTTTGGTTGTGTGACGGGGCATGAAGCCAAATTGCTCTGGGATAATAACTTCGTTGAATTCTTGAATTCTGTTGGCTATAATTCTTTCCATTACTTTTCCCATAGTTGGGAGGAGACTTATTGGTCTGTAGCTGTTGCAAAGCCCAGCGGGCTTCCCAGTTTTTTTGAAGGGGAGTACTATTGCTATTTTCCAGTCTTGTGGAAAATACTGCAGTTGAATTGAAGCCTTTATTATGTAGTAAAGCTGTAGTAGTCCTTTGCGCGTAAGGTTTTTAAGTATTTTGAATTGTATTCCGTCGTGTCCTGGGGCTTTATAGGGTCTCTTTTGTTTTATTGCTCGAGTGATTTCTGCTAATGCAGGAAGTTTGTTTGGAGGAGTTATTGCTTTTTGATTTTGGATGATATTGTAGGTGTTGGTGACTTTATTAATGGTTAGTTTATTGGATGAATTTAATGTAAGTCGGTGTGCTTTGTCAAGTGTGTCTGCAAGTAGTTCAGTCTTTTGTTTGGCTGAGAAAGCAGTTGTGCCATATGTTATTGGGGGAATTTTACATAGTGGGTTCTTCCGTTGTTTTATTAATTTTCAGATGTTAGTATGTGTTTTTACTTCATTTCTAATGCGTTTAAGCCACAGTGAGTCATTGTGCAGTTCGAGTTGTTGCCTAACTTTTTGGTTCCAAACTTTGAGTTTGGATTCTGCGTCTTTGGTTGGAATTCTCTGTTGCTGCCTTCTGATGTTTCTGACTTTAATCGTTGCCCGTATGTCATATGGAATTTTATAGGGATCCGGAAATGGTTTATTGGGGACAAATTGTGCGATTCCGCATTGTAGAATTTTGGTTAAAGAGCTGATGGCCGCGTCGATTTGTTCTGTTGTTTGGAGGTTTGTTTCTAGTGTTATTGCACTGTTGACAAAATCCCTGAATTCTTGCCAATTTACTTTACTAAAGTCCTTGTAAGATTTTTGCAGTTTTATATTAATTTTGGAGTTGGGTAGATAGAAGATAACAGGTCGGTAGTCAGAGTCTATGTCGGGGAGTACCTCGTTTACCGAAACATGAACGTTCTTTGAGATTGCAATGTCCAAAATTGACTGTGTTAATTTCCCTGATTTTTTATTGTACCTATAAAATGTGGGTTTGTCGGGGACAGTGATGTGGAGTTTTAGGTTTTCAAGGCTTTTATTAATTTTATGACCGTTTCGGTTTGACACTAGATCGCTCCAGCTTTTGTGTTTGGCATTAAGATCGCCTACTAATATAAATTTGGGGAAGGCGTTATGCATTGTACGTAAATCTTCCATTAATTTATCGTTTCGCCCAGGGTTGTAGGCGGCAATTAAGTGAAGATTTCTAATTTTTATAGGGATATTTTCCATATTAATATTGAGGTCTGGAAGTGTTTGAAATTGGATTTCCTGTTTAACATAGAGGGCTACTCCTCCTCCATTACTAGCTACTCTATTTTTATGTAATACCTGATATCCCCTAATAGGCGGTGGTAATTGCCCTCCTCGCAGAAGGGTTTCGTTAAGGCAGATAATGTAGACTTTTAATTTTGAGATGAGTAACCTAATTTCGTTGATTTTATGTTTTATTCCGTTGACATTAATCTGTATAATTTTGAGGAGAGGAGTGAACGTTTTCATTATATATCGTCAGCATATTTGGCGAAAATGGTTAATTTTTCAAAGTTACTTTGTGCAGTACTTAATTCGGATTTTAAGCGCTTGACGAGGGAGATCATTTTGCTAATATTACAGATTTGGTTCAAACTTTAATTTCTTGCAGGAGGGTTTGGAATTCAGTAAAATTTTTATTAGTAGCAGTGGAATGAGCATTAATGGTTATTGAGTTGGGGGGAAGTTAACTTGTCCTGGAGGGGTATGGTTGCCTTTTATTGCTTGGCTGTAGGTGATAGGTGGGATATCGAAGGTTTTGCTGACCGTTCGATTTGTGTGTAGTTCAGTTGGTTTTCCGGCGTTTCTGTTGGACTGGATGTTCTGGCGGCGTTCCAGAAATTTCAACAGTTCGGGGCATTTGTTATGGTTGGCAGTGTGGTTACCCTTACAGTTAGAACATTTTGGCGTTTCGACATATTTCTCTTCACAATCTTCAGTTTTGTGGTCCTTGGCACATTTAACGCATTTTGGGCGGTTCTCACAATGAAGGTGGGAGTGACCAAATTGCTGACAGTTGTGACATTGTGTATAATTGTTTTTACGGAAATATCTTTCCCATCTAATTTTTAGGTATTGGAGGTGTGTAATCTTTTTTACATCATTTAGTTGGGTTTCCTTTTTGAAGGAGACAAGATAGGAGAAATTTGTTTTTGCTTTCCCTTTAAGAGGGATTATTTCGAGGACTTCAAGACTATTTTGCTTAAGTTCTTCAAGTAAGGAACTAGTGTCCACATTAGGGGCAGCTTTAAGGACTAGTTTTTTGACTCGTTCGTCACGAAAACGGTGAGTGAAAAATTCTAATTTTTCTTCCGCTAGTTTGGCTACTAGATTTTGATGATCTGATTTATTTTTGCAATACACTCTCGATGCGTTTTGGTTGTACTGAACATGGAAATTGTTATGGCCTAAAAGTGATGCAATTTGTTGGATAAATACATCAAAGGGCATAGCCCAATAAGATGGTGCAAATTACCTCGTCTGGGATTTTGACCAAACATAGGGCATTCGATTCAGTATCAAAAAAGAGCAAGCCCCCTAAATTTTCAGCCCCTGATAGTGTCCCCTCCGTCCGCTAGAGGGAAAAAACTATTTTTCAGTATTTTTGCGATAACTCTCGCTAAAAATAACATTTTCACATGCGGTTTTCGGCATTCGAACGGGGATTTAATGGAGCAGGGGTGCGAATTTTTTCAGCTTTTTTGGCTCCATAATCGAAAAATGACAGCCATTTTAATATTTGTAACGTGATTTTCAGGACTTTTTCTCTTCCCGGCACAAAATTGAAGAACGTCAATTTTTGGCATTTTTCATTACCTTTCAGATAGTGCATTGCGAAAATTTTTTCAAGTGGGACAAAAGGTCGAAAAAACGTCAAATATGCGATTTTGGACGTTTTTGACCGATTTCCGACCGTTTTATTGATCCTCTTGCGACGTTTTTGGGAGTATTGTCATTACGAGGTTCCCGAAATATTTGAACCCAAGTTCCGAGCCCTCGTGAACGATTCCACTCGAAAATGAACCCCTAAAATCTATTGAGCGCCATAAAAACCCCCCAACTCACACTTTCTGACCCTCATAATTTTTCCATTATGATTTCTTTCATTCAAAAACCACGTTTCGACTTCACTCTTAATTGCAAATATTTAATCAAGTAACTGACCCCGCGAACTGCATTAGCGCCCCCGAAATCCCCCGAGTATCTTTATCTATACTCTAAATAAATAATTTTCTCAGTATGTTTGTTCAATATATTTTATTTATTAGACTATTCTCAATTTCTCTCTTATTTGCAAATTCCATATTTTTCCTCTCATTCGTCATCATCTGAATCTTCGTTAATGCACGCCACTACGTTATCGGCCATGAAAGTTTTCGTTAAAATCTCGGCTGGTCTCAAAATTCTATCTTCATATCGTCCATTGGAGAGATAATAAATGATTGCAGCTACATGAGCACAACATCCTACTGTCCGATTCCCATTCGCACAGCCACAACAGTACCTCAATATACTTCCAGGTCCGATTGCATTCGGTGTATATTCCACAAAGCAATTATAATTTTTTATATATACTTTTATGCCTAGAAGGTACAGAAACTCTAACAATTTTCTCATTTTCTTTGTAAAACCGCACTTTGAGGTTGTTATGTTCATCTAAAATCTCGGCAAGGTAGGATAAAGTTTGCTTCAGTTGGTAGGTACCAGTAAAAAATATTACGAGGTCACGCCTTGTCAATTCGGGAAAGTCCAAAATATCGGCAGATGTCAGATATTTGAATTCTCGCTTACGCCTGTTCCAACGATTTTCCTCAACTTCTTTGCTCAGTTCATTTTCACAAGTTTTTCTGGCGTTCATCGCATCCACGATTTCCTCACTCATTTGAACATCAGAATCGAGTCGTTTGCCAAATTGATTATTCAGAAAGGACGCTATTCTGCAGTATGCTCCAGTCTTTGGCACCATTTTATTGTCCAATTTATTGTCTAGCAAATGATATTTCTCCTTTATGATCCCGTGGACGGCCTCTACCACCCATCTCAACTTGGTCACAAATCGAGACTTGTTAGATTCCTCTGTGGTTAATTGAGCTCGCTTACCCTTCAATGCTGGCATTAAAACAGTGATCTGACACTCCTCTTCCAAATATGAAACAACATCACGAAATCCCCTATCTAAGATTAAAATGTCGCCTTTCTGAAGAAATCCCTTCATAGGGTGCGAGGATTCCAAGATCGATTTCAGGATGTTCGCATCGTTTTGATTAGCTAAATAAGGCCCAGGCATGTCGACAACCAATCCGTCAGTAGTGCAAATAGTGAAAGGTTTACATAGCGGCACTTTCTTTTGCTCAGAAAAAGACTTTCTTTGGTATGCGTTGTTGGAACTTTTCTCGTGTCGAATGTATGTTCCATCACAAATGAGAATTAGTTTGTCTGAGCCGTGTAATTTTCTTGCCATCCCCGAAGTATGATCCTGAATGAGGCTCTCTCGAGAATTGTTCTCGAAACCAAAATATTTCGGCAGAATATCTTGTTCAAAAGACTGCATGACCGATTTTTTCATTTTTGAGATTTGCTGCGAATATTCGAGGCCAAGGATGGAAGCCAGTAATCTGTTTGAGTTACCAGTTCGTAGCTTGAAAAGGAAAACTATCAGGGCTTGAGTTACGGACCTCACATCAGAGTTTCTCATTGACTGAGCTGAGTTATTTGCTCCCACGATAAACCCGTGAACACTTGAAGACGTTCTTCCGAAAAATGGAAATCGCCGAGCTGTGACATTAAGCTGCGGTCAGCTAAACCCGCTGTCTTATTCATAAATAGTCGAACTTCAGATGCACGTAAAGTACAATTCGCTGATTGAATACGGAAAGTCGAGATTTCATTTTTATAGAAGCGTTTTTTCAGCAAATAAAATATATTGAACAAACATACTGAGAAAATTATTTATTTAGAGTATAGATAAAGATACTCGGGGGATTTCGGGGGCGCTAATGCAGTTCGCGGGGTCAGTTACTTGATTAAATATTTGCAATTAAGAGTGAAGTCGAAACGTGGTTTTTGAATGAAAGAAATCATAATGGAAAAATTATGAGGGTCAGAAAGTGTGAGTTGGGGGGTTTTTATGGCGCTCAATAGATTTTAGGGGTTCATTTTCGAGTGGAATCGTTCACGAGGGCTCGGAACTTGGGTTCAAATATTTCGGGAACCTCGTAATGACAATACTCCCAAAAACGTCGCAAGAGGATCAATAAAACGGTCGGAAATCGGTCAAAAACGTCCAAAATCGCATATTTGACGTTTTTTCGACCTTTTGTCCCACTTGAAAAAATTTTCGCAATGCACTATCTGAAAGGTAATGAAAAATGCCAAAAATTGACGTTCTTCAATTTTGTGCCGGGAAGAGAAAAAGTCCTGAAAATCACGTTACAAATATTAAAATGGCTGTCATTTTTCGATTATGGAGCCAAAAAAGCTGAAAAAATTCGCACCCCTGCTCCATTAAATCCCCGTTCGAATGCCGAAAACCGCATGTGAAAATGTTATTTTTAGCGAGAGTTATCGCAAAAATACTGAAAAATAGTTTTTTCCCTCTAGCGGACGGAGGGGACACTATCAGGGGCTGAAAATTTAGGGGGCTTGCTCTTTTTTGATACTGAATCGAATGCCCTATGTTTGGTCAAAATCCCAGACGAGGCAATTTGCACCATCTTATTGGGCTATGCCCTTTGGCGACAGTTTTATTAATTACTATGGGGGGGATTGCGTATTGTTTAGTGGTGAGGCTGGGAGTGGTATTTGACTGGCTGTTGTTACCATTTTTGTTAGAATCACTGACCTTAGTACTATGTCCGATTAAATTTTCGGTGTCATCTTCAGAGCCCGAAAGAATTCCAAATTTGTTCTGGGTCTCTACATTTCAACTTCGCTGATCTTCTGCCTTTTGGGAGCACTAATCTTCGATTTATGGGCACTAGGGCGTGCTTTGCCTCTGATTTTGAAGGTAGGAAGAGAAGCCATTCCGTCGAAGAGCTTCTTGATTTCCGCACGTTGTAATTTTCTCGCTTGCAGAGAAGGTCTCACTTTTCGCGCCCCCGGGGAAGCGGGGTGCGCTATTGTCCGCGGAGGGAACAGAAAACTATTCACACTCACAATTTTCACTAGATTATCCTTTTAAACTTCACCAATTTCTATCACGATGAGATATTAAAGGGTCTAGGACGTTTCTACGCCGCCGGTTCATCGCCGCCAGTTCATCGCCGCCGTTCCTACGCCGGGACGGTTCTACACTGGCCGATTCTACGCCGCATCCAAATTAAAATTACAATTAAAATTTATTGTTGAAACACATACATGTATGTGTATACAGTCATAGAAAATAAAATAAAACAGAAAATTTATTTTAAATTAAAAGAATAAATAGGAAAAATAAGATTATTGCGTCATTTGGTTATTGTGAGCTAGGCCACGTAAATAATCTAGAGGTTCCCTGTTTCCATAATCTAAGACAATTCTTCGAATACGTTCATCAGCGTCACGGTATTTTTTCAGCTTCATCGGTGGTAAATGTCCGGCGATAAGTTGCTCAAAATAAGCGTCTCGTCCTTTTTGTACTTTTCGCAATCCATCTATAAATTTCCAAATAGTTGGGTGATGCATACCTAATTCAGAACGCAATCGACGATTGGCTGCCTCTGCATGATTATTGGTGCGATCTTCTCCATCGATTGTTCTCTAGTATAAATTCCACATTGTTGGATCAAACATAGGCGGGCGCCTACCATTCCCGCGTCGATTTAAACGGCCAACATAGCTGTCTTCAAACCAATTTAGAAGCGGCTGAAGTTCTACTGGCAAATCATTTGCTAAAGCATCAATATACTCATCTAAATCAGCTATTGGCACAAATGCCAATGCAAGGACCATTTTAGCTCTCAATGCAAATTAAGCATCATTGTTGTATTGAACAATAACACCAATCTGAGCTAAATGCTTCCTCATATTTTGTGCTGAATGGAAGAAGCAACCTTTTACATTTACTTCCGGAAAGCAATCTTTCATGGCACTAAAAGCTGCATATTCATAATCACAAATGATAGATCCTGGACTTAAATTTGGCACTAGTGTTTTAATTAGTTCGAACATACGTGTGTAACACGCTGCTTGTTAGGTAACAGAGCATACAATATAGGATGCACTCCTCCGTGTTTTGTTGCCATAACAATATAAATTCGGCAAAATAGCCTCGGTGCTATTGCGAAGGTACCATCAGTGTACCATGTATTGGCATTATGCAAATGCTGTAACCAGCTCTCTCTTCCAAAAATTAAAATTCTGTTTGCTCCCTCTCCATCGTCGCTTAGCAAAAAAGTTTCTTCTGTTCCTGGTTGATGCACATATACCTTATATGGATTTGGCAACACCAAATCGTTTAGGTCTGCGGGATCAGCAGGTGCAGCATTAATTTGATTCCGTTTTCTTCTGATTATTTTTCTCAGGGCTGCATTATTTGGAATCGATGCTAAAACAGCTTCAGGCACGTCGATTACACACTGATTTATAACTACACTTGTGCCCTCCATAGTTTCTTCTGCACGACGTTTCATTTTAGTGACAACAGATACTACTTGTACGGCTGCTGCCGAGGAAGGGTGAGAATGATTGTTGATTTCGTTGACCACTTCTCCAGCCCTCGTGTGAATTCTTCCTTTACAGCGACCCACTTCTTCGCACCGCCAAAATTGTAAACTAGGGTCCCTTTTACTAACTTTGTCGAAAACGTACAACGATCCGTTATAGGAAAACTTCTCGTTTCCTCTCTTGCTGAGAACTGCTGGTGGTTCCATTATTAAGATCACTGTTAACTAACGCAATAATTACTTTGTGGCGAATACACTTAAAGTGATGTGTTAAGGGCTCCTGCCCCATATTTATACCAAATACTGTTAAACAGTTTTTAGAATTTTAAGCGGATTTAAATTTCTGATTACCTCCTTTGTGCTAATGGGTCTGTGCTAATAACCATAACATCATTAAGATAATCCCGGCGATTGTAAACTCGTTAACTCCTAGGTAATTTTCTATGAGCGGATTAAAATTTCTGATTACCTCCTTTGTGCTAATAACCATAACATCCTTAATATAATCTCGGCGATTGTATTCTATCCCCGGTGTTTTAGATTACCCATTTAAAATAAATTTTCTGTTTTATTTTATTTTCTATGACTGTATGTATGTGTTTCAACAATAAATTTTAATTGTAATTTTAATTTGAATGCGGCGTAGAATCGGCTGGCGTAGAAACGGCCAGTGTAGAACCGTCCCGGCGTAGAAACGGCGGCGATGAACTGGCGGCGAAGAACCGGCGGCGTAGAAACATCCCATTCCCGATGTTAAATGGGTCCGCCACTGTTAAACGTCCGTATCCGATCGCGTTCTATGACCGACTAGAATTATATGAGTGAGAAAATAAAAGTGTGTATCTAATTGACCAAGTTACATTTTCTTTCATTTCATTTTCAACTTGTACCATTCGTTTTTCTAATACTTCCTGATTACGATTTAATACTCGTATACTGTTATTAAAGGCTTGGGTAGATTTTCCTAGTAATGTGAATTGTTCTTTCATCAGCGTTTTTAATTTTAATTGATAGCGTATTGATTGCATTATCGTATTTTTTGGCATCATCTTGATCAAGATTTCTTTTTATTGATCTTATTATAGATCCTAAACCGTTTATTAGCCCTCTTTTTGTTCTCTTTACTAAATTGGGATTTAATTGAGTGAGATGGGTTTGAATTTTCTTTATGAGATTAAAAATAAGATGATATGAATTATAGAATTCTTCTTTATAGCCAGTTTTTGTATCCTTGAGATTAAATATCTCTTGCATTGTCCTGAATTGCTTTGTTAATATATTTAATTCTTCGATTATTTTTGAAATGTCGATTACCTGAATAAAAGTCCAAAAGTCAATTTTGTTTTGGGTGTTTCCTAATTTTAGCGGTGACAGCCCAGGGTTGTCATTTAATCTGTGGAACTTTGGGAGGAGTGTGGGTTCATTTCCAACAGGTTCATCTCCCCGTGTGGGAGATGAACCTGTAACAATTGGTTTCCTTAGTTCTTTTATATGAATAATTTTATTTTTATTTGGGTTTTGTTTCCCTTTTTATTTTTACTGTATTACTATCTAACATTTGGATTATTTCATATGGTTCCGTGAATTTATTATTTTTCTTATTCCTATTGTTGGAGTTCTTTTTATACACGATTTGACCTAAACAAAATTCTTTATTTTCAAAGCCTTCTTTATTTAATTTAGAAATAGTTTTTTTCTTAGTCGTTTCCAACGTTTCTTTTACCTTTTCGTATACGTGTTCTAACTTATTTTTAAGATTTTCAGAATATGCAGCGTAAAATATTATGGAATAAATATTTCATTTGGATTTTGCGAATTTGCATGTACGAATGTTAGCTCGAATGGTGTAAATTTGATGCTAGCATGTATTGTGGAATTATAACCAATAAGGGCATAGTCCATCAAATCTTGTTCATTAGGGTACATTTCTTTTAAAATTGGTAAATATTCAGTTATCGTAGAATGAAACCTTTCAACGATTGAATTAGATTCGTGATGGTAAGGTGTGCAAAAGTGGATCTTAATTTTATGTAGGTTTAGTATTTCCTTGACAGTGTCATTTTGAAATTCTACGCCGTTGTCAGCAATAATTTTTTCTGGGGTGCCAACGCAGCTAAAGTATCTGACCAAGGCGTTACTAATATGTATCGCTGTTTTTCCTTCAATAAATATTGCTTGGGCAAATTTAGTAAAAGCATCTACTAGTGTCAAATAAATTTTTCCGTTGCAAGTAAAAATATCCATATGGACGACTTGAAAGGGTATTGATGCGGTTTCCGTTATCATGAGCGGAACATAAGGGTTTTTTCTGGAATATTTGGCTCGTTGGCATATTTCACATAAATTAATATAATTTGCAACAGATTGTTTCATTCCAATACAATAGTAATTTCGTTTAATGCTTTCAATTGTTTCATTTATACCGCGATGGTTTGTTTTACCTTCATGATGGTGTTTGAACAGCATTAATTGTTCTTCTTGATCGCTTACAGTATTCAATAATTTTGTGCACTTTATTAATTTTGGTCCTGATTCCGAAAAATGTTCTAAATAAATTTTATTAAACTGGTCGCAAAACTTATTGCTATGAAAGTGCATACAATGTTTTTCCTGAGGTTGTATAATCTTTTAAAAATTGTCAAATCTGAGCTTCATTATTCTCTTGAAGAAATTTAACGGTTGTAATTTTATGGTGATGATAATTTGCTTGGCTTACGTGTAATTTTGGATAGACATGTGGAAGAACTAAAATTTGGTTGACTTTGTTTGTTATCATTTCGTCCAAAATTTTAATTCCTACATTGGTTGCCTCATGAACATTTGAATGTTGTGTTTGTTCTGACAGATTCCGCAGGTGAGATGAACATGTCTTGCAAATTTGTATTTTTTGTCGAGTAGTATCGGATGGTTCGGGGATTTTATTAGTTTGGGTCTGACTAGAATTTACAGTTTCGGGTGGCTCAACAATAGGTTGATCGTTATCAATGGTCATTGATTCACAGATTTGTCTCAAGTATTCGATTCTTTCGACGTTAATGTCTCCAGGGTTATTACTAAGTGAAGCGGTTTCCAATGCGTTCAATTGTATGCGAGATAAAGCGTCTGCGTTTCTATTTAACTTTCCTTTTTTATAAACAAATCTCGTAATCGGATTCTTCTAGTTCGAGTCTCCATCTTACTAGTTTTGAATTTGGCTCCTTAAACGAAAAAAGCCATACAACTAGTCTGTGATCGGTACATATTTTAAATTTTCTACCAAATAGATATGGACGAAAATATTTACAGGCCCATAATATGCTAAGTAGTTCTCGTTCTATTGTGCTCAATTTTTGTTCCGATTGGTTTAGTGTACGCGATGCGTATGCTACTGGTTTATCAGATCCAATGGGTCCTTATGATAGAACCGCCCTAAAGCTACACCAGAGGCGTCCATTGTTAAAATGAACTTTACTTTAAAATCTGGATAAATCAATATTGGAGCATTTATTGGAAGTTTTTTTACAAATGTTAAAAGCAGAAATAAAATTTTAATCGCGAATAATCGAGTTTTTTCTTAGGCACTGTGTGAGGGGTTTTGTGATTTTAGCGAAGTCTTTGATGAATTTATGATAGTATCCAATTAATCCGAGAAAGCTTTTAACTTCTTTTTTAGTTTTTGGTAAAGGGAAATTTGTTACTGCAATGATTTTATCGGGGTTAGGTTTAACTCCGTTAGGGGTGATGACATGTCCCAAATAATTTACTTCTTTTCTAAGAAATTCACTCTTGTCTAATTATACTTTCAAGTTTGCTTTTCTTAATCTTTCAAACATAATTTTTAAACGCTCATGTGTTCTTGGAGGGATGTACTGAAAATTACAATGTCATCAAGATAGACTAGGCAATTTCGTTATGTAGTCCTCTCAAAACGTTGACCATAACTCTTTGAAATGTACTCGGGGCGTTCTTAAGTCCAAAGGGCATTCTTTTATATTGCCAAAGGCCATGTTAGGTTTTAAAAGCTGTTAAAGGTATATTGTCTGGATGCATTTCTATTCGATGAAATCCGTTCGCGAGGTCTAAAGTGGTAAAATATTGACTTTTTCCTAACATACCTAAGTTGTCCGAAATATTAGGTAATGGGTATTTATCGTCAATAGTGCGCTCATTTAGCTTCCTGTAATCTACTATTAAACGCCATTTTCTTTTTCAGGATGCGTCTGCTTTTTTTGGAAGTATCCAAATTGGACTGCAGTAAGGACTGGCTTATGGTTAAATTATACTTTGCTTTAACATTTTACTTATTTGACTTTGAACTTCTTGTCTATGTACTTCCGGGTACCTATATGATTTTGTAAAGATAGGACTCGAATCGGATAAATTGTATGTTAGACTTCGTTTGTGAAAGTCAAAAGGATTTTGTCGTTATAAAAAATATCACGATATTCATAACAAAGTTTCTTTATTTCATTTTCCTCTTCTATATTAGAATGATTTAATAGAATATTTTTTAAACTTAATTTCAAGATATTATCCTGGTATTCATCTAATTCTTGATTGGTTTCCATCTTTGCCAAGATATTTATTTCTGATATATTTAGAGATTCGATTTCGATTAATGTTTTAAAAGTTAACGTTCGTTCTCGTTCACTGGTATTTGTAATAGTAGTAGTAGCAAAGTAATTCAAGATATTTACTACGGCTCTTGGGGTTTTTAAATCTTGAGAAAACTTAACATGATCGACATGTGCCGTTCCATGAGAAATGTTAACTGGGATTTTTTTATATTACGGTTCTGGAGGGTAAGGTTACAGTGTAGTTTAGAGTGTTATTTTTTGTACCGAAATATACAGGAACTTTTGCGTACGGTGTAGTTATCAATTTTTTATTAAAATCGAGAAATGCTCTCATTTTCTCTAACAAATTTGTCCCTATTATACCGTCATATTTGTCACTGAACCTCAAGATATAAAATTCATGATTTCCCTCCGACATTAAAGATTTTGAAAATCAGGATGTCAGTTACTTCATTATGGTAGGAAATACAATGGGCCGTTTGAATATCGAAATCTTCGTTGAAAATGCAATCTTTAAAATATTTGTACGCTAAATCGGGGTCAATAATGCATCTTTTGCTACCACTATCAGTTAGGAATTTTGCATTTAATTCAGAGATATAAACGTGCGGTAGGTCACAATTCTCTACGTTGTTTATATATATTGAGGTGGGTTCTTTGTTGGGGCAGCCCCAGAAAAAATTGTGGATTCTACGTTTTCGTTATCAGTCATGGTTCGTTGGATAATCTCTGTCTCTTGTTCATTGATAAGTTTCCTAGCTGTTGACTCTGCTTATTATTCTGTGCTTCGTTGTAATACTCAGGGTTTAAATTAAACGTATCTTCATCGAACAAATAATCATAATCAGCGTTTTCATATGAATCTTGACCTGAATTTGAAAGTGAATCACATTGGAAATAATCTCACGTGCCTGTGAGTGTATAATTTTGCTCTTAACGCCAATACTTTTCCTTTGTGCCATATTCAACAATAAATACGATTTACGTTAATATATAAACTACAATGTAATCAATGTTTTTGTTATAAAAGCATCATACTTGAATAGCGAGGTTTGTCTTAACTGCAGCAAGTTTAACGGAGTGTATTTTTGTTTGAAAAGGACAGTTTTATCACGAAAACGGAGCACAAAGAATCAAAGAAAAACAGGCGAGAAACAGTATTAGAAATAATTTAATACTCGTCAAAAAACTCCCGTTTATTTTCGTTCATTCGATTCATACCCCGCCACGCCTATTCGAGTAATGCCACGTCCCTCTTTCGTTTGTCCGCTCACTCCTCCGGTTATTTTCCTCCTTGGGAATCTCCGGTTCCTCCGCCTTTTCTCTCATTCCCCAGTAGTTCCTCGGGTCGTAGCCGTGTCAGCTGATCCTACCATCCTCCGTTGAAGGCCGGCAGCCAGACCCGGCTCTAGGTGCAAAAGGATGCCGTGATCCCGGTTTCCCAACAGGAGCGATATTCACAACGGGTCGGTAATATGGAGACTGATACACTGACTAGGGACTTTACCTCAAAAATAATAAAGGACTGGTCCGGACGATATCTCGTTTGTACGCATTATGTACTTCTTACACGATTTTTACTTTACCTCTTCTCTGTCTAAATATTGGTCCTGTTCGTCTGAATGTGGCTCCTCGATTACGACGATGTAATCTTCGTCAGTCACTGACACTTCTGATGAGAAGGTCGAGGCTACATTTCCTATATTCGATGTCCAGAGTGAACGTTTTGTTCTTTCACGGATTGAACTGATATCCTAGATTTAGTCGGGGGATTTGGAGACTCGTGCTTTAGCGAATGGATTTAAAAGCGTATTATTTAAGTATTTAGTACTTTGGTGCTCGGGGTTTTCCACCTTTTATAATTTCCCGTCTATCGTGCTGTGTAAATGGCTTTCTTGATATTACTTCATGTTAAGCAAATAATTACTTAAATTATTCTAATTTTATATATTGTGTCGCAGGTCTAACGATTACGGATTCTGTATTAAAGTCAAATGACGTTTCTTGAGTGAGAGGGGTAGCAGGCCCACTTCCAGTGGTAGTAACGGCCCTTTCGGGGGTACGGATAGGACTTAAATTAACTTAACGGGCCTTTTTAATTCTTCTATTCAGCTCTCTTTGCTTTCCCCTGGGGTTTTCTGACTCAAGAAACTTTAGTTGAAGATGGAGGCGGGGTACAAAGTTGTGAAGAAAAAAATGTTTCACCTCCTGTTTGCACTCGGCGATTTGGGCAATTTCAACGTTTCCTTCGGGAATGATAGGAAAGAAGTATATTGGTAAAACTTGAAATGCTCGGTGACAATTCTCCCTTATCTTCACATGGTAATGAAGTGTCACCCGTTACAATCCAAGTGGGTGGGAAGAGGGATACGAGAGGTCAATCATGGACTAATTATGAAGAATTATTCCACCAGGAAGGAACAAGGTGCCTCCACCATATGTCACGCCTTTAAACGACTTTTTTTTCATTAGTAGAACATGCATCTAGTCATCATCTAGCTTACTAAGATGAGCCGGTATTCAAAAACAATTTATACATTCTACATTCTCATGCTTTTCATGCGCATGCAGCGACATGCAATGACATTATATAATACTATATGTTAATCTACTAAATTTCTACAAGTCTACGTTCTACAGTTAGTTTTTAGTACACAAGACATCACAAACAAATATTACATTACAAACAAAAACTCATTTATTGATTTTCTCTACTATCTATCTATGTATATGCTTTTGCAGTACCTAGGATTTTTATTACAGGCATATACGACGTGAACGGACCGGACCGATTCCGTTTACTGAAATGCCGTATTCTGGGACCTAGGCTTCTTTTCCGTCCCTGGCCACAAGGAGGCAGTGTAATTTTTTAATTGGTTACTTACATTACCCATATTGATTATTTTTTTTTACATGCTTCTATTTCTTCTTCTGGTCTTCAGATATTTCTGGTAATCCAGAAGTGTTGTTCCTTTTTTATTGCTTGTTTTAGATATATCTCATGTAATCGTTAGGAATTTAAGTTGTTGAGGTATAGCTGCTTTAAATGTTTTGAGATTTTGAGTTTTCAAAGGACTCTTCGTGTCTTATTATTCCGTCTATTGTTTTCCCATTGAGTAGTTCTCTATTCTTTTCTACTAAGATTTGGGTTTCAGAACAGTAGAACACTACGTGTTCTGGTGTCCCCAATTCATCACATGTACATATGTCTGAATCTGAGAGCTTCATTCTATTCATATATGTGGGATAGGGACCATGTCCTGTTAGGTACTGTGTGAGTCCTTCTGTTAGTATCATGTATTTGGCTCTCATTCTTTTCTCTATATTTGGGAGTAACTGTTATGCTCGCCTTCCTGTTGTTGATGTGTCCCATCGACTTTACCATGTGTTATATATTTGTTGTTTAATTTCGGCTTTGGTCGAAGCCCGAACTCATATAATTTCGGCCATAACGTTATGTCCGCGCCACCTATCGTACAGCGGGAAACCTAGGATTCTTACCTAGCACGATACCCGCGGGAAAGGTGGAAGGGTAGAGAATTAATAAAACACAATTTAAGGGGATATTCTTGTTTTAACTCTATTTTACATTAGTTAAACTGCAATTTGTGCAGAGGTACAGAGTTTAATATAACGATATATTGCAGGGGTCTACGGTATCATTATATTAAAAATGTAAACACCAAAATTATGTATTATACGTAATATTTTTTAGGATATTACATATAATACGTCTACCGAAACTAGGATTTGAACCTAGGACCATGAGAACTTCCGTCTACTGCTCGCCCAAATGAGCTATTTCGGTGTTATTACACGCACAAACATGGGATGGAGAGATGAAAATAGTTTATTTTAGCTCAGAGACAAATTGAAGTGCATGCATTTTAAACAAAGCATATTAAGGGAAATCTTAGATTTTCTATTTTTATTTGGGCATATTTTGCAATCTTCAGACAGAGAAATTTAGGTTGCCTAGTACAAGATCTAATCACTTCAAATACTTCGACAGGTGATTCTCCTTATTATTTTGGAATGCGATACTCGTAACTTCAAAATCAAACACAACAACCGGAACAGAATTAACTAAGGAAGAATAAGCGAGTATGTTAGAAAGTTATGATAATTTATTGTCGAAGACTTTTATCAGAGCACTACAAGCTTATTTGCACATTAATATCAGACTTAGAAACCCGAAAACTTTAGATAAAGTAATGTCATTTTTTATTGAGAACGATAACTTTCTTTATAGTTAGAATAAAATGCTTTAAACTTTCAACCAAATTATAGACCGATAAGCAGAGTAACTCTTACAATGCCATCCTATTCGAAATCAAATATACCTAAGACACAACAAAATCAAAAATTAATTCCCCGTCAGTTAATCCACAATTTAAACAAAAATCCCTCCAAATTTTAAACCGTCAATGAATCAATTTAATTTTCCGTAATTGAAACTACAAACTAACCAGTTTAATGCCCCTCAGTATAGACCAAATCCTTTTCAGAGAGGATCTCATCAAAGTCCAACGATGTAGAATCCATCCATGGTCATCCATTGACCATGCGAGAAATGACCAATTAGTTTAATCAAATAATAACTTTCCAACCCAAAGACAATCTTAACCCAATCAAGGTAGATAAAATAAAAAAAAAAAAGAACTTAAAATTTTAACAAACCCGAATTCTTGGAAACTTATAGCACAAGACCTAATCGCCTCTGTAACTTAACCGAATCTACATCTTCAAGTGAAAATTCTAATTTCTATGAATACTCACAAGAACTTCACGACTCTCAGTATTCCCAAAATTACTAAATTTACGATAATCCCGAACATTTCGGTTAAAATATCCAAGACTAAAACGAGACATTTAACTATGAACCCAGTCAAGGACTTGAGATTTATGGAATAAACGATGAACAAGCAGTAAGATGCAATTGAATAACGACACCTCTTAGAAGCTGTAAATTTTCCTGGAACTTCAGTAACAAAGAACTCACCTTAATACATATAAAGCATGTTGAAAATTCTCACTTGCCATGAATTAAATTTTTTACTTGATAATGGTAATATAATTGACCCCGAATTAACTAACCAGTTTTACAAACATTACAAAAATTTTAACATTCAAACGGCTCTATTACCCATTATAACGAAGTAATCGAAAACCAATTTTATAAAATATTGAAAGTAAACGGATATCAAAAATTGTGTTTTTAAATTTACTAAAGATATATCGGCACGAATTTTATAAAGAAAATGCAAGCGTCCCTAGATTTTAGTAAAAGACTAATAATCACCTCATACGCAAATGTCCCTGTGTATTTCGAAAATGAAATATCAAAACTAAATTATACCATGAAAGTAGCACCTACTAATCACATCCTTTAAATTTTACTATTTCCATTTTTCCCATCATCTTTTAGCTCAATTACAGTTGCACCACCCTGACGAAACCAATTATCAGAAATATGTATCGGTGGATACCTTCTTCACCTGCAATTCGGACAGCTATTTTAGTAGTAAATATTAATCCATCATTATTTTACTTACATATTAAATACATACCGAGTTTTCAGAAACTTGCCGTCGTCAATACATTTTTCCTTATGAATACCTGCAAGGAAATAGTGCCTTTTACAAAAAATGCAACCGAAAGTGCAACGTCCAGGTATTACACATATGTATAAGTGAAAGGATTCGTTCCCATTATTACTTGCAAAATGCAATCGAAAGTGCAACGTCCATATATTATAAATATGTATAAGTGAATGGATTTTCCTTGCAGGTATTAAGGCTAACGCGGACTTTCTCTTTCTATCGCACATATTAAAATTTAAACTCAGACGGTATCCATTCGCCACAGTTTGCTGTTACTTGCAAGGACTGTAATTCAGATGTGATTTATCGGTTTTGGTGTAAATGTAGTAAGTGTTTTAGTGAAACCCGCTTCGTTCGGGGATCCATCTAAAAGGAACCCGGTTTTCCTTTCCTCACAAATGAAATTTGGAAGTAACAGATGTTTTTGAATCAACTTTGAGCCTGAGCCATAAGCGTGAGGAAAACATAGATATCCAGTGATATTAAGAAATCTGGGCTTTGGTAAGTAGTTTATCACGATTATTCTATGTGATTAAATGTTTTCTCCGCGTTTAATACATTGATAAACATTTTTTCAGGAATCTGTAGGAGGCACCACCAACGATGAGGGAGGAAATCCTCAGTAAATATCCTTTGCTAAGTAGTGTATAACGATTATTCTATTGCCTATTTGAAAATTTTGATGAACAATCATTTATTTATTTAGTATTAAGCATCCATTTTTCACTGAAAATTCAAAATCTTTCAATGGAAACTTGTCTACAAGGGTTGTGAAAAGAATTATTAATATTTATGGATTTTTGAAAAGTACCGCTTTTTAAATGTTTTTTTAAACTTGCCGATCAATTTTGAAAAATAATTAATTTTTGAAGTGAAGCTACCCACACTTCTATAGTTGATAGTTTGCCATTGTTTCGTACTCAGAATATTGAAATAAATTTCAAATTTCAAACATTGCATATAGCAATTTGGCAAATGAAATTTTGTGTGCATTTTGTGTGTATTATAATAAAATTAATTGACACCGCCGAAAAAATTTTACGATACCAGCAAATCGACGTTTTCTCTTAACGCGCTTCACTATGAAACATTAAAGTGAAACGAGTCTCCAAGCCTTCATGTTCAAAAGATATTTATTACACATGCACAAAGCAATTTCAACAATTGTCTCACCTATAATAGTTAAAAGAATCACACACATTTTAGACATTATATATGTATATATATATCTTCTTATTTGTAAGTTATTTTGCCTAAATGTATCTGATTACATAAAATTTCAGTGAAATGCCATTTGACATTTTCTTAGTTAAAGAAAATCACAACCAAAATGAAAAGAGTGGAAACCAAAAATGATTCTCAAATTTTTGTTTTTAGAATACTCTCAATCTTGAAAAACTTTTGACACTTCCATGCTGAAGTGTTCTCAGAGTCGTTTTGAATATCAAACTTCTAAAAACTAACTAGAATAACATGCCAAGATTTTCTTGAAATTAACAAGTTATTTCATAATTGTTAGGTCTTATGAGTTGCACAATTTACATCCCATATCGATAACGGACCATTTTCAGCTTTAATTTTAGAATAATTTTTCATATTTTAATTAAAACTGTGCGCCTAAGAGTTCTTATATTATATTTGATTATAAATATGAACCAACCCGGAACAGCACTTAAGGTGTTAAATTATACGGAATGATTCATATTTAAAATTTTCGCCTATAAACATGGAATCAAATATCACAAGAAAATTCATAAGGAAAAATGTATTGACGACGGCAAAAGTTTCTGAAAACTCGGTATGTATTTAATATGTAAGTAAAATGATGATGGATTAATATTTACTACTAAAATAGCTGTTCGAATTGCAGGTGAAGAAGGTATCCACCGATACATATTTCTGATAATTGGTTTCGTCAGGGTGGTGCAACTGTAATTGAGCTAAAAGATGATGGGAAAAATGGAAATAGTAAAATTTAAAGGATGTGATTAGTAGGTGCTACTTTCATGGTATAATTTAGTTTTGATATTTCATTTTCGAAATACACAGGGACATTTGCGTATGAGGTGATTATTAGTCTTTTACTAAAATCTAGGGACGCTTGCATTTTCTTTATAAAATTCGTGCCGATATATCTTTAGTAAATTTAAAAACACAATTTTTGATATCCGTTTACTTTCAATATTTTATAAAATTGGTTTTCGATTACTTCGTTATAATGGGTAATAGAGCCGTTTGAATGTTAAAATTTTTGTAATGTTTGTAAAACTGGTTAGTTAATTCGGGGTCAATTATATTACCATTATCAAGTAAAAAATTTAATTCATGGCAAGTGAGAATTTTCAACATGCTTTATATGTATTAAGGTGAGTTCTTTGTTACTGAAGTTCCAGGAAAATTTACAGCTTCTAAGAGGTGTCGTTATTCAATTGCATCTTACTGCTTGTTCATCGTTTATTCCATAAATCTCAAGTCCTTGACTGGGTTCATAGTTAAATGTCTCGTTTTAGTCTTGGATATTTTAACCGAAATGTTCGGGATTATCGTAAATTTAGTAATTTTGGGAATACTGAGAGTCGTGAAGTTCTTGTGAGTATTCATAGAAATTAGAATTTTCACTTTAAGATGTAGATTCGGTTAAGTTACAGAGGCGATTAGGTCTTGTGCTATAGGTTTCCAAGAATTCGGGTTTGTTAAAATTTTAAGTTCCCTTTTTTGATTTTGTCTACCTTGATTGGGTTAAGATGGTCTTTTGGTTGGAAAGTTATTATTTGATGGGCAAGTCCTCTTGTCCTGCCCTGAGCTGTGCCTTCTGGCTGAGGGTAAGTGAGTTGTGTGCCTGCTGGCTGATTTGCAGGGAAGCTGCGTGACGGTTCACTCCTGTGTATTGGATGAACTGAGGCGTTCGTCCAGTTGTTGTTAGTGGTTGTTGTTTGTATGACCCCCCCGAGCGAGGTGATGTGGTGATGTTTTGGGCTAACCGGCGAGGAGGCTTTATCGTCTCGTTGGACAAATCTATCCTCTGTGATTTGTGTTAGTCGTCTCGCTGTTGAGGTCTGGATTACTCCTGAATTGTGCTCGTGTTGTGGTTTGATCGCTGATGAGAATTGATAGAACCTGACGTAACCTAACCCGGTTTGGATGTATGTTTGTTTTTTTTTCTCGGATTTGATTGTTTCGGATGTGTCGCCCGTGTGTCGTAATTGTCGTCCGGTCATCTCGAAAGGGCGCGTCGCGATAGTGACCTCGAATCCTTAGGATGGCGGTCCGAAGTCCGTTTGTTCCACTTTGATTTTTTTTCGGATAATCGCCCGTGTCCTCGTTAATAGTCGTCCGATCGTCTCGAAACTGGCGCGTCGTATCAGCGACCTCGAATCCATAGGATAGCAGGTCGGAAAGTCCGTTTTTTCGACTTTTGATTTTTAGGATATAATCGCCCGTATCATCATTAATAGCCGTCCGATCGTCTCGAAAATAGGCGCATGGTAATCAGCGACCTTGAATCCATAGGATGGCAGGTCGGAAAGTCCGATTTTTCGACTTTGATTTTTTCGGATATAATCGCCAGCATCATCGTTAATAGCCGTCCGATTGTCTCGAAAATAGGCGCGTCATAATCAGCGACCTCGAATCCATAGGATGGCAGGTCGGAAAGTCCGTTTTTTCGACTTTGATTTTTAGGATATAATCGCCCGTATCATCGTCAATAGCCGTCGGATCGTCTCGAAAATAGGCGCGTCATAATCAGCGACCTCGAATCCATAGGATGGCAGGTCGGAAAGTCCGTTTTCTTTTTTCGACTTTCGCATATATCGCCCGTATCGTCGTTAATAGTAGACCGATCGTCTCGAAATAGGCGCACCGTATCCGGCGATATTGAGTCCATAGGATGACAGGGGGGAAGGTCTGTTTTTTCGACTTTGATTTTTCGGATATATCGCCCGTATCATACTGACTGTGCATGTGTTTTTGTTTTGACAGTTGAGGAAAGTGGTCGAATTGCTTAAGTTGTTTGGTAGTTCGTTGTGCGGCGATACTCGCAGCTTCCTTCCGGCTGAGTGATGGATTGTTAGTGGCGGGGAGGGAGCTGCGAGTATGTAGTCGGGAAACCTAACCTAACCTAACCTAACCTAACCTAACCTAACCTAACCTAACCTAACCTAACCTAACCTAACCTAACCTAACCTAACCTAACCTAACCTAACCTAACCTAACCTAACCTAACCTAACCTAACCTAACCTAACCTAACCTAACCTTTTTTTTTTTCCCGAATTACGGCCAGAGGCCTCGCACTACCTCGGTGCTTAATTCCGGGAGGGGAAACCTCCCGGATGGCCGGGTACTTTTCACCGGAGGGCCATTGCCTGCCTGCCCCCCGGCTCGGACGTTGGTCTGTCCTTCGGGGAATATGCCCCTCGCTTCCTGAAGAGGAGGATCGACCAAGATGATCCTACGACTCCCCCTCAGGGTAATGCCCTGCCTCCTACGTCCCCCCAAAGGGAGGTTCGGAGGCCCTACTCATTTCATCCATCTCCTAAACTCCTACTCTACTACTACAACTAGTGCTCACCTGAAGTGGTGCTCTCCGCCAACGTTTCTTCTTTGGCCCGAGTTCTTAGGATGCGTTTCACTAGCGCGTGTATGCTATCCCAGATGTCCTTGTCATCGATCATGGCAGCCACCAACCTGTCCGGTCTCCACCTATTCTTCCCTACCTTCTCTTTGGCGGATTTCGAAGCTCCCTCCCATCTAGGGCACCTCAGGATCGCGTGTTCTGGGGAATCCAGGGCCCCGCAGTCCAGGCAGTTATCATTACTAGCTTTTCCGATTCTGTGGGTATACACCCGAAAGACCCCATGCCCTGTCATGAACTGGGTCATCCAATAGTCCATGTTTCTATGCTGACACCCCACCCATCTCTCGATGTTAGGGATTAACCTTTTTGTCCATTGCGCCGTTTCAGAGTGCTCATCCCATCTTTCCTGCCAGGCCTTGATTGTTCTCTTCCTGGCCATGTTCCTGCGACCTGGTAGAGCCCCTTTCCCGATATTGCACAGGAAAGTCCTCTCCTTCACTAGCAAATCGATGGGTGGGGTGGCGGCTAGCACCTGGATTCCCACCGTCGCAGCTGTCCGATATGCAGAAATTGCGCGGATTAATGCCCGTCTCTGCGCCCTCTCGAGGGCCACCCTATATTTTTCCCAGCGCAGCGCATCCTTCCAGATGGGGGCGGCGTACAGTAAGATTGAGTGAGCCACCCCCGCTAGAAGGAGCCTGCGATGGCTAGCCGGGCCTCCTATATTGGGCATCAGCCTTCCTAGCTGCCCCATCCTCTCCGCGGCCCTGTTAATAACCTCCTGGAGGTGGGCAGTGAAACGCAGCTGCTCGTCCAGTGAGACACCCAGGTATCTCACGACCCTGGTGTTGGTCACGGTGGTCCCTCCCACACTGACCGTCACCTTCCTATCCTTCCTCGGGCCCTTCATCACGAGCAACTGCGTTTTTCCCCACTCAATGAGGAGCTCGTTCTCTACTGTCCATTCCTCAATGCGTCGGCAGGCCTCCTCCAGGGCCCGGGCTATATTCTCCGCGGATCCCGCCTTGGCGGTAACCGCCAGGTCGTCGGCATAGGCCACGAATTTCACCCCGGGGGGCAGGCGGAGCCTCAGCACTCCGTCAAAAAGGGCCTTCCATAAAGTGGGGCCCAGCACTGACCCCTGAGGTACCCCCATGTTCGTGGTGATCCTGCTACGTGGAGAGACCCTGATGACCCTGTCGCTCAGGTAACTCTCAATGAGAGTTATCAGGTATCCTGATACCCCAGCTTTCTTGAGGGCGACGATAATCCTCGCCCAGGAGGCGGTGTTAAAAGCATTCTTAATATCGAGTGTTAAAAGGCAGACCCACTTGGCTTCCGATTTCGCTTCGTTCACCACCGATCTTATGGCACCCACCGTGGATCTGCCTTTGTGAAAGCCGTACTGATTTTGGCTGATTGCGCCCCTAGCATCCAACTCTTCCTCCAGGCGATTCCTAATTATAGCCTCGAGGAGCTTCCCCATCACCGGGAGGAGGCAAATCGGTCTGTACGCCGACGGTAAGGATCTATCTCGTCCTTTTTTGGGCACGAGTACCACACTCGCCTCCTTCCAGGTCTTGGGGAAGCTCTGCCTCCCCAGATGCCAATCCAAACATTTTGCAAGGTCATCAGGTCTCTCCTGGTGTACTATCTTGAGTGCCATCGGGGGCACCCCGTCAGGTCCGGCAGCCTTCCTAGTGCTGACCCCCCTCATACAACCATCCACCTCCTCCGCGGACAGAGGTGGGACCCACGCCACCGGTGAAGAACGGTTCCATTCCCTTCCCCCTCTCGGGAAAAGGGCGGTGACGATTTTTAGCCGCTGATCCGGGGGAATAACCGTATCTGGCCCTGAGGCCCTTAGGCCCCCGGTTACAATTTTATAACCCAGGCCCCAGATGTCATTGTCGAGCTCTTTGAGCGTCTCCTTCCAACATTTCCTTTTGGCGGCGCGTATCGCTACCCGCAGATTCCTCTTGGCAGCCCTGAACTCCTGATCCGCCGCTTCTATCAGGACCGCCGTCCCTCGTCTTTTAAGACGGTTTAGGGTCCTGCGGGCAGCGCTCGTCCTCGTCTTCAGGACCTCTATGTCTGACGTCCACCAGTAGGTGTCGCTGTCACTGACTGGCGTTCTGGCCGTCTTGCACCTCCTGACCACGGAGGCCACCAGACCTCCAAGGTTCCCAACATCCTCTCCCAGGGGAAACGCTATAAGTTCCCTCCTGAGTTTTTCCACGTCTAGGGACAACTTCTGCGCCCTAGCGACCGGTACACCCCCTATCTTAATGTGGATGTGCTTGTGATAGGTGTAATGGTTTTCCTCCGTGGTTTTCCACTCATATCCATTTCTAATAATCGTCTCGGAGCCAAATGTAACGTCAATGTGCGTCCTAGACCTGCCTCGCTCGAACGTATGGGCGCCGTTATTTAGCGGTATCCCGCCCAGCGAGTTGACCCACTCCAGGACATATTCCCCCCTCTCGTCCGCTATGGGGGCCCCCCATTCCGGTGTCTTGGCGTTAAAATCGCCGCACAGGACAAACCGAGTGCCCTTCGCCCGAACCTGGCTCATAAAACTATCCAACTGCGACTTGTACCTGGCGACGGGGATGTTTGGGGAGAAATAACATCCCCAGATCCATATAGAGCCCAATTTAATCCCCACGTATCCGGTCTTGCCACGGTCGACATCCCTTATGCTTGGCAGGATGTCCCCCCGGACCCGGATCCCCACGTTCCTGGCTGCATCGGTGATCCATTGTGCGGTACCGGTAACCTTTACATTTGGCTCCGAGACAACCATGACCTCTATATTCTCTCTCACCATTGTCAATTGTGCGAGGTCATGAGCATCGTGGCTCTCCCTGCATTAACCTGTAGTATCCTTAGGGGGTGTACGGCGATCTCGGCGGTGTTCCCTTATACCCAGGTGCTGCCATTACATCCCAGCCTGCCTCATCCAGACATCCTACTAGGTGCACAAATAGATACATAAATGAATAATTAAGTAAGTGCGGCACGCACACCACAAAGCTGTATAGGGGCAGTAGGACACGACAAGCAAATAAATAAATAAATAGATATCGCAAAATAAACAAGTAAATAAACAAATAAAAAAATAAATAAGCAAATAGATAAACTAACGCCGAAAAAGTATAAAAACAGATAAAACCACATAGATAAATAAATAAATAAATACACAAGTAGATAAAATAAATAGGACCCACCAACATCCAGGCTTACCACAAACGAACACTTACTATGGTAGTTACGGAAAATATCACAGCAGTCTATCACAGATCTCAGGAGAATCACAGATACCGCTACCTTCCAGAAGAGCCTTCTCCGGTGGCACCGAAGCCCGCAGTCCCCATTATGGTTCCAACCCGGTTCGGACGGAACAGCCTGATTCCACCTATCCCCTCCCCAGGGACTCTGACCGGCCCCATCTCCCGAAATTCTGGCACCCGATGTTTCCATTACGTCAGGACTGCCTTCCGTTCGTTACTATCCCTGAGGAGGGCTCTAAATTTTGGACAGCTAGTGTTGTCGGCCCTATGACCCGGTTGGTCACAGGTGGTGCATATGGGGTGATTCGTACACCCACTCGCCCTATGCCCCTCGCCTCCGCACCTTAAACATGCCTTGGAGCGGTCCGGGCCCTTACAGTCCATCCTCGGATGGCCAAATCCCAGACACCTAAAGCATCTTACCGGGTCGATCTTTTTGGATATTCTGCAGCTGATCCAGCCCAGCTGCAGTTTTCTAATATTTTCCGCAAGCATTGCCGCCCTGCGGGACATATTAACATATGCCCTGCTGGTTCCGTCGGCGTTCGGCCTTATGGTTATGGTACCGATTTCTGCTGGATTAATCAAGCTGCATGCTTGCAAGAGAGCCGTTCTCACCTCGGTTTCCGTTGTGGTGCTCTCCACTCCATGGATGAGCATTTGTCCTCCCCTTGGGTGGACCGTTCGGACCTCCATTCCTGCCCCGCATTTCTCGCTTATTTCCTCCTTTAATCGCTGCGCTTTACCGGCATCCCCCTCAACTTCCATAAGGACATCTCCTTCTGCCGTTTTCTTCACCGCCTTTATCTTGATACCTAGTTCTTCCGGCTTGACGCACTTCTTAACTCGTCCCATCACCTCTGCATAAGATGACGTACCCTTCTTGATTAGGACTTTTTCCAGTCCCAGGCGGGGCCACGCTTGTTGTTTTGGTGTCATGTGCGTGCGTTGGGCCACCGTCTCGATTATACATTCAATGTTGTCCTCCCTGAAGATGTGCTCTAGGCACTTTCTGGGAAGCTCGTCTTTTATGTCCCCTAAGACCCTTATTTTATCCGAGGGGTCAGACTCTAAGAACCTCCTCGTTTCTAAGAGAAGACCATGAATGACTTCTGCCGTCTTTTCTGCTTCCCCCGCATTCCTGAATGGAAGGAGGTATGTGGCACTAGAATTTCCAGTTTTTGTGCCTCTGCTCGATACCACCTTCGTCGATGTTCTGCAAAATTCCACTCTCCCCGATTCCAATCCCTCCCCCACAATTGACCTAATTGGCTCCGAGGAGAGTCCAAGGTCCTTGAGTCTTTTCTCATCGAGGGGGTCGTCTAAATCGATAAGGATGCAACGTACCCCCCCGGTGACCTTCCCCTCGGTAACCTTGGCTACCCGATAAGCCGCCTCCTCCCATTCGGCCCCCATAATTTTCCTGAGGGCCTCAAATCCCTCCCCCTGTCTTAGGGCATCGTCTACTTCTTCCTGCGACAGTGGGCCGCCAGCCTGAACGCCCACTTCCGTCGTACTGGGCTTGTGCGTCTCGCTTCTTACCGGGTAAGCCTCACTCACTTCTTTGTCGAAATCCTCGACAAGCCCCTGGAGCCCACCAGCACATCTAGCTAGCCCGCTACTGCCCTCGACTTCCTCCTTTATCCTTCCAATCAATGTTTGGATTTGTTTCTTTACGTTGGCCCACGAGGCCCAGGGATTATGAACCCCTTTGGCTACCGTTGGGGTATCAGTCGTAGGTGAACTCCTCTTCTTTCGTTTCCTCTTCTGCCTCGATGGGCTAGCCTCGAAATTGAAACAATCCACGAAGGACTCATCAATTAGGCCCTTGGCCTCGCTCGGCGTGTTGGGAGCCGGGCTCGAATCCCCCTGCTCCTCATCTGCTGGATTACCCGGCAACGGGCAGGGCATCTTCTTCCCTTTTCCTGTGCCTGCCTGCCCTTCCGACAGGCTACGCCTAAGTTCCCTGGTGGGGTATTCCTCCAGCTCCCCTATAGCCATTTCTTCATCTAGGGACAGCTGCGTACCCGCACCAGCTTGTCTATGCTTATCCTCGTCATGTAATTCCTCCTTACTGGGTAATTTCTTCTCAACCTTGCCAGTCGGGGCGGGTGGGGTTCTCACGATTTTCCTCCTGCGCCCCTGCGCAGCTATGAATTCCCTTTCCGCCCTGCGTATACTTTCCTCTTCGTCCTCATTGCTAGATCGCCCTGAGCACATTCTTCTCAAGTCCGAGCAGGGAGTCAACTCCCTTTCTCTCAAAATCATCCTTTCGTTTACCGGGTCCTCGCCATTGTCGTCGTCCATAGTTCCAGTCCTGTTTTGTATGTTTAGATTACGTTCTTCCATTCTGTTCCCACGAGTAGGGTCGAAATATACGTCGGGCGGGGGCAGTGCGCCCGTACCCCCGCCAAGGCTGGTTACTCCGGGAGGTCGCCAGGTATCCCGGAGGCTCCGTTCGAGACCAACTGTCGCATGGCCATTCACCCTTCGGCACGGGTCGCGTGACACCTTGGGTTTCGGGTTTTTTCACGGGTTTTCCTTCCCGGGTTTGTTCGGGTTGTCCTTCCCTAGGCCGGTTGCCTTCACCCAGCTAACGAGTCCGACCTACCCGGGTTTTCCTGGTTTTCCTTCCAGTGTCGGCCGCAGTCCCCCGGGGTCGAGCCCCTAGCTTCTTGCGACCGACCGTGAGCTGTTCCTTGGCTTCCCCGGCTATGCCAGGTACTGAGCCCCCCGACCAACGACAAGGTCCCACAGCTCCTACGGGGGGAACCTAACCTAACCTAACCTAACCTAACCTAACCTAACCTAACCTAACCTAACCTAACCTAACCTAACCTAACCTAACATTTTTTTTTTCCGACTTACGGCCCGAAGGCCTCGCACTACCTCGGCACTTACTTTCAGAAGGCGAAAAACCTTCCGAATGGCCGGGTACATTTCACCGGAGGTAAATCCTGCAAACCCCTCGGCTCGGTCGATGGTATGTCCTTGTCGGAAACAGGTGTTTTTCCGCCCCACTGTGCCCCGTGGGAAGCCCTCCCGGGCAACTCGTCCACTGGGACAGGGAAAGTCTAGCAGGATGAGCGGCGTAAAAATTTCCGGCCCAGCGGTTGGAAGCTGTGCCTGTCATGCCTACTCCTACATCCCCCGCCCGGGCAAGCCCGATTAGGGGTTCGGAGTAGGTCTCCTCAATTGGTCAATTGTTGCTAAGTTGCCCATTTACCTACCTAAATACGTTTCTCTACGTGGGTCTATTTGACCGTGCTAGTTTAATTAGCCTGTCTTCCTCTAAATTATCCCAATATTTCCGTCTAATAACATTTGTAATATATTCATGTGCGATATTCCATACTTCTGCGTTTTTCACCATACCGTCTATCAGTTTACCCGGTTGGAAATCGTTCTTCATTCTCTGTCTGATAATTTCTCTTTCTCCTTCAAATTTACTACAATAGAAGATCGCGTGGGCCGGGGTGTCCACAATCTGGCATTCTGGACATAGGCAGCTGTCCCGCTTGGAGATCCTGTGCAGGAAGACTCCAAACGGGCCATGGCCAGATAAAAATTGCGTGAACCAAAAGTCCGTCTTCCGCTGCGAGCAGTTGGTCCATGTCTCGATATTAGGTATCAGAGTTTTAGTCCACTGGGCAGAGGTTTGGTGGTTTTCCCACCTCCTCTGCCAGTCTCTGATGGCCCTCTTACGAGCCATCCGGCGCCTCCCCGGCAGCTCCCCTCTGTCTATATTATATAAGAAGCGCCGCTCCTTTGCGAGGAGGTCAATAGGCACAGCCCCCGCTATCACCTGAACGGCCTCCGCTGATACCGTCCGGTATGCAGATGTGACTCGCAAGAGGACCCTCCTTTGGACCCTGGTGATCATGTCGCGATATTTCGCGATCTCCACCTGCTCGCACCAGACTGGCGCCGCATATAACTGTGGACTGAACCACCCCGGCCAATACCTCCCTCTTTCGAGAGCTACGTCCGCCCACATTGGGCAACAGTCTCTCTAAGCTACCTAATTTCTCTTCTGCTTTCCTAGTAGCATCCGTGATGTGGCTAGCGAAGTTTCCACCCCTCGAGATGGTCACCCCCAGATATTTTATTGACTGCACTGCAGTGATCTCCCGCCCCCCCCCAGTCTAAGCCTGAGGTCCCGTCCTCTTCGTGGTCCCTTCTGGACCAGAATCTCCGTCTTCTGGGTGGCCACCTCCAATGCATGTGCTTCCATCCATGCATAGACTGTTTGGTAAGCAGCGCTAATCCTCTGTTCCGCCATCTGCACCGTGTCCGCGGACACCAGCAGTGCGAGGTCGTCCGCATAAGCGACCGACCCCACAGCGTCCGGCATCCGCACACGGAGGACCCCATCGAACATGGCCTTCCACAGGGTGGGCCCTAACACCGACCCCTGTGGAACGCCCACCTCAGTCGCCCTGCTTATCCTGGGGGTGACCTGTATTGTTCTCTCCGATAAGAACTCCTCCACTAGCCGCACCAAATATTGTGATACGCCCGACACCCTGATAGCCTCAACTATCTTACACCACGCGGCCGTGTTGAAGGCGTTTTTAATATCTAAAGTGACCATTATCACCCATCTAGAGTCGTTGTTTGTCGCCTCCTTAACCTGTCGGAGAGCCCCTACCGCAGACCTTCCCCGCTGGAACCCATGCTGGTTGGGGCTAATGCCCCCTAGGTCCTCAAGTTCCTCTTCTAGCCTGTCCCTAATGACCATTTCCCACACCTTGCCCGCTACCGGGAGCAGGCAAATGGGTCGGTAGGAACTAGGGACGCCCTCCGGCCTCCCTTTCTTGTGGGCCAGAACGACCCTCGCTACCTTCCAGGGCCTGGGGAAGGCCTGCCTCTTCAGGAGCTCTCCGTATAACCTCTCCAGCTGCCCCGGGCAGGCGTCGTAAATGTCCCTTAAGTCCCGGGCCGTCATCCCGTCCAGCCCCGGGGCAGAGTTACTTCTTAGTCGTTGAATGGCGGCTTTCAGCTCACCCTCTCTGAGGGGAGGGGGGTCCGAAGCTGGGGCTATCCGCTCCCAGGTGCTGTTAATTCTGGGAAATAGAACGTCAATAATTCTGTTCCTAAGTTCTTCTGCCATGATGTTATTTCCTCCTGTCATGCGTAAGTTGCCCGTGGCGATCTTGTAACCTAGACCCCACACATCGGAGTCTAGGTCCACAAGCAACTCCGCCCAGCACCTGGCCCTGGATTTTCGTATTGCTTTCTTTAAGGAGGACTTGGCCCCTCTCAGGGCCTCCTGTGCCGCCTCCCGCTCCGCCGCCGTCGAGCGTCGCCTGCGCGTAACCCTGCCCCACCGTCTCCGGGCTGCCTGACATTCTCTCTTAAGATTGGCGACATCTACCGTCCACCAATACGGTTGACGCCTGCCGGAGCCTCCACGGCCGCGTTCCCTGCTAAGGTTTACAATCTTAGCGAGCGTACCCGGGAGAGTCTCTATGTCTGCATCCCTCAGCCTGGCCGCCTCTTGTTTGAGTGTATCCCGGTTTACCACGGACATCTGTTTCTCTATTATCTTGCGGAGGCCTTCGGTGGTGACCCTGATAGAAAGGTGGTGGGTAAAAGGATTGTCCGCCACCGCGCTCCATTTAATTCCAGTCCTTATGACCTTCGGAGAGACCAAAGTTACATCAATATGTGACTTCGATCGTCGTCTCACAAACGTGGGAGAGCCGTCGTTAACCGGGAGTACCCCTTGCTCCGCAGCCCACTCCACTAGCGTCTCGCCTCTGGGGTCCAAGATGGGGCTACCCCATGCTTGGGACTTCGCATTGAAGTCCCCCATAATCCACTTGTGGGCGCAGCCAGGTGAGGTCCTGACTGCGTCCCCCATCTTCTCTAGATCCATTTTGAAGGACCTCAGAGGCACATTGGGTGAGAAATATCCCCCCAAATCTGTCCATTTTCAAACATGATTCCTACGTATCCATCTCCGGGGTACTTCCCGGTGATGCGCGACCAGATCTCTTTGGTAGTGTATATCGCGATGTCCCTCCGAAGGTCCGTTACCCACCCCTTTTCCTCTGTCTTCTTTTTATTCGGCTCTGCCACCACTATAACGTCGTACTTTTCCCTCATGAATGTCTCGGCGGCCAGGTCGTGGGCAGCCCTCGCTCTACCCAGGTTGAGCTGTAGTATTTTCATTCTATTCTATCTCCTGACTCTCCCGGTCGCCATCATCCTGGTGTCGGGCCAACCGTATCACACATCGGACTTTCACACTAAAGATAAATAGACATACAATTAAATAAATAAATAAATAAACTCGATAAATAAATATATATATAAAAGTGTATAAGGGACGATACTCACCACATGTAGAAACATATAAAATAAATAAATAAACCAATGAAATAAATAAAAACGAACAAAACAGTCTACCAGACAAACCAATATAAACACCAAAGCATAAAATCCTAAATACAGGAACATCGATAAAATAAGACCAACACACGTATGTATATAGACGACAACTACACCAACAGATAAATATATCACAGCAACCCAGATTAAAATTATCACAGTCCATATCACAGTAAGTGTCACCGCTCCTCATAGGGAGTGTCTGCCCCCTGACCTTTCGCCGTCCCGGAGGGCCTGTGGCACTTTGTAGGGTCAGCTCTGTGCCCTGCCACCCTGCATATCCAGCAACCCACTGGGTTGTTGCAGTTCGTGGCCTTATGCCCCACGATGCACCTTAGGCATGTGTCTGAGCGGTCAGGACCTTTACAATTAGCCCGTGTATGCCCCAACTCTAGGCAGCGGAAACACCTCATGGGTGATACCCTTTTCCTAATTTGGCAGTTCACCCACCCTATCTTAATTCGTTTAACATCGTCTAGTTCCGCCGCAGCCCTTCTTGACAGGTTGACATAGGCCCTGGCTGTACCGTCCAAGCTAGGTCGTACAACGACGGACCCAAGATCCGTGGGAGAGACGTTTCTAAGCGTACTCATTACAGCGTCCCTGATCTCCGCCTCGGAGGTGGAACTTTCCAATCCCGTGATCAGGGCTTGACCACCTGATCGGGTATCCACCCTAACTTCCACCTCATCCCCACATTTGTCTAAAATCTCCTTTTTGAGGTGCGCCGCCTTGTCCGCGTCCGCCACCTCAATCGAAATATCCCCGCCCCTGGTCATTCTGACAGCCTTAACATCAATACCCATCCCCGTCGGGTTGACCTTGGCCTTGATCTTATTTAAGGCAGAGGCGTACGTGGCACCTCCCTTCTTAATAATTAATCTCTCCGTGGGGGGGGGGGGGTCTTCTGCTTAAATTCCCTCCCTGTTCCCTCTTCCCACTGCTAACTATCTCGCACACCACGTCGTCCCCCCAGAACACATGTTCCAGGCATTTCCTGGTGACATCCAGTCGGATGTCACCCACCACGCCAAAGCCGTCCTCAGGATTAAGGACGAGAAGGTCTCTTGTGTCTTTTAACAGACCATGAATACAGCGTGCGACTTTCTCTGCATCATCTGTATTTTTATAGGGGAGCACAAAGGTCGATTTGGTGTTCCCATTTTTGCTACCTTTACTAGATTCGTATCGTGTGGTAGCACGATAGAATTCGACCTTACCCTCCTCCAATCCTTCCTCTATCAACGTCCGGGCTGGCTCATTGAGCAGGCCAAGGTGCCTAAGCCTTTCCTCATCCAATTTTCTCTCTATGTCCACCATAACTAGCCTTGTATCACATTTTCCCAGGTCAGAAACAACCTTCGACACCCTAAGTGCCTGGGAGTGCCACTCTGCTCCAATTATTTTCCTCAGGGTGTCGAAGTCCTCTCCATTGGTCAGGATCTCTTCCACCGCCTCCCTATCTAAGACCCCACCCACCTGTGTGGCCACCTCCTTTACGTTTCGGCTATGGGCCGTCACGAGTGCCGGCTTAACGTCGACGTCAAACCTATCAACCGTTCTTAACAGTCCCTCTGCCAATTTTCAGAGACTGCTGGCCGCCCCTACTTCCTCCCTGGTCATTCCCGCGAGTATTTGAACTTGCTTCCTTATATTAGACCAGGCGGCTGATAGGTCTGAACATGGCATAGGGGTATTTGGCGAGCTAGGCGAGCCCCTCTTCTTTCGCTTACGGTTGTGCCGGGGGGTGGTAAACTCCAGGTCCGGGAAGTCACCATACTGTTCATCGATGTATCCTTGCTCTTTAGGAGTTTCCGGCTGGGACTCAGTTATGTCCATAGTTTCCCTATCCCCACCCCCCTTCACAGGGGATCTGGGTGTCTTCTTACTCCTAGAGAAAGCCATATCCTCTGATACACTCCTCCTGTACCTTCTTTGGGGATCGTCGTCCAGGCTCTCGAGGGCTAATTCCTCATCGAGTGAGAAGGATACCGCTTTCGGCATCCCCCGATCCTCTCTAGCCCTAGCCTCCTCCTCTAACCAGAAAGCAGCATCTCCACCATCTTTGTCCTCATTCGTTGCAGTGTCGTCATACTTGTCTTCCGTCCGGGTTTTTAGTTTAGATTTTTCGAGATTTTCCATACTGATCCCACGAGTAGGGACGAATTCGATGTCGGACGGGGGCAGATTCTCTGCGCACCTACTGGCAGTTTTGCCTAAGAGTTGCCTAAGCCTAGTTGGCCATAAACTCCGTGGTCTCCTCGATCGGCACGTGGCCGTCGGAGACTCACACGGCAGTTTCAGTGACGTTATCTCCCCTGTGTTACCAGGTGACATCAAACTGTGGAGTATGCTTTGCAGCGCGCATGCCGCTCGGCCCCCCCCCATAGGGTGCAACCTCTAGCCGTTGACTTGTGCCAGGGTTTAACCCTCGTTAGCTGCAATCGCTCTTTTGAGCTTTTCATTTACTTCCTTTCGTATGCTACCTTTTTGAGAGTTTCGAGGTTATGCCTCTTGCTCTAATTTGCTCCTGTTACGACTTTGTTACAGCCTATGGCTTTGTGAGAGTTGCGAGGGCGTGCCTCTTACTCTAATTTTCACCTTCGATTTGACAAGCTTTACTATGAGGTTTGTCCTCATGTTCTAATTTTTAAGTTACGACTTTGTTACTGATTATCTCGTGAGGTTATTCCTCTAATAATTGCAACCAACGGGGGTTACTCCTCTTACGAGGGTGCCCTTTCGTTCATTACCCACGCCACCTCGAGTCCGACACCAGATCGCCGGGGCTGCTCGAAAGCAGGGGCTCCCCGACTCTCGAGTTCTCGTTCGACACTATGTGCCCGGTGAGATCTTCCGTTCGATTTCGTTCTGCAAACTCGACTTGTTTAGGTAACTCACCAGATCAAGCTCAAGAGTCATCCAAACGTGGCTGTCGCGAGGTCGGGTAGTAGGGGGAGACCAAGAATGTCACGGTTTCGTGGCGGTTGTCGCGGCCCCCTATTACCGGGAGCTTGCGCAGCCTCTCCCCTCTTCCCGCTAGCCCACTGGCCTTCCTCATCGCCTTTCACAGGTGAAAGACGATCTGTCGTTAGGTTTCCCTTCCCATTACTTTTAGTTTCTTATATTGTGCTCTCCCTCTTCCCGATTGAACTGAGTGACGACTTCGAGGACGACCGGTTCTAACCGACCGACTCAGAGCCGACGCATGTCTCACATACGGGAACCTTGACACCGCAAGCGCGCGGGACACTTCATAGCCTTGCGACGTGCAAGTCTCTTCATCAGCGACTACTCGACAATGCACGCCGTAGCCCCCGACACGTCGTGCTCAGTTTATATTCAACAGAGTGCCTTTGGCCTCTCTTTCCCCATTTATTGGTATGACGTGTTACTTTATTCGGCATTATTTATCTATTCTTGTTTGCGTATGACTGATTAATATTGTCACGATTGCGTTAATTATCGACCTACATTTATTATGACCCGGGCCACAAGTTCGTCGCCATGTGCCGAGTTGCAGTTTGGCGAATAATAACATCTTCATGACGAAATTAACTAGTCCACGGGTTCATCGGTTCACCTGTGGCGAACCGAACTTCGCAAATTCGGCGACCCACATGAGTACAGAACCGCTGAACCTGCGAATATTACGGATATAAATTGTCGGTCCCAATAGGGGAGAGAGAGTCCGTAGTCGGTAGTCTTTAGCCCGTCGTCACGCTGCTGCCCGGCACCCCTGAGACCATCCCGCAATCGTGCCAGCCTCCCTCGTGCCTCTGGACCAGTTAAGCAGGTATTTTTTATGTAACGATACCCAATTTATTAAGATTGACCGCTGTATTTCCATACTTCATTTGCCGTTTTGTTCACTCTGATTACTCTTCCCTCAAGCTATCCTGTTTAGTGTTGGTATTTTTTGTTGTCTTTTGGATTCAACGTGTTTCGATCGTGAATAAAATCCACTTTGTTTTGTACCCACTTTATATATTCCCTACCTCTGAGCAAACCCCAAGGGCACTCCTAGGGACACCCCATACCCCCTAGGCGTGACAATATCTAATAATTCGCGTTTATTCTCTGACAGTCGACTGGCTTAGTGATATTGAAGGTCGGGTTGGTCCGACGAGGCCATTGCTCTTCCCCTTTAACGGGTTCGCACACACCCGTCGGACGGGGGCAGTGCGCCCGTACCCCCGCCAAGGCTGGTTACTCCGGGAGGTCCCAGGTATTCCGGAGGCTCCGTTCGAGACCAACTGTCGCATGGCCATTCACCCTTCGGCACGGGTCGCGTGACACCTTGGGTTTCGGGTTTTTTCACGGGTTCTCCTTCCCGGGTTTGTTCGGGTTGTCCTTCCCTAGGCCGGTTGCCTTCACCCAGCTAACGAGTCCGACCTACCCGGGTTTTGCTGGTTTTCCTTCCAGTGTCGGCCGCAGTCCCCCGGGGTCAAGCCCCTAGCTTCTTGCGACCGACCGTGAGCTGTTCCTTAGCTTCCCTGGCTATGCCAGGTACTGAGCCCCCCGACCAACGACAAGGTCTCACAGCTCCTACGGGGGGTAACCTAACCTAACCTAACCTAACCTAACCTAACCTAACCTAACCTAACCTAACCTAACCTTTTTTTTTTCCCGAATTACGGCCGAAGGCCTCGCACTACCTCGGCGCTTATTTCTGGGAGGAGAATCTCCCGGATGGCCGGGTACTTTTCACCGGGGGGCCATTGCCTGCCTGCCCCCCGGCTCGGACGTTGGTCTATCCTTCGGGGAATATGCCCCCCTCTTCCTGAGGAGGAGGATCGACCAGGATGATCCTACAACTCCTCCTCAGGGTAATGTAGAAGCAGGATTGGGGATCGTAAAAGCCTCAGCCCGCCTTAGCTGAGGTGTTACCTACCAGTACCTCCTACGTCCCCCCAAAGGGAGGTTCAGAGGCACTACTCGTTCCGTCTATTTCCTAATTTCCTAAATTACTGATTGCTCACCTGGTGTGGCACTCTCGGCCAGCATTTCCTCTTTGGCGCGAGTTCTTAAGATTAATTTCACCAGTGAATGCATAATGTCCCAGGTGTCCTTATCTTGGGTCATAGCCTCAACTACCCGATCCGGTCTCCACCTTTTTCTCCCTACCTTATCTTTAGCAGGCTTCGAGGCTCCCTCCCATCTAGGGCACCTCATAATCGCATGCTCTGGGGAATCCAGAGCCCCGCAGTCCAAGCAGTTCTCGTTTCTGGCTTTCCCTATTCTATGTGTATACGTCCGGAAGACACCGTGCCCAGACATAAACTGCGTCATCCAGTAATCCATTTTTCTGTGCGGGCACCCCACCCACCTCTCGATGTTAGGAATAAGCCTTTTAGTCCATTGGGCAGTGTCTATATGCTCGTCCCATCTTTTTTGCCAAGCTTTGATAGTTCTTTTCCTGGCCATCTTTCTACGGCCAGGTAGAGCCCCTTTTCCGATGTTGCATAAGAACGCTCTCTCCTTCACTAACAGATCGATGGGTGGGGTGGCGGCTAGCACCTGGATCCCCATCGTCGCCGCAGTCCGATATGCCGAGATCGCCCTTATCAGGGACCGTCTCTGTGCCCTCTCAAGGGCCACCCTGTATTTGTCCCATCGCAGGGCGTCCTTCCAGATGGGGGCGGCGTAGAGCAGGACTGAGTGAACCACCCCCGCTAGAAGGAGCCTCCGATGTTAGGCATCAGCCTTTCTAGCTGCCCCATCCTTTCCGCAGCCCTAGTGATTACCTCCTGAAGATGGGCGGTGAACCGCAGCTGCTCGTCCAGAGAAACGCCCAGGTACTTCACTACCTTGGTATTGGTCACGGTCGCCCCTCCCACGCTAACCGACACCTTTCTGTCCTTTCTGGGACCCTTCATTACGAGCAGCTGCGTTTTCTCCCACTCGATGAGGAGCTCGTTCTCTAGCGTCCACAGCTCAATACGTCGACAGGCCTCCTCCAGGGCCCGGGCTATGTCCTCAGCGGATCCCCCCTTGGCGGTAACCGCCAGGTCGTCCGCATAGGCGACGCACTTCACCCCCAGGGGCAGGCGAAGCCTCAGCACACCGTCGAAGAGGACTTTCCATAAGGTGGGGCCCAGCACTGACCCCTGAGGTACCCCCATACTCGTGGTAATTCTGTTGTGTGGAGAGACCCTGATGACTCTATCGCTCAAGTAACTTTCGATGAGCGTAGTCAGATATGCCGAAATCCCAGCGTTCTTGAGAGCGTAGATGATCCTGCCCCAGGAGGCAGTGTTAAACGCGTTCTTGATGTCTAGCGTTAAGAGGCATACCCACTTGGCTTCCGATTCTGCTTCTTTTATCACCGATCTTATCGCTGCCACCGTGGATCTGCCTTTGTGGAAGCCGAACTGGTTCTGGCTGATCTCTCCCCTATCGTCCAGCTCTTCCTCCAGTCGGTTTCTGATAGTTGCTTCCAGGAGCTTCCCCATTACCGGGAGGAGGCAAATCGGTCTATACGCCGACGGTGAGGATCTATCGCGTCCTTTTTTTGGCACCAAAACCACGCTCGCCTTCTTCCAGGCCCTGGGGAAGCTCTGCCTCCTCAGATGCCAGTTCAGGCATTTTAATAAGTCATTAGGTCTCTCCTGGTGTAATATCTTGAGGGCCATCGGGGGCACCCCGTTAGGTCCGGCAGCCTTCCTGGTGCTGACCCCCCTCATACAGACGTCCACCTCCTCTGCTGACAGAGGTGGGACCCCCGCCGCCGGTGGGGAACGATTCGAATCCCTTCCCCCCTTCGGGAACAGGGCGGTGATGATTTGCAATCGTTGTTTCGGGGGGATCACCGTGTCCGGCCCTGAGATTCTCAGGCCCCCGGTTACTATTTTGTAACCCAGGCCCCAGATGTCGTTGTCAAGCTCCTTGAGTGTCTCTGCCCAGCATTTCTTTTTGGCGGCCCGTATCGCTGCCCGCAGGTTCCTCTTGGCCACCTTATACTCTTGTTCCGCAGCCTCAATCAAGACCGCCGTCTCTCGTCTTTTTAGTCTGTTTAGGGTCCTGCGGGCAGCGCCAGTTCTCGTCTTCTGGGCCTCTATCTCTGGCGTCCACCAACAGGTGCCATTGTCACCTACTGCTGGCGTTCTGGTCTTACACCTCTTAACGAGGGAGGCAAGCAGACTACCCAGGTTTCCAGCTTCCTCTCCCAGGGGGATCGATTTCAGTTCCCTCCTGAGTTGGTCCACGTCGAGGGTCGCCTTCTGTGCTCGAGCGACCGGTACACCCCCTATCGTTATGTGGATATGTTTATGATTAGTAAAGTGGTTCTCCTCCGTTGTTTTCCACTCGTATCCGTTTCTAATTATCGCCTCGGAGCCAAATGTAACATCTATGTGCGTCCGGGACATTCCTCTCTCGAACGTGTGGGCGCCGTTGTTTAATGGTATCTCACCCAGCGAGTTTACCCACTCTAGGACATATTCTCCCCTCTCGTCCGCCGTAGGGGCACCCCACTCCGGAGTCTTGGCATTAAAATCTCCGCAGAGGATAAACCGGGTGCCCCTAGCCCGAACCTGGCTCATAAAACTATCCATCTGTGCTTTATATCTAGTAATGGGAATGTTCGGGGAAAAGTAACATCCCCAGATCCACACTGAGCCCAACCAAACTCCAGTGATCCACTGTTCGGATCTGGTGACCTTTACATTCGGCTCCGAGTCGACCATGACCTCCATCCTCTCCCTCGCCATTGTTAGTTGTGCGAGGTCATGAGCCGTCGTGGCTCTCCCAGCGTTTACCTGGAGTATTCTTAAGGGGTGTCCGGCCATCGTAGCGGTGTTCCCAAATACCCTGGAGTTACCGTTCCATGCCAGCCTGTCTCCTCGAGGCACCCTAATAAATAATCAAATAAATACATAAATAAATAAATAGATAAATACGACGCACACTCCACATAGCTGTATATTGGCAAAAGAACAAATAAGTAAATAAATATATATATAAGTAAATGGGACACGTACTCCACATAGATGTAAACCACGAACAAAGGATCATACATAACATAATCGACCATTAACAAACAGGTACACCACATAGAATAAATCACCATATCACAGTACCAAGGCTTAGCCATATCACAGATCTTATCACAGTCCCGTTTACACCAATACAGTGTCTTCAGTCTTATACTCTTCATTTATCCGCACCCCCTTCTTTTGCGGTGGTCTTTCCCGCACCCCCTCTCCTTGTGCGGTCTCCTTCTCTCTCATGTTCTGTACCAGTTTGTTGTAGACCGGGCACAGCATGCTGTCCGCCCTGTGCCCCTTCGTGTCGCAGGTCAGGCATCTCGGGGGGGAGTTACAGTCCCTCGCCATAACCTAACCTAACCTAACCTAACCTAACCTAACCTAACCTAACCTAACCTAACCTAACCTAACCTTTTTTTTTCCGACTTTCGGCCCGGAGGCCTCGCACTACCACGGCACTCATTTTCAGAAGGCAAGCCTTCCGAATGGCCGGGTATATTTCACCGGGGGTGGATTCCTGCGAACCCCTCGGCTCGGACGGTGTTGTGTCCTGGTCGGAAAGCTACTGCTGTACTCAGCTGACCCATGGGACAGCCCTACAGGGCAACTCATCCATGGGCCAGTGGAAGAAATTGCAGGACAGCTAAAATATGTTGCTAGCGCAGCTGGTGGTGACTGCGCCCCTTGTTGCCGCTCCTACGTCCCCCGTCCGGGCAAGCCCGATTAGGGGTTCGGAGTGGCCAGAGTGTATCTCGAAGAGCCATTTACGTCTTATTTCGTCCCTCTTGACGTCTAGTCGTTTAGTCCGCGGCGTTGGACGTTATCCTCTTCAAGGTTCACCCTGTACTTCTCCTTCACAATGTCGCCAATGAATTCGTGGGCCAGATTCCAGATTTTCTTATCCTTGATCATAGCCCCCACAATCCGACTCGGATGAAAATCCGGGCCAATCGCGTCCCTTATACCCCTTCTCCTCTCATCGAATCTCACGCAGTAGAAAATAGCGTGGGCTGGGATGTCCACTATGCTGCAGGGTGGACACAGGCAGCTCTCCCGCTTGCCAATCCTTTGCAAGTAGGATCCGAACGGACCATGGCCTGACAGAAACTGTGTCAGCCAAAAGTCCGTTCGTCTATGCGCGCAGTCGATCCAGGACTCCAAGTGCGGAATCAGAGTCCTGGTCCATTGACGCGTCTCCCGGTGGGTGTCCCACCTGCCCTGCCACTCCTTTATGGCCCTCCTGCGGGCCATTCGGCGCCTTCCTGGTAAGTGCCCCTTGCCGATGGTATGCAGGAAGCGCCTTTCTTTAGCCAGTAAGTCTACCGGCACCACCCCGGCTTTAACTTGCGCAGCCTCTGCAGACACAGTGCGGTATGCCGATATTACCCGCAGGAGAACCCTTCGTTGGGCCCTGGTGACTAGGGCCTGGTACTTCGCCACTTTCATCTGGTCGCACCACACCGGGGCAGCATAAAGCAGGATGGAGTGAACCACCCCAGCCAACGCTTCCCTTTTCCTGGCACTTGGTCCCCCCAGATTGGGCATTATCCTCATTAGTGTGCCAGCCCTCTCCTCCGCCCTCATAGTTACTTCTGTAATATGCAAGGCGAAGCTCCCTCCGGTGGCTATAGTCACCCCCAGGTACCTGATGGTTTGTGTTGCTACAATTTCTCGGGTCCCGAGATCCACAGCGAGGTTTCTACCCTTGCGTGGCCCTTTCAGTATTAAGAGTTCAGATTTTTGGGTGGCGACTTCTAACTTATTGTCCGTCATCCACCCAAGTATTCTCTCATACGCTGACTTAACGCTCTTCCTAACCTCGTTTACCGTGTCCGCCGAAACCAGAAGTGCGAGGTCATCCGCGTAAGCAATCAACCTCGCGCCCGCCGGCATAGGGACATGCAAAACCCCATCGAACATGATTTTCCACAGGGTCGGGCCGAGAACCGAACCCTGTGGTACACCCACCTCCGTTACCCTCTCCGTCCTGGGGGTGACTCGAATCCGCCGATCCCGGAGGAACTCCTCTACCAGTCTCACCAAATATGTTGAGACTCCAACCCGTTTGACTGCGCTTACTATCTTGTGCCACGCGGCCGTGTTGAAGGCATTTCTAATGTCTACTGTCAGCATTGCAACCCAGTTTGAGCCGGTGTTCCTGGCTGCCTTCACCTGTAGGAGAGCCCCTACCGTCGATCGTCCTCTCTGGAAGCCGTATTGGTGCTCACTGATGCCCCCCAGTTCTTCCAGTTCCTCCTCCAGCCTATCCCTGATGATCGTTTCCCATACCTTCCCGGGAACCGGGAGCAGGCAGATAGGCCGGTAGGAACTCGGGGCTTCCTCTGGCTTCCCTCTCTTGTGCGCGAGGACGACCTTCGCGACCTTCCACTCTCTAGGGAAGGCCTGTCTCCGCAGGAGCTCCCCGTACAGCCTCTCCAGGTGCTCCGGACAGGCGCCATAAATGTCCCTAAGGTTTCGGGCCGACATTCTATCCAAGCCCGGGGCAGAGCGGTCCCGCATCTTCTTGATGGCTGCTGATAGCTCCCCCTCTTTGAGGGGAGGAGGATCGGGGTCCGGGGCGATACGCTCCCAACTATCCCGAGTAGCCGGGAACCAGGCATTTAGTATAGTTGTTCTTAACTTTTCTGGCATAGTATCAATCGTGCGGAGATTTCCCGTAGCTATCCTATACCCCAGACCCCAAACGTCGGCATTCAAATCCTCGATGAGGTCTTTCCAGCATTTAGCCTTTTCCTTCCTTATTGCTTTCCTGAGAGCCGCTTTCGCGTCCCTCAGTCTTTGATATGCATCTTCGACGTCCTCAGGAGCCGTTCGTCGCCTCCGAACCACTCTGCCCCAACGCCTCAGGGCCACCAAGCTCTCTTGCTTTAAATTATTAATCTCATCGGACCACCAATAGGGTTGTCGCCTGCCGGAGCCTCCACGGCCGCGTTCCATGCTCAAATTTATAATCTTCCTAAGGACCCCCGGGAAGCACTGTATATCAGCGTCTCCCAGCCTGGCCGCCTCCCTCTTGAGGGTATCACGATTTACTACAAATATTTCCCTCTCTTGTGTGTTCTGATGCCCAACCGTGGCTATTCTGATCGTTAGATGGTGGGTGAACGGGTTGTCCTCCGTGGCCTCCCACCTAACTCCTTTCTTAATCACTTTTGGGGAGACGAAGGTGATGTCGATGTGTGACCTCGACCTGCCTCGGACAAAAGTGGGGGAGCAATCGTTTACCGGGACTATACCCAGACCCGCAGCCCACTCGGCAACTATCTCCCCTCTACGATCACATATAGGACTTCCCCATGTCGGGGACTTCGCGTTGAAGTCCCCGACCACCCATCTTTCCACTCGCCCGGGTGTCCTCATAATATCGTCCCCCATACTATCAGGTTCAGTTTTCAGGGCACCGAGTGGTGCATTTGGGGAGAAATACCCTCCCCATATCTGGGTCTTCCCTACATGCACCCCCACATATCCCTGTCCGAGGCACTTCCCCGTGACCCGGGTCCTAACCTCCCTGGCCAGGAGGATTGCCACGTCTCCCCTAAGGTCCGTCACCCACCTCGTCTGTGCGGCCACCATTCCCTTGTTGGGCTCAGCAACTATCATCACGTCAAACTTTTCCCTTACAAACATTTCGGCAGCCAGGTCATGGGCCGCTCTAGCTCTACCCAAATTTAATTGGAGTATCTTCATGTAAGGTATGTTCCCAAGGGTCCCTGACGCTGGCCATACCTATGCCCCACTACTCGCATATGTGAAAAATGAAGTACAGCAAGCGTCATGCAATAAGCCAAATAAAGCCACAATAAACCAATAAATAAATAAACGAAGAGATAAAAACCAATGTATAAATAAAAACGAAGAAAACAAATAAATAAATAAATAGATAAAACCTGTATATACATAAAACGAAAAAAACCTGAAGAACGAAGAACGAAAATAAATAGACAAATAAATAAGCACCAGATAAATAGACAAATAAGTGTATATATAAAATTACATCGGACAAAACTCACCACATGTAAAGTTGTATAGGACACGTACCAGATCAGGTCCCCCCGTAATCTTGCATGCGGGTAGCACATTACGGCAGGGATTCCTTCCTCTCCTTATTTTCCCTAAGGAGGAATCTGTATTTAGGGCATCCGCTATTATCGGCCCTGTGACCCTCTTGGTCACAGGTGGTGCATTTCGGTCGGTTTTTACACCCACTCACACGGTGCCCTTCTCCGCCACATCTCAGACAGGCCATGGACCGGTCTGGGCCCTTGCATTCCGCCCTCGCATGGCCAAAGCCTAGGCATCTGTAGCATCTAATGGGGTCAATTTTTCTGGATAGCCGACAGCTGATCCAACCCACCTGCAGCCTCTTTATATTCTCGGCCATCATCACCGCTCTTCGGGACATGCTCACGTAGGCCCGGCTCGTGCCGTCACTATTAGGTCTAATGTTAACACTACCTATTTCCGCGGGAGTCACCGAGCTACACGCCTGTAGCAGGGCTTTTCTCACCTCGTCTTCGGTGGTAGTGCTCTCCACCCCATGTACCAGAATCTGTCCTCCCCTCGGGTGGACGGTGCGTATCTCCGTCTCTTCCCCACACTTGGCACTGATTGCTTCTTTGAGTTTGAGGGCTTTCTCGGCATCCCCGGCCACTTCCATAAGCACATCCCCCTCCGCGGTTTTCTTGACCGCTCTTATTTTGACCCCGATATCGTCCGGTTTGACTAATTTCTTGATTCGGCCCATTACCTCCGCGTAGGACGATGTGCCCTTTTTGACTAGGACCCTCTCCACTCCCAGTCGGGGCCATGCCTCTAGATTTGGCGGTGTTAGTGGTTTTTTCCCCACGGACTCAATGACACACTCGATATTATCGCCGCGGAAGATGTGCTCAAGACACTTCCTAACCGCCCCCAGTTTGTTGTCCCCTGTAATTCTAATTTTATCCGTGGGGTCCGCTTCCAGGTACTTTCTGGTTTCAGAGAGGAGGCCATGTATGGTAGCAGCCGTCCTCTCTTCCTCACTAGCCCCTCTATATGGCAGAAGGTAGATAGCATTAGTGTCTCCTGCCTTAACCCCTTTGCTAGAGACTATCTTAGTCGAGGTTCTGACGAACTCGACTTTCCCGGTTCTAGCCCCTCCTCCACAATTGTTCTAATGGGTTCGGAGAAGAGCCCAAGGTCTCTCAGTCTTTTTTCTCCAAGAGGGACATCCAGGTCGATCAGGGTGCAGCGCACCCCCCCAGTAGCCCTCCCCTCAGTTGTCATGGCGACCCTATAAGCATCCTCGAGCCACTCTGCTCCCAGAATTTTTCTGAGGACCTCGAAGCCCTCCCCTTGCTTTAGGGCTTCATCTACAGCCTCCGCCGTCAGTGGGCCACCAACCTGTACCCCCACATCGACCGTTTTACCTTTTATACTTACAGGACTCCTTACCGGCAGAGTCTCCCTGATTTCGGAGTCAAAGGCTTCCACCAGCCCCTGTAGACCTCCAGCGCATCTTGCTAAACCGCTACCGCTATCAACTTCTTCTTTGATACGACTTATCAGTGTCTGTATTTGTTTACGCACGTTAGCCCACGAGGCCCAGGGATTGTATTCCCCTTGGGCCGCTGTCGGGGTATTGGTAGTGGGCGAGCTCCTTTTTTTCCTCTTGCGTCTATGCCTTGGTGGGCTGGTCTCCAAATAATCAGTAAACGTCTCATCTATGAGACCCTCTGCCTCAATAGGAGTGGTGGGAGCAAAGCCCTCCTCATCCTGCTGTTCGCCCGCCAAAGGGCAGGGCGTCTTGTCTCTATTCCTATCAGCCTGGCCCTCCGAGAGACTGCGCCTAAGGTCTCTCGAGGGATATTCATCTAGCTCCCCAATCGCCATCTCCTCTTCTAGCGAGAGCTGAGTGCCTGCACTACCTTGTCGGCCTTTGTCTTTCTCCGGTGGGTCCTCTGTACGGGGAAGCTGTTTTCCTGTCTTGGAGGCAGGGGTGGGTGGGGTCCTGGTAATTTTTTTCTTCCTTCCCTGGGCCGCCAGGAATTCCCTCTCCGCCTTTCTTATCTCTTCTTCCTCCGTTTCACTGCGTGGTCGCCCAGCACACATACGCCTCAGTTCCGAGAAGGGCGTTAGTTCCCTTTCTCTAAGTGTTTCCTTTACATGGTCCATATCCTCGCCGTTGTCGTCGTCACTATTATCAGTCCTAAATGCTTTTTTAATGTTAACATCCTCCATATTCTTCCCACGAGTGGGGACGAAAGGGTCGTCGAGCGGGGGCAGTGCGCCCGTACCCCCGCCAAGGCTGGTTACTCCGGGAGGTCGCCAGGTATCCCGGAGGCTCCGTTCGAGACCAACTGTCGCATGGCCATTCACCCTTCGGCACGGGTCGCGTGACACCTTGGGTTTCGGGTTTTTTCACGGGTTCGCCTTCCCGGGTTTGTTCGGGTTGTCCTTCCCTAGGCCGGTTGCCTTCGCCCAGCTAACGAGTCCGACCTACCCGGGTTTTCCTGGTTTTCCTTCCAGTGTCAGCCGCAGTCCCCCGGAGTCGAGCCCCTAGCTTCTTGCGACCGACCGTGAGCTGTTCCTTAGCTTCCCCAGCTATGCCAGGTACTGAGCCCCCCGACCAACGACAAGGTCTCACAGCTCCTACGGGGGGAACCTAACCTAACCTAACCTAACCTAACCTAACCTAACCTAACCTAACCTTTTTTCTTTTCCGACTTTCAGGCCCAGAGGCCTCGCACTACCGCGGCACTTAGATCAGGGCCGAGGCTCTGAATGGCCGGGTACCATTTCACCGGGGCGGGTTTCCTGCGTCACCCTCGGCTCGAGCGTTGGTCTGCTCAGTCGGAACGTGGCGTGATACCAAAACCCCATGGGATGTCCCGCTTGGGCTCTTCCTCCACGAGGATCGGTTGGTGGGCAGGACACGCGTAAAATCACCGGGTTGGTGTTAGCCCGGTGTACCCACATGCGCACCTCGTACGTCCCCCTCCGGGCGTGCCCGATTAGGGTTCCGAGGTGGAAATTTCCGTACGTATACCTGTTAACTGGACAGATATTTACTTCCTATCCAGTTGGAGGTCCTCCTCCCACTTCTTATGTATAATTTTCCGGATGGTCCAGTATCCTCTATCCCAGTTATCCTGGTCCTCGATCATCCTACCAAAAAATTGTTTGGGCCCCCAAGTGTCCCCAAGCATTCTCGTTATGTCACCGCGGAGGGTGGTGTATTTCTCACATTAGAGCACGGCATGCGCAGGTGTGTCCACAATCTTGCAGCATTCGCATAATGGGGAGTCCCTTTTCCCAATACGGTAGAGGTAGGCTTGAAAGGGGCCGTGTCCTGTGAGGTATTGCGTGACCCAGAAGTCCACCTTTTTGTGCCGGCAACCGCACCACACCCCAATGTCGGCGATGCAAGTCTTTGTCCATTGGGCCGTGGTACCATGGGCGTCCCACCTCTTCTGCCAGGCTATCATCGTGCGCCTCCTTGCCATCCTCCTGCGACCTGGCAGGCTGCCCTTTCCTATTGTATGTAGGAACCTACGTTCTTTGGCCAGTAGGTCTATCGGTGGGACACCCGCGATGACCTGCACAGCCGCCGCCGACACCGTGCGGTATGCCGACACCACCCGTAGCAACACTCTCCTCTGGGCCCGCAACATGGCGTCCGCGTATTTCGTGAGCTTAAGTTGATCACACCATACCGGGGCCGCGTAGAGGAGAATCGATTGAACAACCCCTGCCAGCACCTCTCTCTTCTTATTACCGGGCCCCCCTGAATTGGGCATGACTCTGATCAGTTTCCCGATGCGGTCCTCCGCCTTGCCAACGGCATATGCCACATGCTTGGCGAAGGACCCCCCTTTCCCAATCACCACCCCCAGGTACTTAATGTCCTGGCAAGTGGAGATTAGTACTTGCCCGATGCGGCATCTTATTGAGGCCTCCTTACGCGGCCCCTTAAGGATCAAGAGTTGTGATTTCTCTTCTGCCAATACCAGGCCTACCTCACCCATCCACCGTTGCACCTCTGAGCATGCCTGTTCCACTTTCCTCGTTAGACCTTCCTTGGTGTCATCAGAGACGATTAGGGCCAGGTCATCAGCATACGCCAGGGACCTGACCCCATCTGGGAGGGGGAGTCTCAATACCCCGTCGAATAGTACCTTCCACACCGTGGGCCCCAGCACCGATCCCTGAGGGACGCCCACGTGTGTACTCCTGGTGTATCTGGTGGTAATGATAACAGTTCTCTCTGATAGGAACTGTTCCACGTATCGAACCAGGTAGGGGGAGATCCCCCGTGTCTTTAGGGCCTTCACAATCTGCCCCCATGACGCGGTGTTGAAGGCGTTCCTGATATCCAGCGAGACAACACCCACCCACTTCTTATCCGTGCGCCTGGCACTCAGGAGGGCCTTTAGCGCATCCACGGTGGATTTGCCCCGCTGGAATCCGTACTGTGCCGGGCTGATGCCCCCCACCTGGCTCAACTCCCCCTCCAGTCTGTCCCGGATAATACATTCTAAGACTTTGGCTGCGACCGGGAGCAGGCTGATCGGCCTGAAGGTCGCCATCGCTCCGTCGTGCTCCTTTCGCTTCGGCACCAGAACCAGTTTAGCTACCTTCCATTCCTTCGGGAAGGCCTGCTTGGCCCATAATTCTCTGTAACCCTTGTTTATGGCGTCAGGAATGATTTTATATAGAGCCTTCATCGCCTTAGGCGTGACCCTATCTGGCCCTGGTGCCGACCCGTTCTTCAGGCGGTCAATCGCATCCTGTATTTCGCTGTCTTGGAGTGCCGGCGGATCCTCTACCGCGGGGCTTCTCCTCCATACATCCCGGGTCTGGGGAAATAGAGAGTTCGCCATTGCAATTTTGTTCGAATCCGTTAGTGTGTGTTCGCTTCCTGTCGCCCGCACATTTCCCATGGCGATCTTGTACCCCAGACCCCAGATGTCGGAGTCCAGGTCCGCCAGCACTTCCTCCCAGCATATCGCTTTCGCCTTCCTAATACTTTTCCTTAGTCTCCTTTTCGCCTCCTTCAGTTCCACAATCAGCCTACTCCGCAGCTCCTCGTCCGGGCTCCTCTTTCGACCTATTCTGCCTATCACTCTCTGTAGTGACAGGCATTCACTTTTGCGTAGCTCTATTTCTTCGGACCACCAATAGGGGCGGCCCTGATACTCGCCCGTCTTAGTTCTCCTCATAGCCGCTTTAACCATTCTGGGCAGATCTTGTGGGAGGCTCATCACGCCTCTACCAGCTGTCTGCATAGCAATCATTTCTAGTTTCTCCAAATCTAAGATCTTAGCAATTTTATCTCCAAATTTTTTCTCGCCCTTGGTGTTTATCCTGATGGAGGCATGGTGGGTGAAAGGGTTATCGAAACTCGCGTGCCACCGCATTCCGTCGCGAACTAAATCCGGAGACGTGAATGTAATATCGATGTGGGACTGTGAACGGCCCCGCTGGAAAGTGTGTGTTCCATCATTAGCATGGAGGAGGCGCAGCCCGGCCATCACCTCTGTCAGCGCCTCCCCCCGCCCGTCCAGGATCGGACTACCCCATAGCGGGGACTTCGCATTGAAGTCCCCCGCTACGAGGATCCCCCTATTTGCATTCACAGCCCCAATCGCACGCCCTAGGTCTTGTAGCTGGCTCTTAAATTCGGCGATTTTTCTGTTGGGGGACATGTACACCCCCCAAATCCACGTCGCACCCACCATGACTCCGACGTATCCCTTTCCAGATATTGTTTTGGAGGACTCTATATGTTTTCTCCTATTAAACCCGATTGCCACGTCCTTATTTGTGTCGGAGGGCCATCCTGCCTTACAGGCTATCTTTTTATTTGGCTCGGAGATAATCATAATGTCAATGCTTTCCCTACCGACAGTTTCCTCTAGCAGATCATGAGCGGCCCTGGATCTGCCCAGGTTAACTTGGAGAAGTTTGAGGGCCGCCTTACCCATAGGTGGTCCGGGCTATCTGACGTCCCTTACATCGTCGGGCACAAAGAATAAATAAATAGATCAATATATCACAGTACATAGACACGGCAACCAACAAGCTATTAAATACCTGCATACAAGGATAAAAACCATGTTTCAATAAAACCAGATAACAGGACCTATGGGTCCTGCCCATAGGTGGTCTGATGCACCACTCGACCGGCCACAGCTCGCAAGCTAGCAGAAAAGGTAAAGCAAGCAGTAGCTCATAATAAAAGCAGGTGGTATGACCTACCTGGTGCCGCATACCATAGACATAAAGTGCAGGTAAATAAATAAATACACAGGACAGTAAACGAGTAAATAGATCAGCAGAAAGATAAAGCATGTATATAGATAAAAGCGAGAAAAGCAAATAAATATATAAATAGGTATATAAGTATACACAGCAAGCGAACAAGACATCAGGAGACTTACCACATAACAGCACTATACTTAACATAGCCATATCACAGATAATATCACAGATTGAATCTACACCAGAACGGTGTCCTCAGTATTTTCCTCTCCATCCTCTCGTTCACCGGTGATTCGCGGCAAGTTATCCTCCACTCTCTCAGCTAGAGGGGTCACCCTATTTCTCATGTTACGGACCAGTTTGTTATAGACAGGGCACAGCATGCTATCCGCCCTGTGCCCCTGTGTGCCGCATGTCACACATTTCGGTGGGGACTTACAGTCTCTTGCCATATGGTCCAGGCTCCCGCACCTCATACAGGCGCGAGATTTATCCTGTCCCTTACATTGGGCCCTTGTGTGGCCGAACTGCAGACACCTGAAGCATCTCGTCGGCGTTAGCCTTTCCCTCGTTCTGCAGTTCAGCCACCTAATCCTGAGGGACTCATCCGTTCCGAAGCCCTTCGCCACTCTATTAGCCAGGCCAACAGTGGGGGCCTTCGTCCCGTCTCGGATCTCCCTCACCTTAACCATTTTGATGTCCTCAGGCAGTATCCCACCCTTCTTCAAGATTGCCTCCTTGACATCCTCCTCCTCAACCGTCGGATCCAGGCCATATATCTCAAAGAGAGTAGGTCTCGCCGTGAGCTCCGTGACCTGGATCTCATTCATTCTGCTCGTCATCTCGTGTTTTAGGGCAGCCCGTTTGCCCTCATCCCCACTCACATGGATGAGCACATCCCCCGAGGCCGTTCTTCTAACCCCTTTAATTTGGACTCCGATTTTCTCCGGGTCGATCTTCCTTTTCATGTCCCGAATTACTTCCGCGTAGGGGGTTCGTCCCGCCTTTATCAACAGCTTCCCCCCCTGCGACGTTCTGCGTATCGTGTCCGTGCTCCCTCCCGTTGTATAGGATCTGCGATTTCCTGGTTCCGTTCGCAGATGGCACGTAATACCTCTCCATAGAACACATGTTCAAAGCACTTGTCCGCTTCTATAGTAACGTCGGAGGGGGGGTAGTCTGCCATCACCTCCCTCATCTGCCCTATCATGCTATGGATACTTGCGATAGCGGCTTTGTCCCCGTTGCTTCTGCAGTAGGGGAGGATGAAAACCGTAGAGGCCTTTTTACTCACTGCCCCCCTACTGCTCATCGAGTTCGTCATGTTCCTAATGAACTCCATTCTGCCTGTTGTGAATGCTCCTTCCACAAACTCTCTTACCTCCTCTGTGTTTTTCATAAGAGTTTTTACAATATCCTGCCCCCGGGGGGATGTCGGGTCGACAATTACGCATATATCAGCCGTCCGGGGGGTGTCCCTCGAGATCTTAGTTACCGAATAACTATCCGCGGGCCACTCCTCCTCCAGGATGTCCTCCAGAGTGTGAAAATCATTCCCCGACCCCAGTTGCTCTTTGATCTCGTTAGTTGAGGGGCGACCGCTGGTATTAGTACCCATGTTCACCCCCGTTTGTTTAATCTCTACCAGATCCGTTTGCGTGCCCGCGTCACACCTCTCTACCCCTTTCCTGCATTGATTGCGCTCAATCAATTCATACAGCTCCCTAGCCCGAGTTGTCAAACTGTTTTTGGTTCCGACAGCCTCCTCTAAGGCCCCTAGGAGCTCCTCCGCCTTCATAGTCAGGTAGTCCCCGCCCTGTGGCAGGACTCCTGCTTTAGGGCTGCCCTTCTTCCTCCTCTTTTTCCCTTTTCTCGTCGGATTACCGTCGCCCAACAACTCACAGTCGGGGCTGCCCTTGACCTCATCGTCTATCATGGATCCCTCCATCTCTATGGTCGATTCCCAACCAGCTTTCTGCGCCGTATTTTCTTCCAAAACTATGCATTTCTCGCCCACAGGAGTGGGGGGGTCCTTGCAATTCTCGGTCTTCGCTTCTGCATCTCCAAGAGCTCCAGCTCCGCCTTCCTCACTTCCTCCTCCATAACCTCTCGCCTTCGCTCCCTTCCCGAGCACATCGCTCTGAGTTCAGAGAAGGGCGTCAGATCCCGAGTCCTCTGTCCTGGTCTTTCCATATCAGTGCCGTCATCGTTAGCTACGTCGTCATCTTTAAGATCCATCCCAGCTATATTAGTTTTTAGTTTTGATTCTTCCATATTGTTCCCACGATCTGGGTCGAAATATTCGTCAGGCGGGGGCAGATTCTCTGCGCACCTACTTGCTGTTTTGCCTAAGAGTTGCCTCAGCCTAGGTGGCCATAAACTCCGTGGTCTCCTCACTCGGCACGTGGCCGTGGGGGACTCACACGGCGGTTTCAGTGACGTTATCTCCCCTTTGTTACCAGGTGACATCAAACTGTGGAGTGTGCCTTCCTATGCAGTGCGCATGCCGCTCCGGCCCCCCCCCCCCATCAGGGTGCGACCCTAGCTCGTCGACTCGGATTCGAACTCGTTCAATGAGGGTCCCCTCTACCTGCGGATGAAGTCCAGCTGTGTCAACAGGGAGCTCCCCGTTTAGTTCATAGCGCGGATACCCTCAATTGCCTCAGGACGCAGGTCCTGCGGTTTTTTCATTGGGTTTCCTGAATCCTAACAACCACTGCCCCCTCGAAGCCAACGCCAAATACCGGGGCTGCTTATGCATGGGCCCCCGGTCCCGAGGTACCCGTTCGACACTACGTGCCCGGTGGGATCTTCCGTTCGATTTCCTCATCGAGCCAACAGCCCCTTGCCGTGCTTAGAGGTAAATCTCCCATGTTTTCGGTATGCACCCCGGAGTACTGGTAAACCCATCGAGTCAGGAATCCACGCCCTCCGGGCGGGATCACTGGTCGATGCTCACTTTTGCAGGTCGCGAGCACTAGGTGCTGGCCGCAGCCGCGAGTCTTCTTTACGATCACTTCGGCCAGAAATTCGTTCCTCCTCACGGAGGTGAATTCATTCGGCCGCCGGCCTCCAGCAACGGTCCTTAGCACGTATGCTGACCGCTGCGGCGGCATCTCGCCTCAACATCTGTTCGTTTGCGTGGCAACCCACGCCATGTTATCACTCGCGCACATAGTACGCATTTTCTCATTTCGGCTGTTCCTCTGTATAAGGAGGAACATGTGCCTTCTCTCCACTTCCTTGGGAGCGAACAATAGTCTCGTCATATTGTCGCCTTCTGCGCAAGGTGCTGAGGTGTTTTTGGCAATGTGGGTACAAAGCCAGCAGCTTTTCTTTCTAGGGTCTAGTCATTTCCTGACGGATCAGGCGGGGGCAGTGCGCCCGTATCCCCGCCAAGGCTGGTTACTCCGGGAGGTCGCCAGGTATCCCGGAGGCTCCGTTTGAGACCAACTGTCGCATGGCCATTCACCCTTCGGCACGGGTCGCGTAACACCTTGGGTTTCGGGTTTTTTCACGGGTTTTCCTTCCCGGGTTTTTTCGGGTTGTCCTTCCCTAGGCCGGTTGCCTTCACCCAGCTAACGAGTCCGACCTACCCGGGTTTTCCTGGTTTTCCTTCCAGTGTCGGCCGCAGTCCCCCGGGGTCAAGCCCCTAGCTTCTTGCGACCGACCGTGAGCTGTTCCTTGGCTTCCCCGGCTATGCCAGGTACTGAGCCCCCCGACCAACGACAAGGTCTCACAGCTCCTACGGGGGGAAACCTAACCTAAGCTAACCTAACCTTTTTTTTTTCCCGACTTAACGCACTACCTCGGCACTTACATCGAGCAGGCTCGACAGGCCGGGTAACATTCACCGGGGTGCGGTATTCCTGCGTCACTCTCCCCGGCTCGGACGGTGGATAATCCGGTCGGTTAGGTTAGATCAAGAGAGAAGGAAACGGGAACTGAACCTGCCGGTATTACTACCGTTTCCAAGATCACAAATGATGTAAAACGTACTGGGCTTATCCTACATCCCCCGTCCGCCGTGGCGATTAGGGGTTCGGACTATTTGGGTCTCTGGGCCATTGCTAAATGCGCAGTCCCTCGTCTGTGTTCTTACTAGGGCCGTTAATTAGCTGTGAGCTGTCGGCCAGGGAACAGTGTCGCCATGGCGTTCCGGAGAGCTTGCACTCGGGAAACCCGCGCCCTCTCCACCTGGAGTTGTCTCTCTCGGTCCGCCCTAGCTTGCATGACCGCGGTCACGAAGTCACTGACCTTCGTCCAACTGGGCGGATCTCTGAGCATGGGCGAGATGCAGTTCTCCGGGGTGATGGCCACCCCGAGGTATCGCTCCATAGCAGCTCTTTCTTCCCCGGGGAAAGGGCATTCGAAAATGGCGTGACGCGCGCAGTCGCCTTCCCGACCACATAGCAGGCATGTATTGTCCTCGGCTTTTCGGATTCCCTCCAGATAGCCTCCAAAGCAGCCGTGACCGCTGAGGAATTGCGTCAAGAAGTAATAAACCTCTCCGTGCGCGCGGACCAACCAAGGGCGTACCTCCGGGATAAGGATCCGTGTCCATTGCCCCTTCATGGAACCGTCCCAAAACAGTTGCGTTCCGTGCAACACCCTCCTCTTCCTAATACTAGGATCCCGGCCGAGTGCCAAGCACCTTTCCTTTATTTTGATCTCCAGGGGGACGACCCCGGCCAGTATGAGGGAAGCCTCCCTGGAGATCGACCGGTACCCAGAACAGACACGTAGCCGCCAGCCTCTGCACGGCAATCATCCTCTTAAGGCCGTTCTTCCTCCCCAGGACCCGGGACCATACCGGGGCCGCGTACAGGAGGATCGAGTCCACCACACTAGCGAGTAGTCTCCTCTTGGATGACCTCGGGCCCCCGATGTTTGTGAGGATCCTGCCCATCGCCGCCAACGTGCGGCCGGCCTTATCAGCCGTGGCGGTTACGTGATGATTGAAATTCAGGCCGCGGTCGAACCATACGCCCAGATAGCGCACCGCCTCCTTGACGGGAATCACATCTCCAGTCAGAGCAATGTGTGGGTCCCTGAGGCCTCTTCTCTTCCCGGTGAACAAAACACACTCCGACTTAGCAACGGCGACTGCGAGACCACTGTTCCCCATCCAACCCTTAACCAGGCGGATGGCCCTTCTAGCTCTGTATTCGATGTCTTCTACACACTCGCCGGCGACGACGAGGGCCAGGTCATCCGCGTACGCTAGAGTGGAGACCATGTGCGGAAACTGTAGCCTCAGGAGTCCGTCATAGTCGACGTTCCATAGGGTCGGCCCGAGGACGGATCCCTGAGGGACCCCCCTAAACATCTCGATGTCCGTCAAGAGCTTTCCGTCCCATATAACAATTCTCCTATTTGGGAGATAGCTCCCGATGAGATTCTGGAGGTATGTGGGAACTCCCATCCTCTCTATGCCGTCTCTGATGGAACTCCACAGGACCGTGCCAAACGCGTTCTGAACGTCTATGGTGATCAAGGCGCAAGTTTACGTGTCCTCCAGGTACCTTCCATCGCTCTTTCGGCAGTGCGTAACATTTTGTTCATCGCCTGGATCGTGCTTCGTCCCTCCCTGAAGCCGTATTGGTTATCCGTCAGCTTGATGTGCTCCTTAAGCCTGGACAGAATAATGTGCTCAGCCAGCTTGGCGGTGGCATTGAGCACCGTCAGAGGGCGGAATTTGTCTGCACTCTTGGGAATCAGAGTCAGCCTACCCTGTTTCCAGGCCACCGGAAAGACACCTGAGAGAACCATGCCTTCCAGGGCGGGTATGAACCACTCCGGTTTTTTCGTTGCTAAATGGATCACCACCTCCGCTGGGACCCCATCGGGGCCCGGGGCAGCTCTCGCCCTCATCCTAGAGGCCGCAGTTGTGACCTCACTTGCTGTGATCGGCGGGATTGACCAGGTGGGTAGCCTTGTCCATGTCGTCCTGGGGGAGGCCGGGAAAAACTGTTCCGCGATAGCCTTCATCCTAGATGAGCCTAAGCGAGTCGGTGTCTCGGATTTGAGGGATTTACACGCAATTCGGTAGGCTTGGCCCCATACGTCACGGTCCAGGTCGTCACATAATGCCCTCCAGCACGTGGCCTTGGAGCGGCGTATACACTGTTTAAGGTGCCTCCTTTTAGTTTTGTATTCAACGAGCAGGGCGGGGAATTTAGGCTTGCCTCTTCGCCGATGTAGGATTCTTCTCACTTGATTGCAAGCAGCCCTCGCTTCGGCTACCTCCTCGTTCCACCAGTATGCCGGGGGCCTTCGACGATTTGCGCCAGACCAGGAGCAAACCGCCCGGCAGGTAGCAGTCACCCTATGGTCGAGTTCCTCCGCTGTGAGGGGGACGCGTCATCGAGTCTTCAGGAACTCGTGCATCTTTCCGGGGGAGACCATGCGGTCCCACTTCCATCTCCCCTTGAGGAACGTCTGGACTGATGGCGGCAACTGTTCTCCGTCCGGGCGAGTCTCAAACAAGATGTGAGAGTGGAGGCTGAGCGTCTCAGCGGAGGAAACCTCCCATGACGTGATCTCGCGCGCCATGCATTGGTTGGCGAAAGTGACGTCAAGTACGTTCGCGTAGTCGTCTCTGCGAAATGTGGGGATCGCACCTCTATTCACCACCACGAGTTCAAGGGTAGCCAGCCACGCCGCGACTACGTCGCCCCTCTTATTCGTTGGGTTACTCCCCCATTGGGCGGACTTGGCATTAAGATCTCCGGTGACCAGCAATCGTCCGGGGATGTTCCTCAGGACGAGGGCCAGGTCTTCTAGCGTGCTCTCGACTACGTCGTCAGAGACATTCGGGGAGATATATACACTGAAGTACGTTCCGTGGCTGGTGCGAACCCCGACAAAGGAGTCGCCGCACCAGGATTCCTCCATTTGGAGGCGTGGACCCAGCAGACCGATCGCCGCTATTCCCCTCCGGTCCAGGAACCATCCAGAGGCGACAGCTCTATTCTTGTTACATTCCGTGACCAGCACCACATCCACCCCCGTGGTGCTGGCAACTCCGAGTAATAGATCGTGGGCATCTTTGCACGTCCCGATATTAGACTGCAGGAACCTCATCGGTTATCTGCATCACGGCCCCTTCGTCGTCCTGTCCGGTGATCAGGTCTTCCTGTTGCACTATTTTCATAGGTCTTGAGGCTCCCTTTTTGCTCGAAGCTTTGATTATCATCCGTCGAAATTCCGGACATAACCTAGTGGCGTCCTTGTGGCCCACTTCCCCACAAGTGAAGCAAAAGGGATCACCTTTGCATTCCATGGCTCTGTGCCCCTTCCCATCGCATCTCTTGCATACATCCTTTGCTTTCGCTGGATTTTCGCAGCGATCTTCCAAGTGACAGCAGACATCTTCCATCATAGATGTGATACAGGACTTGGGTCCCCAGGCATCCCCCAATGCCTCCCCAATGCCGCCGCGTAAATGTTCGTATTTACAACAATAAAAAACCGCGTGTGCCGGCGTGTCATTAATTTGGCACATTCCACACAGCGGGCTGTCCCTCTTGCCAATCTTATACAAATAGGCCTTTCCGGTGCGTGCACCCATACCACACCTCGATGTCGGGGATGCAAGTTTTCGTCCATTGGGCCGTGGTGGCATGGGCATCCCACCTCTTCTGCCACTCTTTGATGGTCCTGCGCCTAGCCATCCTTCTCCTGTCAGGCAGGGAACCTTTGCCAATGGTGTTCAAGAACCTTCTCTCTTTAGCCAGGAGATCGATGGGTGGAATTCCCACGATCACCTGCAGCGCTGCCGCAGACACCGTACGGTACGCTGACGCAACCCTAAGGAGGACCCTCCTTTGCGCCCTAACCAGGCAATCAGCGTACTTCTGGAAATTCAACTGGGCGCACCAGATCGGGGCCGCGTATAAAATTATCGACTGGGCCGTACCCGCCAGCACCGCTCTCTTCATGCTATTGGGTCCACCGACGTTGGGCATCATCCTGGACAGTTTTCCCATCCTGTCCTCAGCCTTAGAGATAGCATACTGTAGGTGTCTGGCAAAGGAGCCACCTTTTCCGATAACCACTCCCAAGTATTTAATTTCTTGGGAGGTTCTGATACTCACGTTTCCAATCCTACATGTAAGGATGCTGTCCTTTCTCGGGCCTTTCAGTACCACCAGCTGGGTCTTGTCAGCAGCCAGCTCCAGTCCCGTATCCGAGAGCCATTCCTGGATCCTGGTGCAGGCGGTCTCCACACTCCCGATCAGTGCATCCCTGTTGTCATTTGTGACAATTAGGGCCAGATCATCAGCATAAGCTAGCGATCTGACTCCTGCGGGGAGGGGGAGTCTAAGCACCCCGTCAAACAACACCTTCCATAGTGTTGGCCCCAGTACAGATCCCTGTGGTACCCCAACATTAGTCGCCCTGGTGCACCTAGGAGTGATCATTATCTTCCTATCCCTTAGGAACTGCTCTACCAGCCTCACCAGGTAGGGGGACACCTGCCGGGCCTTAATGGCATCCACTATCTCGCTCCATGGGGCGGAGTTAAAGGCGTTTTTGATGTCTAGGGAGACCATCAGTACCCATCTATGCTCCGTTTGTTTGGAGCTAATCACGTCCTTCAATGCGTCTACAGTAGATTTCCCGCGCTGTAATCCGTATTGGGTGGCACTAATGCCCCCAACCTGGTGAAGCTCCTCCTCCAGTCTATCCCGTATAACGTGCTCCAGGACCTTCGCCGCCACAGGGAGCAGGCTAATTGGCCGATACGTCACAGGCGCACCATCATTCTTGTTGGGCTTTCTTACCAGAACCAGTTTTGCAACCTTCCAAGCCCTCGGGAATGTCTGCTGTGCCCAGAGTTGCTGGTAGCTTTTACATATCTCCTCCGGTATGGCGTTAAAGATAACCTTCAGGGCCTTGGGCGTAATCCTATCCGGCCCCGGAGCCGAGCCATTTCTCAGTCTTTTAATGGCCTCCTCTATTTCACAATCGCGGAGTGCCGGCGGATCCACCACGACTGGGGACTTTCTCCACGTATCCCTTTGTTGTGGGAACAAAGACTGTGCGATTTCGATTCTTTCGGCGTCGGTCAGTACCGTTAGCGCCCCAGAAGTCCTCAGATGGCCCGTTGCGATTTTGTAACCCAGTCCCCATATATCCCTGTCAAGATCCGCTAACACCTCCGCCCAGCGTACCGCCTTAGCCCTTCTAATGCTTATTTTTAGGTCCCGTTTGGCCTCATTCAGATCATCGGTTAGTTTCTGAAGCTCCTCAGAATCTGTCGACCTCTTCCGGGCAGCCCTATCCAGAGTTCTTTGCATCACCATACACTTACCTTTCTTAACCGCTATGGCATCAGACCACCAATATGGGCGGGTCTGATATCCGCCAGAGGAGGACCGCATTGTGGCCGCCTTAACCATTTTGGTCAACATCATAGGAAGGTCATCTGTGGTCCGGCCCTCTATATCCTTGGCCACCGCTATAAGTTTGTTCTCGTCTACACAGTGCACTATCTTCTCTGAGAACATTCTAGTCCCAGACGTGGATATCCGTATGGAGACATGGTGGGTGAACGGGTTATCCGCGGTTGTACGCCACCGCAGGCCCCCCCTCACCATGTCCTGGGTGGCAAACGTTAGGTCAATGTGGGAGCGAGAGCGGCCCCGTTGAAAAGTATGGGCACCGTCGTTGATGACTAGTAGGTCTAGTTCGGCCATCATCTCCTCCATCACCTCGCCTCTCGCATCCAGGATCGGACTACCCCACAAGGGAGACTTCGCGTTGAAATCTCCCGCCACTAGGACCCCCGTCCTGGCACTCGTAGCCCTAATCGCACGGGCCAAATCCTGTATATATTATTCTTGAATTTCACGAAGTTCGTGTTGGGCGACATATACGCACCCCATATCCACGTACCACCCACCATGGCTCCCACAAACCCACACCCGATGACGGTCTTTACCGCCTTAATATTCTTATAGCGGTTGGCCCACAGCGCCACACCTCCCCTCGTGTCCGTGAGCCATGCGCCGTTGCTAGTGATTTTTTTATTTGGCTCCGCAACCACAAGTATATCAGTTCCTTCCTTCGCCGTAGTTGCTTCCAGTACCTCATGGGCAGCTCTAGCCCTGCCCAAGTTGACCTGCATTATTCGCAGAGCAGTCCTGCCCATAGGTGGTCTGATATACCGCACCGCTCGACCGGCCACAACTCGCAAGCAAGCAGAAAAGGTAAAGCCAGCAGTAGCTCAAAATAAAAGCAGGTGGTCTGACCTACCTGATGTCAGGTAGATGTCAGGTAAACAAGACAGTAAACAAATAAATAGATAAACAGAAAGATAAAACATGTGTATAAATAAAAACGAGGAAAACAAATAAATAAATAAATAGATAAATAAGTATGAACAACAAATGTAAACCAACAAGACACCAAAAGACTTACCACAGAACAGACCTATACTTAACTTAGCCATATCACAGATCATATCACAGATTATAGCTACACCAAAACAGTGTCCTCAGTCTTATCCTCTCCATCCTCCCGTTCCCCGGTGTTTCGCGGCAGGTTATCCTCCATTCTCTCAACTAGTGGGGTCACCCTATTTCTCATGCTACGGACCAGCTTATTATAGACAGGGCACAGCATGCTATCCGCCCTGTGCCCCTTTGTGTCACATGTCACACATCTCGGGGGGGAATTACAGTCCCTTGCCATATGGTCCAGGCTCCCGCATCTCATGCAGGCGCGAGATTTGTCCTGTCCCTTACATTGGGCCCTTGTGTGGCCGAACTGCAGACACCTGAAACATCTCGTCGGCGTAAGGCTTTCCCTCGTCTTACAGCTCAGCCACCCGATCCTGAGGGACTCATCCGTTCCGAAGCCCTTTGCCACTCTACTAGTCAGGCCCACAGTGGCGGCCTTCGTCCTGTCTCGGACCTCCCTCAACTTAATCATTTTAATGTCCTCGGGCAGTATCCCACCCTTTTTCAGGATTGCCTCCTTGACCTCCTCTGCCTCAACCGTCGGATCCAGGCCATATATCTCAAAGAGGGTGGGCCTCGCCGTGATCTCTGTGACCTGGATCGCATTCATTCTACTCGTCATTTCGTTTTTGAGGGCGGCCCTTTTGCCCTCATCCCCACTCACATGGATGAGCACATCCCCCGCGGCCGTTCTCCTGACCCCTTTTATTTGGACCCCGAGTCTCTCCGGGTCGATCTTACTTTTCATATCCCGAATCACTTCAGCATAGGGGATTCGTCCCGCCTTTATCAGCAGCTTCCCCCCCCCTGCGACGTTCTTCGGATCATGTCCGAGCTCCCTCCCGTTGTATAGGATCTGCGGTTTCCTGATTCAGTTCGCAGATGGCATGTAATTCCGTCTCCATAGAACACATGCTCGAAACACTTACGGACATAGACATGTCTCCAGTCCGCTTCTACCGTCACGTCGGAGGGGGGGTAGTCTGCCATCACCTCCCTCATCTGTCCTATCATGCTGTGGATACATGCAATCGCGGCCCTGTCCCCGTTGCTTCTGCAGTAGGGGAGGATGAAAACCGTAGAGGCCTTTTTGCTCACTGCCCCCCTACTGCTCATCGAGTTCGTCATGTTCCTGATGAACTCCATTTTGCCTGTTGTGAAGCCCCCTTCCACAAACTCTCGTACCTCCTCTGTGTTTTCGTGAGTGTTTTCAAGATATCCTGCCCCCGGGGGGATGTCGGGTCGACAAGTACGCATGTATCAGCCGTCCGGGGAGTGTCCCTCGAGATCTTAGTCACGGCATAACTGTCCGCGGGCCACTCCTCCTCAAGTACGTCCTCCAGGGTGTGAAAATCATCCCCCGACCCCAGTTGTTCTTTGATCTCACTCGTTGTGGGGCGGCCACTGGTAATTGTACCCATGTTCACCCCCAGTTGCTTAGTCTCCACCATATCCGTTTGCGTGCACACGTCAATCATCTCCACACCCTTCCTGTATTGACTGCGTTCTATCAATTCGTACAACTCCCTCGCCCGGGTTGTCAAACTGCTATTTGCTCCGACAGCCTCTTCTAAGGCCCCCAGGAGCTCCTCCGCCTTTTTAGCCAGGTAGTCCCCACCCTGTAGCAGGCCTCCAGCTTCCGGACTACCCTTCTTCCTCCTCTTTTTCCCCTTCCTCGTCGGGTTTCCGTCACCCAACAGCTCACAACCAGGGCTGCCCTTGACGTCATCATCTATCGTGGACCCCTCCATTTCCATGGTCGATTCCCATCCAGCTTTCTGCTCCGTATCATCCTCCATAACTATACATTTCTCGCCCACAGGAGTGGGGGGGGGGTCCTTGCAATTCTTGGTCTGCGCCTCTGCATCTCCAAGAGCTCCAGCTCCGCCTTCCTCGCTTCCTCCTCCATTGCCTCTCGCCTCCGCTCTCTTCCCGAGCACGTCGCTCTGAGCTCAGAGAAGGGCGTCAGCTCCCTAGTCCTCGGTCCTAATCTTTCCGTATCAGTTCCGTCATCATTGGCTACGTCGTCATCTTTAGGATCCATCCCAACTATTTTAGTTTTTGAATTTGTGTCTTCCATATTGGTCCCACGAGCTGGGTCGAAATATTCGTCAAGCGGGGGCAGATTCTCCGCGCACCTACTGGCTGTTTTGCCTAAGAGTTGCCTCAGCCTAGTTGGCCATAAACTCCGTGGTCTCCTACGCTCGGCACGTGGCCGTCGGAGACTCACACGGCAATTTCAGTGACGTTATCTCCCCTGTGTTACCAGGTGACATCAAACTGTGGAGTATGCTTTACAGCGCGCATGCCGCTCGGCCCCCCCCCCATAGGGTGCAACCTCTAGCCGTTGACTTGTGCCAGGGTTCAACCCTCGTTAGCTGCAATCGCCCTTTTTGAGCTTTTCATTTGCTTCCTTTCGTATGCTACCTTTTTGAGAGTTTCGAGGTTATGCCTCTTGCTCTGATTTGCTCCTGTTACGACTTTGTTACAGCCTATGGCTTTATGAGAGTTGCGAGGGCGTGCCTCTTACTCTAATTTTCACCATCGATTTGACAAGCTTTACTATGAGGTTTGTCCTCATGTTCTAATTTTATGTTACGACTTTGTTACTGAATATCTCGTGAGGTTATTCCTCTAATAATTGCAACCAACGGGGGTTACTCCTCTTACGAGGGTGCCCTTTCGTTCATTACCCACGCCACCTCGAGTCCAACACCAGATCGCCGGGGCTGCTCGAAAGCAGGGGCTCCCCGACTCCCGAGTTCTCGTTCGACACTATGTGCCCGGTGAGATCTTCCGTTCGATTTCGTTCTGCAAACTCGACTTGTTTAGGAACCTCACCAGATCAAGCTCAAGAGTCATCCAAACGTGGCTGTCGCGAGGTCGGGTAGTAGGGGGAGACCAAGAATGTCACGGTTTCGTGGCGGTTGTCGCGGCCCCCTATTACCAGGAGCTTGCGCAGCCTCTCCCCTCTTCCCGCTAGCCCACTGGCCTTCCTCATCGCCTTTCACAGGTGAAAGACGATCTGTCATTAGGTTTCCCTTCCCATTACTTTTAGTTTCTTATATTGTACTCTCCCTCTCCCCGATTGAACTGAGTGACGACTTCGAGGACGACCGGTTCTAACCGACCGACTCAGAGCCGACGCATGTCTCACATACGGGAACCTTGACACCGCAAGCGCGCGGGACACTTCATAGCCTTGCGACGTGCAAGTCTCTTCATCAGCGACTACTCGACAATGCACGCCGTAGCCCCCGACACGTCGTGCTCAGTTCATCTTCAACAGAGTGCCTTTGGCCTCTCTTTCCCCATTTATTGGTATGACGTATTACTTTATTCGGCATTATTTATCTATTCTTGTTTACGTATGACTGATTAATATCTAATAATTCGCATTTTCCTCTGACAGTCGACTGGCTTAGTGATATTGAAGGTCGGGTTGGTCCGACGAGGCCATTGCTCTTCCCCTTTAACGGGTTCGCACACACCCCCGCCCATCCTGTCCGACAGCCCACCGGCTTACCTTCTCACTCCACTCGTCAGGATGCTTCTGTCTACTATTTCTGGCTACTTGCGGCCGTGGCCGTTTCCTGCCGAGCTACAGGTATAATCTCCCATGTTTTCGGTATGCACCCCGGGGTACTGGTAAACCCATCGAGTCAGGAACCCGCGCCCTCCGGGCGGGGTCGCTGGTCGATGCTCACTCTTGCAGGTCGCGAGCACTAGGTGCTGGCCGCAGACGCGAGTCTTTTTACGATCACTTCGGCCGGAATTCGTTCCTCCTCACGGAGGTGAATTCATTCGGCCGCCGGCCTCCAGCTACGGTCCTTAGCACGTATGCTGACCGCTGCGGCGGCTTCTCGTCTCAACATCTGTTCGTTTGCGTGGCAACCCACGCCTTGTTTTCACTAGCGCACATAGTACGCGTTTTCTCGCTTCGGCTATTCCTCTGTGTAAGGAGGAACATGTGCCTTCTCTCAGCTTCCTTGGGAGCGAACAATAGACTCAATTATATTATCGCCATCTGCGCAAGGTGCTGAGGTGTTCGTTCGATTTTCTACATGTGCTCCGCAATACATTCCCTCTCTCTCATGTGCTCCCCGTGCTCAAGTGAGCGAGAAAGAGTGTAAGAGCAAGAGGGGTGCATTGTTATAATTACCAGGCCATTGTGGGGGGCCCGTTCGATACATGGCACCACAACTAGTCTTCCGGTCGGACCAATTCGCCCGAAGGTGACGATATATGAACTCGCGCGCCATTCAACCTGCGAGCGATATCACACGTTCGTATGACATCGGTTCTCGTATTAGTCGGCAGCGCTGCCAGTCCTTTGTATATCGTCGCTCCTCTTTTTCGCTGGCGACAGGTTAGTTTAACCTTCAGACGGCATGCACACGTACGTCGATGTGTTCACTCATGGTACTGCAGGATTAACCTGCAGTATTCCTTGAATGCCACAAAGAGATCTGCGTCCATTAAACGGGAGGGCGCAACAGGCCATGTGAGTCCTACCTCTCGACAGCTCTTTATCAAGTTCGCTCGGTGTTCCGAGTTTCTGGGGCAGTCAAACAGGGCATGGAGTGCGGTGTCGGGTTCTCCGCAGCCGCAGTTCCTGCCTTCGACGCACCCTAGCTCATGGAGCTTGTCTCGGAATTTGCCGTGACCCGTGAGGACCTGTACGAGATAGTGGTCCAGTTCTACCCATGTCATGTTGAGTCTCTCCGTTACGTCCGGGATAAATTCAGCAGTGACTCGTGTCAAGCGGGGGCAGTGCGCCCGTACCCCCGCCAAAGCTGGTTACTCCGGGAGGTCGCCAGGTATCCCGGAGGCTCCGTTCGAGACCAACTGTCGCATGGCCATTCACCCTTCGGCACGGGTCGCGTGACACCTTGGGTTTCGGGTTTTTTCACGGGTTCTCCTTCCCGGGTTTGTTCGGGTTGTCCTTCCCTAGGCCGGTTGCCTTCACCCAGCTAACGAGTCCGACCTACCCGGGTTTTCCTGGTTTTCCTTCCAGTGTCGGCCGCAGTCCCCCGGGGTCGAGCCCCTAGCTTCTTGCGACCGACCGTGAGCTGTTCCTTAGCTTCCCCGGCTATGCCAGGTACTGAGCCCCCCGACCAACGACAAGGTCCCACAGCTCCTACGGGGAAAACCTAACCTAACCTAACCTAACCTAACCTAACCTAACCTAACCTAACCTTTTTTTTTGGGGGGGGGGGGGCCGCATTGACCTTTCGGTACTCACAAGACCTCAGACTCATGCACTAACCATGGTCTGGGTCTGATTCACTGGGTCGTAACCTCAGCGCGGACGATGTTCTGCCGTTTTACCCCCCCTACTCTTCATGTGTGTGTCTGTCTGGGGGGCTGGTAGTAACCATCTCTGGCTGTCAGCGATTCAGGCCCCCGGACACATCGACTCAATTAGTTGTAGTTACGCTCATACTGGGCTTGCTGTTTGTTGCCTATTTAGACCCTGCCTGGTAAGTTCCTCTTTATATTTTTGCGTCATGATCTTCCGGATGCATCCGTGTATCTCTGTCCAGGACCTAGCGTCCCTCGTCATAATGTTCACTATGTTATTCTCATCGATGTGTTCACCTATTACCAGTTCCATCTGTGTCCTCTCTCTATCCCACCTCTGACACTCGAACGCCGTATGCTTAGGGGTGTCCTGCTGGCCACAGTAAGGGCAGGCGTCATCCGGTGTCTTACCGATCCTATGAGTGTAACTGGCAAAGGAGCCATGGCCCGTCAGGAATTGGGTTAGGTAGAACTCAGTTCTACGATGTTTGCATTTTACCCATGTCCCAAAGTTGGGTATAATTCGTCTGGTCCATCCGGCGACTGTATTTTCCTTCTGCCAGTCTCTCTGCCAGTTTCTCAGTGTTCGCTCCCTAGCCATTCTCTTATGTCCGGGCAGGTGGCCGTGCCCTGTTGAGTGGAGAAATGTCCGTTCCTTGGCCAACAGGACGATAGGTGGTGTCCCCGTGATTACTTGCAGCGCCAGGGTAGAGCAAGTACGGAAGGCGCATGATTCTCTCAGGAGGATCTTGCGCTGTGCGCTGTTCATCATCTCCATATTCCTCCGAACATTCAGGGCAGCACGCAATATCGGGGCAGCATATAGCATTGTGGAGTATACCACCCCGGCCAATAAGTGCCTGGTTATTTGCCTGGGGCCGCCCACATTTGGCATTACCCTGCCGATCGCTGCAGCCCTTTCTTCAGCCCTCTGTACAACTGCCCTCACGTGTGGGGCAAAAGTCAGCCTCTTATCGATTACTACGCCTAGGTACTTAAGGGTTCGGGCAGGCTTGATTGCTTGGTTTTCCAGGTGAAATTCTATGCCTTGTCGGCTCCTAGGGCCCTTGAGAATGATCGTTTCGGTTTTGTGTGTTGCCAACCTCAGACCGTTATGTGTCATCCATTCTTGTACTTTATTAAATGTCTGCTCAACCTTCATCTTCAGGTCTGTATGGTCCGTTGCCCGTACCACTTTTGCAAGGTCGTCTGCATATGCGGTGGGGCAGGCCCCAGGTGGTAAGTCTATTCGCAGGACCCCGTCGTATAAGATGTTCCACAGCGTCGGTCCGAGGACCGAGCCCTGTGGGACCCCCATATCGATCTTCCTTGTTATCTGGGGATGCATGGTTATAGCCCTATCTTTTAGGAACTGCCCCACCACGTTTACTAGGTAGGTAGATATTTTTAGGCTGCGTAATCGTTCCATTATTATTTGCCACGACGCCGTATTAAAAGCGTTCTGGACATCAAAGGCTATCAGGCAGCTCCACTTATCAGTATTGTCCCTGGCGAGCTGTATCACCCTCTGTAGGGCCCCAATGGTGGACCGCCCCCGCCGGAAGCCATATTGCCCGTCTGAGATCGCCATTCTTGCGCTCAGTTCTTCCTCCAGTCTATCTTTCAGAAGTGAGTCGAATAATTTACCGAACGAGCTTATGAGCGATATAGGCCTATACGAAGATGGGAGTCCCTCAGGCTTGTTACCCTTCCTGACCAGGACCACTCTGGCCTTTTTCCAGGTTCGGGGGAAACTTTGTTCAGTCAGTAGAGCATTGTAGGCCTCTAGTAACTCGTTGGGCATTAGTTTATGTATGAGTTTTACTGCTTCGGTGGGGACGCCATCAGGACCCGGGGCCTTTCCTAGCGGCAGTCTTGCCACGCATCTGTTGAGCTCTTCCGAAGTGAAAAGTGGTGCCAGTACCTCTTCTTCGATTGGCATTGGGCTCTCGTGTTCTCCGGTTTTTGCCAAGTTCCGGTGTTCGCGGGGAAATAGAGTATCTAATACAGAGAGTTTGTTGACGCGGGTCATGGATGCTGTGGTGGGGGGGGGGGGGAGCGCACGTGCTTCGTCGCTATGGCATATCCCTGACACCACACGTCATTATCTAGCTCCTCACAGAGGCGCCGCCAGCAGTCCCTCTTCGTCTTGCGGATGGATTTGGCAAGCAGGTTACGCGCCGATCTCCACTTTTCTAGTGACTCTGTGTGTGTAGGGAGATTCCTTTTCGCATCTCTTAGGTATGCCCGCCTAAGGTGCGTGACCTGTTTCCGGAGTTTAGCTAGTTCCTCACTCCACCAGTATGGTTCAGCCCGGCGGGGACTCTGACTGTCCCAGGACCGTCTTATGGCGTTGTTCAGGTTTACAAATAGTTCTGACTGGTCTTCGCCTCCGGCATGCTCTTTAATGGTCTGTATCTCTTGTGTAAGTTTGTCCAAGCTCAGAAGGCGTTTAACTGTTCCCTTGCCACGCAGAGTTCCTTCTTTGATCGTAATGTATATGTGGGAGTGATACGTGAATAGGTTCTCGTTGTTGGTTTCTCATAAGGTAACTCTCTTCGTTAGTTTCTTGGAAGCAAGCGACACGTCTATATGGGACGCCGTCCGCCCTCTGATGAAAGTGGGGTTACCATTATTGAGTATCCGAAGATCTGAGGCGTATATCCAGTCAGCGAGATAGTCTCCACGATAGTCGCTCTTTGGCGCTCCCCATAAGGGGGACTTTGCATTGAAGTCCCCTACTATCGATTTATCTCCTCCGTAGATCCTGGCGGAGGTCAGAGCCCTGTCCACTATATCTTGATAGGAGGCCAGCGGGATATTGGGGGAGGCGTAGACCGCCGTTAGCAAAATATTCTGTAACCGTATCGTGATATAGTCTCGAGCTCTATCGATAACCTCGACTTCGAGGCTTTTGTTAAGGAACTTGACTGCAACATTATTAGTTAGGTCGGTGACCCAACCTGTGCTACCCGTGATCTTGATATTAGTCTCGCTGACTATCACCACGTCAATCCCTTCGCGTAGAGCCGCCTCATCTACAAGATCGTGGGCAGCTCTAGATCTTCCCAAATTGGTCTGTAGTATCTTGACACTCATATTCTAAGTACTGTATCTGGCTGTTCTGCTTGCTGTATGTCATAAACTTAAGAGTGTGTTGTACATCATATACACGTATATAATTGGCGTCATAACCGTGGGCATTTGACAAATATACGATAAACATGTAGAAAACAGAAAATATCACAGAAATATCACAGTGTCGGTCTAACAAATATACGATAATCATGTAGAAAACAGTGAAAAATATCACAGAAATATCACAGTTGGGCCATATCGCCTTTACCTCCACCAGTCAGGTCGGTGGTAGTAGGTATGCCGCTCCTCCGCCTCTTCTGTATCCTAAGTCTCTCTTCTTCCTGAGCCCTTTTTGCCTTTAGGGCTACCGTGAAGCCGGGGCATTTTCCAGTGCCATCCCTATGACGTAGTTCCTCGCACGTGAAGCAGAATTCCGGTTCTCTACATGAATTCTTACTGTGACCAGTATTACCGCATCGACGACAGGCATCCCGAAGTCTCTCTTTTTTCTGGCACTCTGCCGCCAGGTGCCCCAGCTTCCAGCATTTATAACAGCGCGGGATTTCTACCCTTCTTTTTATACGGCATTGGGCCCAGCCTACCTTTATCCTACCTAGGTTGGCGAATGTGTCCGCCAGCCTGCTAGGGATTCTGACTGTCGCGGCGAGTCGTCCTCTTCCGTAAGGTCTAATGGAGTCAACCTTACACTCCGATTTAATCAGGTCTTTAATGGTTTTAGTTATTTCCCCCTCCGTAGCGTCAGGGTCTAGATCGTATATGAAGAAGGCCTTAGTGGCTCCTTTTGCTTGTCTTACCTTGAGGCCTTCTACTTTGTCTTGGATAGTCTTTAGAAGGAAATCTGTTGAGGTTCCCCTTTTCACCTCTAACAGAACGTCTCCGGCCCTGGTTTCCTTAATGCCTTTAATATTTTGGATTACATCCTGGGAAGTCACCGTTGTTTTTATAGCCCGTACCATCTCAGCAAAAGTCTTCCCCTCCCCCGAAAATATTAGGGCAGGAGGCCGCATTCTTGTGGTCGGGGGGTCCCTCTCTCGTTTCTCTGTGCACAACAGCACTCTCGGACACTCGTTCCCGAGTAGTATTTCGCATATTTTCCGCGCAGGTTCCGGAGGGATGGGCCCCGCAACTCATATTCCTATCTCTTTAACTCCCCCGGCCCTGAGTGGGAGTTTGCTAATGCCTTGCCAGAGTTCCCTTAAAGACTCATCTCCACTCATATTTATGGCCATTAGATAGGTCTTGCTGAGAGTGGAGCGGGTGTCCTCCCGCTCCTCAAGGATAATTAACTCCTTGTTAGTCCTACAGGCATAGGTGCCTCTCTTTATGACCCCGCTCTGGATCACCGGCGAGTATGGCTTGTCCTCCAGCTCTTGTGGTCTCATCGCTGGGTCATATATGACGACACAGTTTTCGATGTGTTCGACCTCCGTGCTCTTAGCTGCCAATTCAGTTATATTGTAGGCAGTCTCGTCCCACTTACAATCCAGGATGGTCCGGGCTTCATCCCATTCAGGTCCTTTATCTATAAGATTCTGCACCTGAGCGCGGGTACACTTTGGTTCCTCTTCTCCAGTCTGGGTAGCCACTGTGCGTTTGGTGGCTGGTCCGGGATAGGCCGATGTCGCGCCGTCTCCCCGCGTGCCAACGGACATGGGGTCTGTTGTGTCCCTCCGCAATTTCGGGGATTTTCTTATCCCTGCACCTTCCTTACATTTCTTGAGAACCACCTTTGCCAAGGTATTAATTTCTTTGACCTTTATTTTAATTTCAGTCTTAGTGTTTCTCAATTTAGCGTAGCCCGCGAGTTCGGACGCCACTTTGCCTAATTCTTCTAGCCATAAGAGTACCTGATCCTCCTTGCGTACCTCTGGGGAGTCTACCCTTTTCCTCTTAGCTAGTATGCTACATATTGTCTTAACTGCAGGGGGAGATGCATGTTGTAACACCCTGTAGGTATTAGAGGCAAATGTAGTTAAAAAAAATGTAAGGGTTGCTGCTTAGAAGGGGTAGGTAGATAAGTTAGATAGTTAGAAGTGCCCTCGTACTCGTGCTCGCTGAAGTTCATCGACAGAGGAAAAGCATTCACCTCGATTTCCGGTAATCATTAATAACCAACTAAGGTTCGGAAAAAACAGGAAAGAGCAACGACAATAAGTCAGCAAAATTTTGATTTATCGGCGATATTTTACCGAGCTAGCAAAAGGTTCAATGGTCTACAGGGAAGTGGCGTGAGACTTACGTCAGTCGACGGGGTTTTCCGCTGAAATGGAATTTTCATTAATCGACGGGGTTATAGAATCGATAGGGAGTCGATTCTTGGCAGCCGTCGGTAACAGTCGCGACCGCGGAGTGGGTAACTCGAGGGGAGAGTTACCAGCATCGAGCCCAAGTGTTGACGGTTTTTTTTTTATTTTGGGTGTCGGGAAATAGATCCTTGGGAGTCCCGGGGAGAGAACAGCAGGCGGACCGAACGAGAAGGACGAAGGGTCGCCGAAGTAGCCTGGGTCACCGACGAGAGTCTCCAGGGAGGGCACGTGGTGAGTTGAGGAAAGTAAAGGGGTGACTAACTATTTCAGCGGCTTGAGGCCAAACCACGAGGTCCGTTAGAGACTAGGTCCAGGGATAGATTTCTTTGGTTTTTCCCCAGTTTCAGGTGATCGTAGTCGGCCTTAACGTGGCGACACGATCAAAAAAGCGGCTGACAGGCTTACATAAGATCTCTGTTGAACCTTTTGCTCACGTAAGGGAAGTCAGAGGGCACAGTTTCTTAACTTTTCGCGTGGTAGAGATAAATATCGTTCTGTCGAAACGAAAGCGGGACGTAGGTACGAGGGATTTGAGGACAGCGTTCGGTGGCTTAACCACAGTTCGTCTGTTTTTGGGGTAGTAATTTTTTTGTAATTAGCACCACAGGTGCTGACCAAGGGCTTGACGAATTTCTAATAACGCCGGTTTCTAATAACCTATTTATCTCGTTATTTAATATTTCACGCTGTTTAAATGGAATTCGATACGGTGCTTTGCATATAGGTTGCGTTCCGGGTTCTAAAGTGATGCTATGTTTCACCTGACTTGCGCTCGTGATGGGTTCTCCGTCATTGACAAACAAATCCGCGTAATCTTTAAGCAATGCGTAAATTTCATTTTGGATAGTTTGATCTAAATGCCCTAACTCAAATCCGTCTTTAATCCATCTGTCCGTACTCACATCTATAGCACTTATTCGGGATTCAGATTCATTCGGTTTGTCTTCGATTTCTGTAGTCCAAACTACCCCTATTTTTTGTCCTTTGGTTATTCTAACTTCCCCTTCCGAGACATTAACTAATCGCATTGGAATCATTCTTTCATTCTTCACGAGACCACGCGCGATTAAGACACCGTTAATTTCCTTTTCGGGGGGTTCAAAAACGAGCCACTGCCCTTTTAATTCCCCTCTTACCTTTCCTGTGCAAACTAACTCGGTTCGAGGTGGTATTGACAGGAATTCGGAAGCTACCACATTTGCTACCACGCTTTCACATTCCTCGCACCTACATTCATTTCCTTTTTGACCCTTATTTTGTTTACCCTGAGCCTCGACCCCTGTTGCTGATTGCTTCTCGTAAAATGCTCTCACTGCCTTTAGGCACGTATCACATTCATTCTCTTCCACAACAGACTTAATTCTTTCGCTGCTTGCATTCGAAATTAAAGGTACTCTTTTCCCACAAATTTTAAGATGTGGTTCCGTCCCGTAACATAGTTCCGCATAATTTTGGAACAGAAAGTCGCGCCCTAATAACGCATGAGTATTTCCTAAAATCTGGTCCTCACATATGATTAATTTCGCGACTAAATTTTGTTCGAAATCCGGTACACTCAGTTCAAATTGCGCAATGCCGATAGTTCGTAATTGATGTCCCGTTATACCCGTGAGAGTTTCTTCGACTCTCCGCGCCTGACTCACATCCCTCTTTGTTACGATGCCATCTTGTATTAAGGAAACCGCTGCGCCCGTATCTACTAAGCAAAGGCGTTTAACCCCATTAATGATCATTTCCACAGAATGAGGAATCTCCTCGCTTCTATCGGTTTTAATTTCGGGAATTAGGCATGTTCTCGCGATCTGCATGTCTCTGTCCTTCTGCCTTGTTGGTCTGGCTGGCTTTTCTCTCTTCGCCGTTGCTCCAGACACTCTTACCTGGGCCCTTCCGGCCTGATCTTCCCCATAATAGTTGCTGTAGGAGGGACCTTCTAACTGGGGTACGCTAGAAGGTCTTATCAGTTTAAATGGTTGTGCTGTCCTACGGGACCCTGCCTGTGAGCCGGTTCCGGTGGCCCGTCCTTGCGGGGTTTGTACTCAGGCTTTCGTTCCTTAGGTACGGCTCCTTGGGAGGAGTATTCCCCCTCTCTTCTTCTTTCCGGATCTTCTCTCGGACTTCGTTCATTACGACGATTCGGTTGCCATTCTTGCCCTTCTCGTCTGGAACAATATCCTTGCTTGGGAGGCGACGAGCTGTACCGTCGGTCTCCGGTATCTTGCCTCAGTTCGTTGCGGGGGTTACCTCTCGACCACCCGTTTGATGAACCCATTTTCTTTGGGCAATCCCTAGCCCAGTGCCCTTCTCCGTTACAATAGAAGCATTTTCCCGTTCGATACTTTCTACCGTGTGGACATTCTCTAGCGAAATGTCCTTCTTGTCCGCAGTTGTAACATGCTTTTCGCTGTTCAATTGAAGACACCTTTACCCCAGGGTTCCGTCCCTGTACCATTCTGAGGGTAGTTTCATGCCGCTTGACCAATTCTTCAGCGCGATCCAAAGTCAAATTTTTCTCCCCCAGGAGAAGCATCCCCGTTTGTTTCAACAAATCCCTCTGCATGCCAATCTTGAATTGGTTTACGAGCAGAGCTTGGTTTTGTCTTTTTAAAATCGTTTCTTCAGCTTCGGTAGCCTCTACTCGATTTTCCCTAACGATTCTTTCACCCAACGTTCTCAACCTTGTGCAAAAGGACGAAACATCTTCATCATGTCTCTGAAAGCACTTACTCAGTCGCAGTAAGCTGTCTCCCGGTAAAACCTCTGGCTCGAATCGTTCGATAAGGTTCTTCCTAAACTCCGTATAAGTCAAGGTGTCTAACGACGAATCCGATTTTAAATACTCATACGCCTCGTCTACGCATTTAAACTTTAATAATTTTAACGTGTCGTCTTCCGACCACCCATCTAATTTAGCGCGTTGCTCCAATTTTTCGAGATACCCCTTAATGTTCTTTCCGTTACACGAATCTAACGTAGTCGCGATCATCCCTAGCGAGTACATCATTGGTACCCTTACCAAGTTTTCCCTTGCGTTAGCCGTATCCATCCTACTACCGTGTATGTTCGAGGACGCACGTTCGCGTGTATCTCGCGTACCAACCGACCCCTTTCCGTCTGATGTCTGTGGTTTAACTTTTTGTTCCTCGGCCTCGTCGTCCGAGCGATGTATCACCATATCCGACTGAAATATGTCGGAATTATGGCGATTTTAATTTTCAAATTACCCGAACTGCTTTTCAACCTCGGTAGGCTAGAATTTGCAAAACTGAACGAATCACAAAAGAATTTATTTTACTATTATTATCACTGACTTTCGCGTTTTTTAACCTACTTCCAACAAAACCCTTACTTTGCACAAGACACGACAATTTCTTAATTTACACGCGTCGAGTCAATGAAATCAGCTGTTCGCAAGCCGTCCTTCAACCTCCATTAATACGATAACGTTCACCCGTACTCTTGTTACTATTCGTACTTTTTCAGGGGTGTACAAACCTGCTGTTATATTTCCCAATATTCATTGGTCAAGGCTTTACACAGAATTACGTATATACAGGTGTTAGTAATGTATAGATTCCCAAAAAAAAAAATCGCAATTAAATCAATAGTTCAACAAGTGGACCCGAAATCTACAACGGTAGACATACAATCTCCCCAGAATCGTCTCGGATCTCCGCCTCTGGTGTTTGTTGATGTCTGGCGGCCTGACTAGTAGCTTACACTCTGTTGTCCTTGCTCGATAGACGAATTCCCTACTCAGCAAAATATTTGAACTCTCCGCAAGGCCTTTACTGGAAGCACGACCACATATACCGCGATAAAAACCAAAAGTCCATTTACGGGACGGGAATCCCACCGAAATTTTTGTGATCCTGCCGAAATTTTGACTAATCCCACCGAAATTTTGACTATCCCACCGAAATTTTGACTATCCCACCGAAATTTTGACTATCCCACCGCTGCCACCAGTTGTAACGTCCGCTCGGGTGTGTAGAGGGGTTGGTTTCTGATTCAGCCACAATCGTCCGCCACTACCACTCTCTCACCCGGTCGGTTGTTCTTTAAAGGGCTATCAGATAGCGCTGCCACCAGTTTGGAATATTTAAATTACGTGTTTTGCCGCTCCAAACCACGGCAAAACTTTAAACGAAATCAACCAAAATGTCGAACTGGGTTGAGTCTCAGTTCCCCCCGGAGACACAGGCCGCAGGGCTTTGCAAATGCCTGCCCAAAAAATCAGGTGGGATTCGTTTGTGGGAATGGACACACCAGAACAATTAAAAATTGGAATAAACTATATTCAAAAAAAAAAGAAACTAAACAAACTACAAAAAAGTGTAAAAGAACCGATGGGACAAGGCGAAAAAAAAGCTCAAACAAACAAAAAAAAATTTACTACCGCAAAAACAGACGAACTGTGGTTAAGCCACCGAACGCTGTCCTCAAATCCCTCGTACCTACGTCCCGCTTCCGTTTCGACAGAACGATATTTATCTCTACCACGCGAAAAGTTAAGAAACTGTGCCCTCTGACTTCCCTTACGTGAGCAAAAGGTTCAACAGAGATCTTATGTAAGCCTATCAGCCGCTTTTTGATCGTGTCGCCACGTTAGGGCCGACTACGATCACCTTAAACTGGGGAAAAACCAAAGAAATCTATCCCTGGACCTAGTCTCTAACGGACCTCGTGGTTTGGCCTCAAGCCGCTGAAATAGTTAGTCACCCCTTTACTTTCCTCAACTCACCACGTGCCCTCCCTGGAGACTCTCGTCGGTGACCCAGGCTACTTCGGCGACCCTTCGTCCTTCTCGTTCGGTCCGCCTGCTGTTCTCTCCCCGGGACTCCCAAGGCTCTCTTTCCCGACACCCAAAATAAAAAAAAAACCGTCAACACTTGGGCTCGATGCTGGTAACTCTCCCCTCGAGTTACCCACTCCGCGGTCGCGACTGTTACCGACGGCTGCCAAGAATCGACTCCCTATCGATTCTATAACCCCGTCGATTAATGAAAATTCCATTTCAGCGGAAAACACCGTCGACTGACGTAAGTCTCACGCCACTTCCCTGTAGACCATTGAACCTTTTGCTAGCTCGGTAAAATATCGCCGATAAATCAAAATTTTGCTGACTTATTGTCGTTGCTCTTTCCTGTTTTTTCCGAACCTTAGTTGGTTATTAATGATTACCGGAAATCGAGGTGAATGCTTTTCCTCTGTCGATGAACTTCAGCGAGCACGAGTACGAGGGCACTTCTAACTATCTAACTTATCTACCTACCCCTTCTAAGCAGCAACCCTTACATTTTTTTTTAACTACATTTGCCTCTAATACCTACAGGGTGTTACAATGTAGTTTTATTACCTGTGAGTTAGCATCCTCTTCCCACTCGTCAGACGAGCTAACCTTGTCCGGTCGTACCTTCCCCGGGGGGGTGAAGTATTCACCCCCTCCGTCGCTGCGTATTATACTCCTAACTGATTTTGGGGTTCCATGGATGCTGGCATCGGTCGGTGGGGATCTAATGACCTTCCGCTTTGCCTCCATCTGTTTAAGAGCTTGCATCTGGTACTCGAGCCTCGCTTTCTTCTGCTCCTCCGTTTCTTTAATCTTTTGTTCGCCCCTCCTGGACACCGCCTCTTCCTTAAACATTACTCCGTCCGTATCCGTGCGTTTGTCGTCGTCATGTATCAGTCCTATCCCCACTCGATTAGAGGAGGGGCGCAGTCGCTGGCTGACGGTCGACGTGCTGCCACGCTGCCGTCGACCGGACCTGGAGTATCCGCAACCTCCTGATCAGTAACTTTAATTGTTTCGTTTTCGTCCATCATAGTTAATAATATGGTTTTTTTGCGGGTTTTACCATCCCGTCCTAAATCATAGCTCAGTCGTCGCTTAAAATCCAATCACAGGTGCTCTCTACGGGTTTGTTCGGGTTGTCCTTCCCTAGGCCGGTTGCCTTCGCCCAGCTAACGAATCCGACCTACCCGGGTTATTCCTGGTTTTCCTTCCAGTGTCGGCCGCAGTCCCCCGGGGTCGAGCCCCTAGCTTCTTGCGACCGACAGTGAGCTGTTCTTTGGCTTCCCCGGCTATGCCAGGTACTGAGCCCCCCGACCAACGACAAGGCCTCACAGCTCCTACGGGGGGAACCTAACCTAACCTAACCTAACCTAACCTAACCTAACCTAACCTAACCTTTTTTTTTCCGACTTTCAGGCCCGAAGGCCTCGCACTACCACGGCACTTACTTTCAGAAGGCAAGCCTTCCGAATGGCCGGGTATCTTTCACCGGGGGCGGATTCCTGCGTACCCCTCGGCTCGGACGGTGTTGTGTCCTAGTCGGAGAATTGATGATGCACCCGACTGACCCCCTGGGACAGCCCGTCAGGGCAACTCATCCATGGGGCCAGTGGAAGAACTTGCAGGACAGCTGATAGATGTTTCTGGCGCAGCTGATGGTGACTGCGCCCCATTGTTGCCCCTCCTACGTCCCCCGTCCGGGCAAGCCCGATTAGGGGTTCGGAGGAGCCAGAGTGTGGCTCGAGGAGCCCTTAACGTCTTCTTCCTGGCTACTTACTTTCCTCGTGGCATTTTCGGCAATTAATCCAAGTGTTGAGCCTTATCGTCGTCCAGGTTTTCCTTGAACTTCTCCTTAACAACATTTGTAATGTACTCGTGGACCAGATTCCAGATTTTGCCATCGTTAACCATGGCCCCCACGATCCTACCCGGCTGGAAATCTGGGCCAACCGCCTCCCTAACGCTCTTTCTTCTCTCCTCAAATTTTGAGCAATAAAAAATAGCGTGTGCTGGGGTGTCCACTATGCTGCAGGGTGGACACAGGCAGCTCTTCCGCTTACCAATCCTTTGTAGAAAGGATCCGAACGGACCATGGCCTGACAGAAACTGTGTTAGCCAAAAGTCCATTCGTCTATGGTAGCAGTTGACCCAGGACTCCAAATGCGGGATTAGAGTCCTGGTCCATTGCCCCGTCTCCCGGTGGGTGTCCCATCTGCGCTGGCACTCACTGATGGCCCTCTTGCGAGCCATACGGCGCCTCCCCGGTAAGTGCCCCTTGCCGATGTTATAAAGAAAACGTCTCTCCTTTGCTAGGAGGTCTACCGGCACCGCTCCGGCAATCACCTGCACCGCCTCCGCAGATACGGTGCGGTAAGCCGATATTACCCGCAGGTGGACCCTCCGCTGGGCCCTGGTGACTAGGGCCTGGTACTTCGCCACCTTCAATTTGTCGCACCACACCGGAGCAGCATATAGTAGGATGGAGTGGACCACCCCAGCCAACGCTTCCCTCTTCCGGGCACCTGGTCCCCCCAAATTAGGCATCAGCCTCACCAGTGTGCCGGCCCTCTCCTCCGCTCTCGTAGTTACATCCGAGATGTGCCTGGCAAAGCTCCCTCCGGTGGCAATAGTCACCCCCAGGTACTTGATCGTTTGCGTTGCAGTAATCACTCGGCTACCGAGATCGATAGCGGGGTCTCTACCCTTACGTGGCCCTTTTAATACCAGCAGTTCGGATTTCTGGGTGGCAACTTCAAGCTTATTCTCCGTCATCCACCACAGAATTCTCTCGTACGCAATCTACGACACGCAGCACTCCATCAAACATGACTTTCCACAGGGTCGGGCCGAGAACCGAACCCTGTGGTACTCCCACCTCCGTTACCCTCTCAATCCTGGGGGTGACTCGAACCCGCCGATCCCGGAGGAATTCCTCTACTAGTCTCACCAAATATGGTGACACCCCGACACGTTTCACTGCGCATACAATTTTATGCCACGCGGCCGTGTTAAAGGCATTTCTAATGTCTATGGTCAGCATTACCGACCAGTTTGAGCAGGAGCTCCTTGCTGCCTTAACCTGCAGGAGAGCTCCTACCGTTGATCGTCCTCTCTGGAAGCCGTATTGGTGTTTACTGATCCCACCCCGGTCTTCCAGTTCCTCCTCCAGCCTATCCCTGATGATAGTCTCCCACACCTTCCCGGGAATCGGGAGCAGGCAGATAGGCCGGTAGGAACTCGGAGCCTCCTCTGGCTTCCCCTTCTTGTGCGCTAAGACAACCTTTGCGACCTTCCACTCTCTGGGGAAGGCCTGCCTCCGTAGGAGCTCCCTATACAGCCTCTCCAGGTGTTCCGGACAGGCGCCATAAATATCTTTAAGGTTCCGAGCCGACAATTTGTCCAAGCCCGGGGCAGAGCGGTCTCGCATCTTCCTGATGGCTTCCGATAGCTCCTCCTCTCTGAGGGGAGGAGGGTCGGGGTCCGGGGCAATACGATCCCAGGTATCCAAAGTAGCCGGGAACAGAGCATCTATTATTTTTATTCTTAAATTTTCCGGCATGAAATCGGTCGTGCGAAGATTTCCCGTAACTATCTTATACCCCAGACCCCAAACGTCGGCGTTTAAATCCTCGATGAGGTCTTTCCAACATCTCACCCTTTCTTTCTTTATTGCCCTCCTGAGAGACGCTTTCGCGTCCCTCAGCCTTCGATACGCCTCTTCGATGTCCTCTGTAGACGCTCGTCGCCTACGAGCCACCCTGCCCCATCGCCTCAGGGCAGCCAGGCTCTCTTGTTTTAGATTCGCAATTCTATCGGTCCACCAATAGGGTTGGCGCCTGCCGGAGCCTCCACGGCCGCGTTCCATACTCATATTAACGATCTTAGTGAGGACCCTTGGAAGGCAATGTGAATCAGCGTCTCCCAGCCTGGCCGCCTCCCTCTTTAGGGTTTCACAATTTACTACATATATAGACTTCTGATGTGTATCCTGATGCCCCACCCTGGCTATCCTAATTGTCAGGTGGTGGGTGAACGGGTTGTCCTCCGTGACCTCCCACCTGACCCCTTTCTTGATCACATTTGGGGAGACATAGGTGACGTCCAAAAGTGAACGCGATCTGCCTCGGACAAAAGTGGGGGAGCCGTCGTTCACTGGGACTATCCCCAGTGCCGCAGCCCATTCAGCAACTGTCTCTCCTCTGAGATCGCATATGGGACTTCCCCATGCCGGGGACTTCGCATTGAAGTCCCCGACCACCCATCTTTCAACGCGACCGGGTGTCCTCATAATATCGTCCCCCATTCTGTCTAAATCGGTTTTCAGGGCCCGGAGTGGTGCATTCGGGGAGAAATACCCTCCCCAAATCTGGGTTTTCCCGACGTACACCCCCACATATCCCTGTCCGAGACATTTCCCAGTGACCCGGGTCCTTACCTCCCTGGCCAGGAGGATTGCAACGTCTCCCCTAAGGTCCGTCACCCACCCCGTCTGATCAGCCACCTTTCTCTTGTTGGGCTCAGCCACTATCATCGCATCAAACTTCTCTCTTTCAAACATTTCGGCAGCCAGGTCATGGGCCGCTCTAGCTCTACCCAAGTTTAATTGGAGTATTTTCATATTAAGTATGCTCCCAAGGGTCCCTGACGCTGGTCATACCCATGTCTCACTGCTCGCATATGTGCCAAGTAAAGCAAGCGTCATGCAATAAGCCAGATAAACACCAGTACGACAAACAAATAAATAAATAAATGAATAAATAAAATCACACACCTATTTGTATATAACAACACACAGACGAAAAAATAAAAAAAGCCTAATCTAGGGTATATGGACCAACACATAGCAGAAAATATCACAGGAAGTATCACAGTTCGAAATATCATTACCTTAGTGGTTATCAGAAGCCATGCAGTTACAAACTTACCGCTGGGGGAGCAGCGGTCGTTTTCCCTTCCTATTCTGTAGACCTGGGAACTCATGTTCGTCCAGAGCCCTTCTCCTCCTTCTCCATTATCTCCGCCGTCGTATCTTGCGGCACCCCCCGGCGCTTCCGACACCTCACGGGATCCGCCCTATGACCCACCTCCTTGCAGATCCACCATGCAGGGGGGTTTTGCATGTGGCCGCTTTGTGCCCTTCCGTGCCACATCTCAGGCACATATCCGACCGGTCCGTTCCCTTGCATGTAGTCCGCGTGTGGCCCGGTTCAAGGCATCGGAAGCACCTTTCTGGAAGTATCCTTTTCTTCACAGGGCAGTTCACCCACCCGACCTTGATCTCCCTGACCTGTTCAAGGTCAATTGCTGCCCGCTTGGAGATACTGGCATACGCCTTCGCGGTGCCATCGAGGCTCGGCCTGATGTTGATGGTCCCGATATCCGTGGAAGGGACTTTGGATTGTAAAGCCTCTCTTAGCTCCCCTTCCGTCGTAGTACTTTCCAACCCCAAGATGAGCAGTTGCCCACCAGCGACTGGCGCAGCCCGTACCTCCAGCTCCGCACATTTATCCTTAATTTCCTTGCTGAGGCTCACAGCCTCTCCCTTGTTGGACACCTCTATTGCGATATCCCCTTGCCTCGTTTTTTTGATCGCCTTGACTTTTATCCCAAGCCCCACCGGGTTAACATTGGCTTTAATCTTGCTAAGAGCAGCAGCATACGTCCCGTCTCCCTTTTTAATAATGATCGTTTCCGCCTGTGGCCTCCCAGAGCCTACCATCCGTACTTTGTTTATTTCCTTTTCCTCCAGTATCTCGCATTTCAGATCGTCATCCAGGAAGACATGCTCAATGCACTTCCTGGTGAGCACTGCCAGGGTGTCCCCCACAACTCCAAACCCATCCGTCGGGTTCTGTTCAATCAGGGCCCTCAGCTCCCTGAGTAGGCCATGGACCGTCCGCGCAGTTATTTCCTCCTCTCCATCCCCTTTGTAGGGGAGCACGTATGTTGCTTTCGTTATGCCGTTTCTGTTACCCCTACTCGACTCAAACTTAGTGGTGGATCGAAAGAATTCCACTCTACCCTCCACCAATCCCTCCTCCAGTAGGGGCTTGGACACTTCAGTCGGTAGGCCCAGATTACCTAGTTTTATTGCGTCCCATTGTTTGTTCAAATCCAGCAGAACTACTCTCGTATTTCCCTTAGTGAGGCTCCCCACTGGCTTCGTGACCTTGAACGCATTAGCATGCCAATCCGCCCCCAGTATTTTTCTGAGGACGTCAAACTCTTCGCCCTGCTTGAGAGTTTCTTCAACCGCTTGGCGGTCCATGACCCCTCCTGCTTGGGCGGCCACCTCTTTCGTGGGCCGCGTTCCATCTCTAGCCAGGATCGACTTGATCTCCATGTCGAGCCTCCCTACCGTTCCTAGTAGTCCCCCTGCCAGCTTCCCTAGGCTACTCCCGACTCCAGCTTCCTCCGTGACCAGCTCAGTGAGGATCTGGAGTTGTTTTTTAAGATTCTCCCATGTGGCCGTAGCGTCCGATGCCGGCATTGGAGTGCACGGGGTTTTAGGAGTCTCGGCCGGGGAACTCCTCTTCTTCCTTTTTCTGTTTTGTTTAGGCGTCGCATATTCAAGGAGATGGTCAGCGAACTGGTCATCTATATATTCTGTACTAGGCGTCGCCGGTTGCGAATCCGTGATATCGATAACTGGGATTTCATTAGCCCCTTTTATTGGAGACCTCGGGGTCTTAGCACTTCTCTTAAACGGGGAGTCCTCGGAGATACTCCGAGCCAACCTCCTACCCGAATCTTCATCCATTTTACTGATGGCCATCTCCTCGTCCAGAGCAAAGGACACCTCCCTAGTAGTCCTCTGCTCCCTTTTATACTCCTCCTCTTCGTCCGCCCAAAAGGTCAGACCACTCAGTCTCTTCTCCTTATCCATAGCCGTGTCGTCGTCTGTTTCGTCCTTCCAGTTTGTCGGTTTACTATTTTTCACATCCATCCTGTTCCCACGAGTTGGGACGAAGTCAATGTCGGACGGGGGCAGATTCTCTGCGCACCTACTGGCTGTTTTGCCTAAGAGTTGCCTAAGCCTAGTTGGCCATAAACTCCGTGGTCTCCTCGCTCGGCACATGGCCGTGGGGGACTCACACGGCGGTTTCAGTGACGTTATCTCCCCTGTGTTACCAGGTGACATCAAACTGTGGAGTATGCTTTGCAGCGCGCATGCCGCTCGCCCCCCCCCCCATAGGGTGCAACCTCTAGCCGTTGACTTGTGCCAGGGTTTAACCCTCGTCAGCTGCAATCGCTCTTTTGAGCTTTTCATTTGCTTCCTTTCGTATGCTACCTTTTTGAGAGTTTCGAGGTTATGCCTCTTGCTCTAATTTGCTCCTGTTACGACTTTGTTACAGCCTATGGCTTTGTGAGAGTTGCGAGGGCGTGCCTCTTACTCTAATTTTTACCTTCGATTTGACAAGCTTTACTGTGAGGTTTGTCCTCATGTTCTAATTTTTAAGTTACGACTTTGTTACTGAATATCTCGTGAGGTTATTCCTCTAATAATTGCAAACCAACGGGGGTTACTCCTCTTACGAGGGTGCCCTTTCGTTCATTACCCACGCCACCTCGAGTCCAACACCAGATCGCCGGGGCTGCTCGAAAGCAGGGGCTCCCCGACTCCCGAGTTCTCTTTCGACACTATGTGCCCGGTGAGATCTTCCGTTCGATTTCGTTCTGCAAACTCGACTTGTTTAGGTAACTCACCAGATCAAGCTCAAGAGTCATCCAAACGTGGCTGTCGCGAGGTCGGGTAGTAGGGGGAGACCAAGATTGTCGCGGTTTCGCGGCGGTTGTCGCGGCCCCCTATTACCGGGAGCTTGCGCGGCCTCTCCCCTCTTCCCGCTAGCCCACTGGCCTTCCTCATCGCCTTTCACAGGTGAAAGACAATCTGTCATTAGGTTTCCCTTCCCATTACTTTTAATTTCTTATATTGTGCTCTCCCTCTTCCCGATTGAACTGAGTGACGACTTCGAGGACGACCGGTTCTAACCGACCGACTCAGAGCCGACGCATGTCTCATATACGGGAACCTTGACACCGCAAGCGCGCGGGACACTTCATAGCCTTGCGACGTGCAAGTCTCTTCATCAGCGACTACTCGACAATGCACGCCGTAGCCCCTGACACGTCGTGCTCAGTTCATATTTAACAGAGTGCCTTTGGCCTCTCTTTCCCCATTTATTGGTATGGCGTGTTACTTTATCCGGCAATTATTTATCTATTCTTGTTTGCGTATGACTGATTAATATCTAATAATTCGCATTTATTCATCTGACAGTCGACTGGCTTAGTGATATTGAAGGTCGGGTTGGTCCGACGAGGCCATTGCTCTTCCCCTTTAACGGGTTCGCACACAACCCCGCCCATCCTGTCCGACAGCCCACCGGCTTACCTTCTCACTCCACTCGTCAGGATGCTTCTGTCTACTATTTCTGGCTACTTGCGGCCGTGGCCGTTTCCTGCCGAGCTACAGGTATAATCTCCCATGTTTTCGGTATGCACCCCGGGGTACTGGTAAACCCATCGAGTCAGGAACCCGCGCCCTCCGGGCGGGGTCGCTGGTCGATGCTCACTCTTGCAGGTCGCGAGCACTAGGTGCTGGCCGCAGACGCGAGTCTTTTTACGATCACTTCGGCCGGAATTCGTTCCTCCTCACGGAGGTGAATTCATTCGGCCGCCGGCCTCCAGCTACGGTCCTTAGCACGTATGCTGACCGCTGCGGCGGCTTCTCGTCTCAACATCTGTTCGTTTGCGTGGCAACCCACGCCTTGTTTTCACTAGCGCACATAGTACGCGTTTTCTCGCTTCGGCTATTCCTCTGTGTAAGGAGGAACATGTGCCTTCTCTCAGCTTCCTTGGGAGCGAACAATAGACTCAATTATATTATCGCCATCTGCGCAAGGTGCTGAGGTGTTCGTTCGATTTTCTACATGTGCTCCGCAATACATTCCCTCTCTCTCATGTGCTCCCCGTGCTCAAGTGAGCGAGAAAGAGTGTAAGAGCAAGAGGGGTGCATTGTTATAATTACCAGGCCATTGTGGGGGGCCCGTTCGATACATGGCACCACAACTAGTCTTCCGGTCGGACCAATTCGCCCGAAGGGGACGATATATGAACTCGCGCGCCATTCAACCTGCGAGCGATATCACACGTTCGTATGACATCAGTTCTCGTATTAGTCGGCAGCGCTGCCAGTCCTTTATATATCGTCGCTCCTCTTTTTCGCTGGCGACAGGTTAGTTTAACCTTCAGACGGCGTGCACACGTACGTCGATGTGTTCACTCATGGTACTGCAGGATTAACCTGCAGTATTCCTTGAATGCCACAAAGAGATCTGCGTCCATTAAACGGGAGGGCGCAACAGGCCATGTGAGTCCCACCTCTCGACAGCTCTTTATCAAGTTCGCTCGGTGTTCCGAGTTTCTGGGGCAGTCAAACAGGGCATGGAGTGCGGTGTCGGGTTCTCCGCAGCCGCAGTTCCTGCCTTCGACGCACCCTAGCTCATGGAGCTTGTCTCGGAATTTGCCGTGACCTGTGAGGACCTGTACGAGATAGTGGTCCAGTTCTACCCATGTCATGTTGAGTCTCTCCGTTACGTCCGGGATAAATTCAGCAGTGATTCGTCCCTTGGTCGAGCATCGCCATTCCGCCTGCCAACGCTCAGCATAAATCTGCTTAAGACGTTTTGCAGTGGATTTTAGCTTACGATCTGCTTGAATTTGTGTCCCGTCGAATTCCTCCCCACTAATGGTTATTTTCTTCCCTAGCCTTAGCAAGGCCATGTTCATTAACATCTGTGCCTCTAGTTTTATAGGAAGCTGTCCAGAGAGCACGCATAGCGCCTCCGTCGAGACTGTCCTGTATGCTGCAGTTAACGCCAGAAGGGTCATACGCTGTGCTGTAACGAGAGGTCTGACGTTAGAGCTGTTGAGCCTGTCCGCCCAGCCGACAGCGCCATACGTGAGTATTGGAACTGCGAGACCCTTATAAATAATGGTCTTCGCCCTGTGTCCAAGTCCCCAGCGTACTTTGCTAATGCCCGCCAGACTGTGGAAGACTCGCCTTGCTCGCGTCGAGACTGCCAGCACATGCGTTCGGATAGAGCTCCGAACCTCCAAGTGTACGCCAAGATACCTTAGATGATTCGTCGCTTGAATCGTGGTTCCGTCGACCTCTACACGTGGTTGCCTCTTAAGACAACCTCTCAACATCACCAAGCTAGACTTGCTGACGGAGAGCGTAAGCTTCTTTTGAAGGCACCACTGTAGGGTTTCCTTTGCCACGTTCGTGCACCGAGTCTCTAGTCCCCTTCTATTGTCTGCGCACACCAAAACTAGGATATCGTCTGCGTAAGCGATAGGCATGCAATCCCTATTGCTTTCTAGCGTCTGCAAGAGTTCATCGAACACAAGGTTCCACAGACACGGTCCTAGGACCGAGCCTTGCGGGCAGCCCTTGGTTACGATTTTTGACACACTTGCAAACTTCGAAAGTATCGAAACCTTGCGGTCGGCGAAGTAGCTCCTCAATAGCTTGAAGAGACCTACAGGGCAACCGCGGAGGTTAAGCTCGCGGAGGACCGCGGGCCACCAGAGGTTGTCAAATGCGCCCGATATGTCGAACGTGACTGCTGCCACGTATCGACACTCAGCGGCTTCCACCCGTTCCCGCACTGCCTTTATCGCATTGTCAGTTCCGAGTCCTTTACGGAAACCGAACTGATTCGCAGATGCGCGGGCGTGCTGGATTACGGGCTTCAGCTCATCAAGCATTAACCTTTCGAGTAGCTTTCCGGCAACAGGGAGTAGGCAGATCGGCCTATACGACTTAGAATCGGATTTATCTTTATCGTCACTCTTTAGGATAGTTCTCATTGACCCATGTTTCCAGACCTTGGGGAAGATTCCTTCAGAGAAGCACTGATTGTAAGTGCTAACGAAGATGTCCGGAACGACCAGTACCGCCCGTCTTAGCACCTCAACCTCAACCCCATCAGGGCCGGGCGCCTTTCTTTTTGCCAATCTCCTCGTTATCGCGAGAAGTTTGTCGGTAGAAATGATCTGTTCGGTCGCTATATCGGTGGTGACGTGTTCGTCCAGCTCTACGTCTTCGTCTGTCCTCTGGGCCTCCCTTCTGGTCTGGCGATGCCCGTCGTTTTCATTTGCATCGTCTACGTTGTCGTCAGGTGACAACGCATATAACATAGCGCGAGCGGTCGATGACCAGTCTTTGGTATTACCTGTATTCGTTCTGAGGGCCCTTAAGGGCTCTTCCCGTCGTAACCGACCGAGAGCGCTCCTAAAAGGGATCCCCCAGGGGTTGGCGTTACCCGCCTTCCCAACCAGGTCCCGCCAACTGGCCATTCTCGCCGCCTTCAGGGCTTTTTTGAAGTCTCGCATTTTCTGCTTATAGGTATCCCGTAGGACTGCCTTAGCGTCAAGGTTTTGACTCTTCTGGAGTTTTCTCCTGGCCCTGTATGCCTCTCGCTTCATCTTTTCAATCTCACGATTCCACCCAGGTGTCGCTCTCGGACGCCATGAACGTTTCGGTATCGCTGACTGGCTCGCTGCTATCATGCAGCTTTGAAGCTGTCTAGCGCGATCTTCTGCCGTAGTACCTGACTGCTTTGTGCAGCTCAAGCCGGCTTGTTGCCCTTGTGCGGCAATCACGCTGTCAAAATTCTGCCAGTCCGCCTGTCGGACGGGGGCAGATTCTCTGCGCACCTACTGGCTGTTTTGCCTAAGAGTTGCCTAAGCCTAGTTGGCCATAAACTCCGTGGTCTCCTCGCTCGGCACGTGGCCGTCGGAGACTCACACGGCGGTTTCAGTGACGTTATCTCCCCTGTGTTACCAGGTGACATCACACTGTGGAGTATGCTTTGCAGCGCGCATGCCGCTCGGCCCCCCCCCATAGGGTGCAACCTCTAGCCGTTGACTTGTGCCAGGGTTTAACCCTCGTCAGCTGCAATCGCTCTTTTGAGCTTTTCATTTGCTTCCTTTCGTATGCTACCTTTTTGAGAGTTTCGAGGTTATGCCTCTTGCTCTAATTTGCTCCTGTTACGACTTTGTTACAGCCTATGGCTTTGTGAGAGTTGCGAGGGCGTGCCTCTTACTCTAATTTTCACCTTCGATTTGACAAGCTTTACTGTGAGGTTTGTCCTCATGTTCTATTTTTTAAGTTACGACTTTGTTACTGAATATCTCGTGAGGTTATTCCTCTAATAATTGCAAACCAACGGGGGTTACTCCTCTTGCGAGGGTGCCCTTTCGTTCATTACCCACGCCACCTCGAGTCCTACACCAGATCGCCGGGGCTGCTCGAAAGCAGGGGCTCCCCGACTCCCGAGTTCTCGTTCGACACTATGTGCCCGGTGAGATCTTCCGTTCGATTTCGTTCTGCAAACTCGACTTGTTTAGGTAACTCACCAGATCAAGCCCAAGAGTCATCCAAACGTGGCTGTCGCGAGGTCGGGTAGTAGGGGGAGACCAAGATTGTCACGGTTTCGTGGCGGTTGTCGCGGCCCCCTATTACCGGGAGCTTGCGCAGCCTCTCCCCTCTTCCCGCTAGCCCACTGGCCTTCCTCATCGCCTTTCACAGGTGAAAGACAATCTGTCATTAGGTTTCCCTTCCCATTACTTTTAGTTTCTTATATTGTGCTCTCCCTCTTCCCGATTGAACTGAGTGACGACTTCGAGGACGACCGGTTCTAACCGACCGACTCAGAGCCGACGCATGTCTCATATACGGGAACCTTGACACCGCAAGCGCGCGGGACACTTCATAGCCTTGCGACGTGCAAGTTTCTTCATCAGCGACTACTCGACAATGCACGCCGTAGCCCCCGACACGTCGTGCTCAGTTCATATTCAACAGAGTGCTTTTGGCCTCTCTTTCCCCATTTATTGGTATGACGTATTACTTTATCCGGCAATTATTTATCTATTCTTGTTTGCGTATGACTGATTAATATCTAATAATTCGCATTTATTCATCTGACAGTCGACTGGCTTAGTGATATTGAAGGTCGGGTTGGTCCGACGAGGCCATTGCTCGTGCGCCCGTACCCCCGCCAAGGCTGGTTACTCCGGGAGGTCCCAGGTATCCCGGAGGCTCCGTTCGAGACCAACTGTCGCATGGCCATTCACCCTTCGGCACGGGTCGCGTGACACCTTGGGTTTCGGGTTTTTTCACGGGTTCTCCTTCCCGGGTTTGTTCGGGTTGTCCTTCCCTAGGCCGGTTGCCTTCACCCAGCTAACGAGTCCGACCTACCCGGGTTTTGCTGGTTTTCCTTCCAGTGTCGGCCGCAGTCCCCCGGGGTCAAGCCCCTAGCTTCTTGCGACCGACCGTGAGCTGTTCCTTAGCTTCCCTGGCTATGCCAGGTACTGAGCCCCCCGACCAACGATAAGGTCTCACAGCTCCTACGGGGGAACCTAACCTTTTTTTTTTCCGACTTTCAGACCCGAAGGCCTCGCACTACCACGGCACATAGATCGGAGCCAAGGCCCCGAATGGCCGGGTACCAATTCACCGGGGCGGGTATCCTGCGTCACCCTCGGCTCGAGCGTTGATCTGCTCCCGTCGGAAATCGTGGCGCGTTTCCGAACCCCCATGGGTTGTCCCGTACGGGCTCTTCTTCCACAGGGGCCGGTCGGTGTGCAGGACGCGCAGTAAAGAACCGGGTTGCTGTTGGCCTCGGTTACCCTTTACACACCTCGTACGTCCCCCTCCGGGCAAGCCCGATTAGGGTTCCGAGGTGCCAAATTCCAGTATATATACCGATCTTGCTAAGGGTTTATTGACCTCTGGTTGTTTTTGTCCCAATTCAGGTCATCTTCCCATTTTTTTCTTATCACGCTACTAATGATCCGGTATCCCAGGTTCCAGTTTGTCTCCCCGCAGACTGGTATACTTATCGCAATAAAAGAGCGCATGCGCTCGCGTGTCGATTATATGGCATACTTCACATAGAGGGGTGTCCCTCTTCCCTATTCGGTGGAGGTAGGCCTGGAATGGGCCATGTCCAGTTAGATACTGCGTCATCCAAAAATCAGCCTTTCTGTGTCGGCATCCGTACCACGCCCCTATGTCGGCGATGCAGGTCTTCGTCCACTGCGCCGTTGTATCGTGGGCATCCCACCTCTTCTGCCAGGCCGTCAAAGTTCTCTTTCTCGCCATTCTTCTTCGGCCTGGCAGACTACCCTTCCCAATTGTGTGTAGAAATCGTCTTTCTTTAACCAGCAGGTCTATCGGCGGGATGCCCGCAATCACCTGCACCGCCATCGTCGACACTGTACGGTATGCCGACACCACCCTCATTAAAACTCTCCTCTGTGCCTTTAGTATAGCATTTGTATATTTCTGGTGTTTTAATTGTTCGCACCAGATTGGGGCCGCGTATAGCAGGATCGATTGGGTCACACCTGCCAGTACCTCTCGTTTCCTACTACTTGGGCCGCCCATATTGGGCATAATTCTGCTCAATTTTCCAGTGCGGTCCTCCGCCCTGCCGATGGCATATGCCACATGCCTGGCGAAGGACCCCCCTTTCCCAATCACCACCCCCAGGTATTTCATCTCCTGGCTAGCGGTGATCTGGACGTTACCGATCCTGCAACTTATTCTACTGTCCCTACGCGGCCCCTTCAGCACCAGTAGTTGCGACTTCTCCTCGGCCATTTCCAAGCCTACCCCTCTCATCCATCGCTGGACCGCCGCGCATGCGGTCTCGACCTTCTCAATGAGTTGCTCCTTATTCTCGCCCGAGACGATTAGGGCCAGGTCATCCGCGTATGCCAGAGACCTGACCCCGGCCGGGAGGGGGAGTCTGAGCACCCCGTCGAAAAGTATCTTCCACAGCGTGGGTCCCAACACCGAGCCCTGTGGAACGCCTACGTGTGTGCCCACGCTGTACCTCGGGGTGATTAGGATTTTCCTCTCCGACAAAAACTGTTCTGTGTAGCGCACCAGATAGGGGGAGATCCCTCGTGTCTTCAGAGCTTCCACGATTCTTCCCCAAGACGCGGTGTTGAATGCGTTTTGGATGTCCAGCGAGACAACCACCACCCATCTGGCCTCCGTGCGCCTAGCGCGCATCAAGGCCGCCAATGCGTCCACCGTGGATCTGCCTCGCTGGAATCCGTATTGATCAGGGCTAATGCCCCCCACCTGGTGCAATTCCCCCTCCAGTCTGTCCCGGACGATTGTTTCCGACACCTTGGCCGCCACTGGGAGCAGGCTGATCGGCCGGTAGGTAGCCGGCGCACCTTCGTTACCCTTCCGCTTCGGCACCAGAACCAGTTTCGCGGCTTTCCACGCCTTCGGGAAGATCTGCGTGGCCCATAGTTGTTTATAGAATCCATTTATACTTTCAGGTATGGCCGCATATACTATCTTAAGGGCCTTGGGCGTGACCCCATCTGGCCCTGGTGCCGACCCGCTTTTGAGGCGACATATAGCTTCCTGAATCTCTTCGTCCAGGAGTGCTGGCGGATCCACCACAACAGGGCCTCTCCTCCAGTGTCCCGTGTACGAGGGAATAGGGTCTTCGCTAACCTTATTTTATCAGCGTCTGTGAGGACGAGGCTGCCCCCGGTCTTCTGCACCTTGCCCGTGGCGATCTGATAACCCAGTCCCCAGACATCCGACTCCAGGTCCGCCAGCACTTCATCCCAACATACCGCCTTAGCTTTCCTGATGTACTTCTTCAGGTTCTTTTTTGCATCTTTTAGTGACGCGATCAGCATGCCCAGCAGCTCTTCATTCGTGGATCTCCTACGTGTGATTCTGCCTATTGCTCTCTGGAGCAACAGGCATTCAGACTTTCGAGTCGCAATATCCTCCGACCACCAGTAGGGGCGGCCCTGATATTCACCCGTTACGGATCTTTTCATCGCAGCCCTCACTAACCCAGGCAGATCCTGTAGGAGGCTCACTGAACCCCTGTCTGCTGCTAGTCTGGCAAGAGATACTAATTTGTCTTCGTCAAGGACTCTGTATATTTTGTCACCAAATTTTCTTGTACCAGTGGTTTTGATCCGAATAGAAGCATGGTGGGTGAACGGGTTATCAAACCTAACCTGCCACCCCAGTCCGTCCCGTGTTAAGTCCGGGGTCGCAAACGTTACATCAATATGGGACCGCGAACGGCCCCGCTGAAATGTGTGGGTGCCATCGTTGGTGGGGAGGAGGTCTAGCCCAGCCGTCATCTCTGTTAACGCCTCCCCTCTCCCATCTAGGATCGGGCTACCCCACAGCGGGGACTTCGCGTTGAAGTCCCCCACCAGTAGGATCCCTCTCCTGGCGTTCGCGGCCCTAATCGCACGACCCAGGTCTAGCAGTTGGCTATTAAACTCTGCCATTTTCTTGTTGGGGGACATGTACGTCCCCCAAACCCACGTATCACCCACCATGATTCCGATAAAACCCCTGCCAGTAACAATCTTTCTGGCAACGACGTTTTTTCTGCGGTTCAGCCCTATAGCCACATCCTTGTTGCTGTCCACGAACCACCCCTCTTTGCTTACAATTTTCTTGTTAGGTTCAGAGATGATAGATATATCAATTTTTTCACTGATTAGGGTTTCCTCTAGGAGCTCATGGGCCGCCCTAGATCTGCCCAGGTTAACCTGAATGAGATTGAGGGCCGCCTTACCCATAAGTGGTCTGTACAATCTGGCACCCATTCCAGCACCAGACACGGAATCTGACTAAATGACGATACCAAAACATAGACAAGTCCACGAACCAACGAATAGGTGTATAAATAAATATAAATAAATAAAATAAAACCACAAATAAATAGAACCAGATAAAACCAGATAAATAAATAAATAAATACATAAGTAAGTAAATATATACAGACAACACACAGCCAAGCTTACCACAAACGAACACTTACCAAGGTATATACAGAAAATATCACAATAGTCTATCACAGCTCTCATGAGGATCACAGATAACGCTGTCTTCCAGAGGGGCCGTCTCCGGAGGCATCGGAGCCTGCAGTCCCCGTTATGGCTCCACCCCGGTTCGGACGGTGCAGCCTGCTTCCACCTGGCCCCTCCCCAGGGACCCTGTCCGGCGCCGTCTCCCGCTAATCTTGCGACCCGGGTTTTCATTTCGTCAGGGCTACCTTCCTTTCATTACTTTCCCTGAGGAGGGATCTAAATTTCGGGCAGCTGGTGTTATCGGCCCTGTGACCAACCTGGTCACAGGTGGTGCATTTAGGGTGATTCGTGCACCCACTCGCCCGATGCCCCTCTCCTCCACATCTTAGACAGGCCTTGGAACGGTCCGGGCCCTTGCATTCTGCCCTCGCATGACCAAATCCCAGACATCTAAAGCATCTTATCGGATCTATTTTTTTCGATATCCTACAGCTGATCCATCCCAGCTGCAGTCTTCTAATATTTTCCACCAGCGTTGCCGCCCTTCGGGACATGTTAACGTATGCTCTGCTGGTGCCGTCGCTGTTCGGCCTGATAGTTACGGTACCGATTTCTGATGGGTTGATCGAGCTGCAGGCTTGCAGGAGAGCCTTTCTCACATCCGTCTCCGATGTGGTGCTCTCCACCCCATGAATTAGCATTTGCCTCCCCCTGGGGTGGACCGTGCGGACCTCCATTCCAGCGCCACATTTCTCACTTATTTCCTCCTTCAGTCTCTGTGCATTACCAGCGTCCCCCACAACTTCCATGAGGACATCACCATCCGCAGTTTTCTTCACCGCCTTAATCTTTATACCTTAATCCTCCGGCTTGACAGACTTCTTGATCCGTCCCATCACCTCAGCATATGATGACGTTCCCTTTTTGATTAAGACTTTTTCCAGTACCAGGCGGGGCCATGCTTGCTGTTTTTGTGCCATGTGCGTTCGTTGGGCCACCGTCTCTACCGTGCACTCAATATTGTCCTCACGAAAGATGTGTTCTAGACACTTTCTGGGAAGCTCATCCTTAATGTCCCCTACGATCCTTATTTTGTCTGTGGGGTCAGACTCTAAAAATCTCCTCGTATCTGAGAGGAGGCCGTGTATAATTTCGGCTGTCTTTTCCGCATCACCCGCATCTCTGCATGGTAGGAGGTATGTGGCACTAGAATTCCCCATTTTAGTACCTCTACTCGATACGACCCTCATAGATGTTCGGCAGAATTCTACTCTCCCCGATTCCAGTCCCTCCCCAACAATTGACCTGATGGGCTCCGAGGAGAGTCCAAGGTCCTTAAGTCTTTTCTCATCTAGGGGGTCCTCTAAATTTATAATGATGCAGCGCACCCCGCCCGTGGCCTTCCCCTCTGTGACCTTAGCTACCCGGTAGGCCGCCTCCTGCCATTCGGCCCCCAAAATTTTCCTGAGGGCTTCAAATCCCTCCCCTTGCTTTAGTGCCGCATCGACTTCTTCCTGCGACAGTGGGCCGCCCGCCTGTACGCCCACTTCCATCATGCTGGGCTTGTGCGCCGCACTTTTTTCCGGGTAGGCCTCACTCACTTCTCTATCAAAAGCTTCAACAAGCCCCTGGAGCCCGCCAGCGCATCTTACTAACCCACTACTGCCCTCGACTTCCTCTTTTATCCTTCCGATCAGTGTTTGTATTTGTTTCTTCACATTGGCCCACGAGGCCCAGGGACTGTAAGCTCCTTTGGCTGCCGTCGGGGTATCAGTGGTGGGCGAGCTCCTCTTCTTCCGCTTCCTCTTCTGTCTCGGTGGGCTAGCCTCGAAGTTGAAGCAATCTACGAAAGACTCATCTATTAGGCCCTTAGCCTCACTCGGCGTGTTGGGGGCCGGGCTCGAATCCCCCTGCTCATCATCAGCTGGCTTTCCCAGTAACGGGCAAGGCGTCTTCTTCACATTTTCCGTGCCTGCCTGTCCTTCCGATAGGCTACGTCTGAGTTCTCTAGTGGGGTATTCCTCCATCTCCCCTATAGCTAATTCCTCGTCGAGGGATAGCTGCATACTCGCACCGCATTGCTTATGCTTATCCTCGTCAGATAAGTCCTCTATACTAGGTAACTGTTTCTCTACCTTACTAGTCGGGGTGGGGGGGGTTCTCACAATTTTCCTCCTGCGCCCCTGCGCCGCTAGGAATTCCCTTTCCGCCCTGCGGATACCTTCCTCCTCAGCTTCATTGCGTATACGCCCTGAGCACATCCTTCTCAGATCCGAGCAGGGAGTCATCTCCCTTTCTCTAACAGTCGTCCTATCGTTTTCCCGGTCCTCGCCATTGTCGTCGTCCATAGTTCCAGTCCTGTTTTGTTTGTATTGATTAAATTCCTCCATGCTGATCCCACGAGTAGGGCCGAATTCGATGTCGGACGGGGGCAGATTCTCTGCGCACCTACTGGCAGTTTTGCCTAAGAGTTGCCTAAGCCTAGTTGGCCATAAACTCCGTGTCCCCATAGCTCGGCAAGCCGAGAGGGACACACGGCGGTTTCAGAGACGTTCGCACCTGGTTACCAGTGACGTCTACTGTGGAGTATGCTTTGCAGCGCGCATGCCGCTCGGCTCCCCCCCCCATAGGGTGCAACCTCTAGCCGTTGACTTGTGCCAGGGGTTAACCCTCGTTAGCTGCAACCGCTCTTTTGAGCTTTCCATTTGCTTCGTTTCATATGCATCCTTTTTGAGAGTTGCGAGGTTATGCCTCTTACTCTAATTTGCTCCTGTTACGACTGTATTACTGCCTATGGCTTACTGAGAGTTGCGAGGACGTGCCTCTTACTCTGATTTTCGCCTTCAGTTTGACTAGCTTTACTGTGAGGTTTGTCCTCTTGTTCTAATTTTTAAGTTACGACTTTGTTACTGAATATCATCGTGAGGTTATTCCTCTATAGTAAATTGCAAACCAACGGGGGTTACTCCTCTTACGAGGGTGCCCTTTCGTTCAATTCAATTCCCCACGCCACCTCGAGTCCTACACCAGATCGCCGGGGCTGCTCGTAAGCAGGGGCTCCCCGACTCCCGAATTCTCGTTCGACACTATGTGCCCGGTGAGATCTTCCGTTCGATTTCGTTCTGCAAACTCGACTTGTTTAGGTAACTCACCAGATCAAGCTCAAAAGTCATCCAAACGTGGCCGTCGCGAGGTCGGGTAGTAGGGGGAGACCAAGATTGTCGCGGTTGTCGCGGCGCCCTATTACCGGGGGCTTGCGCAGCCTCTCCCCTCTTCCCGCTAGCCCACTGGCTTTCCTCATCGCCTTTCCACAGGTGAAAGACAATCTGTCATTAGGTTCCCCTTCCCTTACTTTCAATTTCTTAAGCTGTACTCTCCCTCTTCCCCATTAACTGAGTGACGACTTCGAGGACGACCGGTTCTAACCGACCGACTCAGAGCCGACGCATGTCTCATATACGGGAACCTTGACCCGCAAGCGCGCGGGACAATTCATTGCCTTGCGACGTGCAAGTCTCTTCATCTGCGATTACTCGACAATGCAGCACGCCGTAGCCCCCGACACGTCGTGCTCAGTTCATATTCAACAGAGTGCCTTTGGCCTCTCTTTCCCCATTTATTGGTATGACATGTGTTACTTTATCCGGCAATTATTTGTCTGTTCTGATTTGCGTCTGACTAGTACTAATAATTGGCTTTATTCAATATGACAGTCGACTTGCTTAGTGATAATGAAGGTCGGGTTGGTCCGACGAGGCCATTGCTCTTCCCCTTTAACGGGTTCGCACACACCCCCGCCTATGTCGGACGGGGGGCAGTGCGCCCGTACCCCCGCCAAGGCTGGTTACTCCGGGAGGTCGCCAGGTATCCCGGAGGCTCCGTTCGAGACCAACTGTCGCATGGCCATTCACCCTTCGGCACGGGTCGCGTGACACCTTGGGTTTCGGGTTTTTTCACGGGTTTTCCTTCCCGGGTTTGTTCGGGTTGTCCTTCCCTAGGCCGGTTGCCTTCACCCAGCTAACGAGTCCGACCTACCCGGGTTTTCCTGGTTTTCCTTCCAGTGTCGGCCGCAGTCCCCCGGGGTCGAGCCCCTAGCTTCTTGCGACCGACCGTGAGCTGTTCCTTAGCTTCCCCGGCTATGCCAGGTACTGAGCCCCCCGACCAACGACAAGGTCTCACAGCTCCTACGGGGGGAACCTAATCTAACCTAACCTAACCTAACCTAACCTTTTTTTTTTTTATTCCCCGAATTACGGCCCGAAGGCCTCGCACTACCTCAGCACTTAATTCCAGGAGGAGAAAACCTCCCGGATGGCCGGGTACTTTTCACCGGAGGGCCAATGCCTGCCTGCCCCCCGGCTCGGACGTTGGTCTGTCCTTCGGGGAATATGTCCCTCTCTTCCTGAGGAGGAGGGTCGACCAGGATGATCCTACAACTCCTCCTCAGGGTAATGTGATGGCAGGAATTACGGGGATCGTAGCTTCCTCAGCCCGCCTTAGCTGAGGTATCGTTTCCTGTCGCCTCCTACATCCCCCCAGAGGGAGGTTCAGAGGCTCTCCTCACGTAGTTACTTTCTTATTCACTCGGGCATTGGGTTGCTCTCCGCTAGCAACTCCTCCTTAGCTCGTGTTCTCAGTATCAGCCTTATTAACGCGTGTACCCTTATCCAGGTATCCCTATCTTCCGTCATTGCCGTGACTATGTGCTCCGGTTTCCACTTCTTTTTCCTCACCTTATCCCTGGCTGAACGTGAAGCTTCCTCCCATCTGGGGCACTTCATCACGGCGTGCTCCGGGGAGTCCGGCGCCCCACAATCGAGGCAGTCCGCATCCCTCGCCTTCCCGATCCTGTGGGTATAGGATCGGAATACCCCGTGGCCCGTCATAAACTGCGCCAACCAATAATCCATCTGCCTATGCGGGCACCCCACCCATCTCTCGATGTTGGGGATGAGTTTTTTCGTCCATTGTGCAGTTTCCTCATGCTCCTCCCATCTCTTCTGCCAGGCAGCTATCGTTCTTCTCCTGGCCATGTTCCTCCGGCCAGGTAGAGCCCCCCTTCCGATGTTGCATAGGAATGTTCTTTCTTTGACTAATAGATCGATGGGTGGGGTGGCAGCCAGCACCTGTATTCCTGCGGTTGCCGCAGTCCGGTACGCGGAGATAGCTCTGATAAGGGCCCTTCTCTGAGCCCTCTCCAGGGCCCCTTTGTATTTATCCCACCGCATGGCATCCTTCCAGATAGGGGCGGCATACAGTAGAACTGAGTGAGCCACCCCCGCCAGAAGGAGCCTGCGGTGGCTTGCCGGGCCTCCGATGTTCGGCATTAACTTTTCGAGTTGTCCGGTTTTTTCCACGGCTCTGTTAACAACTTCCTGCAGGTGGGCGGTAAAACGCAGCTGCTCATCCAATAAAACCCCCAGGTATTTTACTACCTTGGTGTTTGACACGTTAACGCCTCCCGCTCTGATCGCCACCTTCCTGTTTTTCCTGGGGCCCTTCATCACTAGCAACTGCGTTTTCCCCCATTCAATACTGAGCTCATTTACCTCCATCCATTTCTCTATTCGTCTGCAGGCTTCCTCTAGGGCCTGGGCTATGCCTTCCGCCGTTCCCGCCCTGGCGGTAACCGCCAGGTCGTCCGCGTAGGAGACGCACTTCACCCCCGACGGCAGGTGGAGCCTCAGCACTCCATCAAAAAGAGCTTTCCACAAGGTGGGGCCCAGCACTGACCCCTGAGGTACCCCCATACTCGTAGCTATTTTTGTTTGTGGTGAGACCCTGATAACTCTTTCGTTTAGATAACTCTCTATGAGCGCGATCAAGTAGCCCGATATCCCAGCATTCTTTAGCGCTAGGATGATCCTTCTCCAGGAGGCAGTGTTAAACGCGTTTTTAACATCGAGCGTTAAAAGGCAGACCCACTTATCTTCCGTTACGGTTTCCTTGACTACTGCTCTTATGGCTGCCACCGTGGATCTGCCCTTGTGAAAGCCATATTGGTTTGGGCTGATCGCTCGCCTTTCCTCCAACTCGTCCTCTAACCGATTCCTTATAGTTGCCTCGAAGAGCTTCCCCATTACCGGGAGGAGGCATATTGGTCTGTACGCCGACGGCTGTGACCTGTCGCGTCCTTTTTTTGGTACGAGTACTACGCTCGCCTCCTTCCAGGCCCTGGGGAAGCTCTGTCTTTCCAGGTACCGGTTTAAGCATTCTAGTATGTCGTCGGGCCTCTCCTGGTATACGACCTTAAGGGCTATTGGGGGTACCCCATCGGGTCCCGCAGCCTTCCTGATATTTACCCCCCTCATGCACATAACTACCTCCTCAATTGTCAGGGGTGGAGCCGCCGCCGCCGGTGGGGATCTGTTCCACCCCCGTCCTCCCTTCGGGAACAGAGCGGTGACAATTCGTAAACGTTGTTCCGGGGGGATCACGGTATCCAGTCCCGATGTCCTTAGGCCCCCGGTTACTATCTTGTATCCCAGGCCCCAGATGTCATTATTCAGCTCTTGTAAAGTTTCTGACCAGCATCTCCTTTTGGCGGCCCGTATCGCTGCCCGCAGGTTCCTCTTGGCGATCTTGTACGTATGCTCCGCCTCCTCGATCGAGCTCCCCGCCCTTTGTCGTCTCCGTCGATTTAGAGTCCTGCGGGCAGCCCCGGCCGTCCCCTTCAGGGCCTCTATTTCTGTCGTCCACCAGTAGATGCCATTATTTCCTATTCCTGGTGATCCGATCTTCCTACATAGCTTTACCAGGGAGGTAATCTGGCTACTCAATTTTTCACCTCCACCTCCCGGGGGAATCAGTTTCAGTTCCCTCTTAAATTTCTCAATATCAAAGGTCGTTTTTTGTACCCGGATGACCGGGACGCCCCCTACTGCAATATGAATTTGCTTATGATTCGTATAGTAGTTCTCGTCCGTGGTCCTCCACTCGAATCCGTCTCGGACCACCCTCTCGGAGCCAAATGTGACGTCGATATGTGTCCGGGAGCTGCCCCTCTCAAAAGTGTGTGCTCCATTATTTAACGGTGTCGCCCCCAACGAGTTCGCCCACTCCAATACATATTCCCCTCTCTCATCGACCATAGGGGCACCCCACGCCGGAGACTTGGCGTTAAGGTCACCGCACAGGATAAAGCGGGTGCCCTTGGCCCGTACTTCGTTCATGAATCTATCCAACTGGGCTTTATATCTATTAACGGGAATATTTGGGGAAAAATAACAACCCCAGATCCATACTGCGCCCAGCCTAATTCCCACATATCCTGTTTTCCCCCTGGCCGTGTCTTTGATCCCGGGTACCACGTCCCCCCGTACCCGGATCCCCACGTTCCAAGCATTATCAGTAATCCATTGTTCGGATCTAGTGATTTTCACATTTGGCTCCGAGACAACCATGATCTCCATCTTTTCCCTGGTCATCGTTGATGATGCGAGATCATGAGCCGCCGTGGCTCTCCCGGCATTCACCTGTAGTATTCTGAGGGGGCGTCCAGTCATCTTGTCCGTAGACCCTTATTCCCTATCGGAGCCGGTTTGTACTTTCCAGTGCACTCGGGGTCTGGTAATGTATCTCTGAAAAAATACAAAGATATAACACCCACCCCACATATCAGTATACCATCAGTGTACACCGATAAATAAATAAATAAATAAATAAATACAGTAATTAAATAAAACACACACCCCATATAAGTGTATACCACAAACCAAAACGACCAATATACGAACACCTCAGTACACAAATAAACGATGGAGATTGACGAAGATATGTACAGCCTTATAACACCCAAACACACATCAAAGTCCGAACGTATACCCCACATGACATATATATGTATATCACAGCTCCAGAATTTATCCATATCACAGGTCATATCACAGTTGTAACTACACCGATACAGTGTTCTCAGTCTTTTCCTCTCCGTCCGTCCGTTCCGCGGTTTTCCGCGGCAGGTTGTCCCCCGTTCCCTCTCCTTGTGTGGTGTCCTTGTTTCTCATGCTCCGGATTAACTTATTATAGATGGGGCACAGCATGCTGTCTGCCCTGTGCCCCTTTGTGTCGCAAGTCACGCACCTCGGGGGGGAATTGCAGTCCCTCGCCATGTGGTCCAAACTCCCGCACCTCATGTGACCTGAATCGCGTTCATTTTCTTCGTCATTTCGTTTTTGAGGGCGGCCCTTTTGCCCTCGTCCCCACTCACTTGAATGAGCACGTCCCCCGCGGCCGTTCTCCTAACCCCCTTTATCTGGATCCCGAGTCTCTCCGGGTCGATCTTATTTTTCATATCCCGTATCACTTCGGCATAGGGAATTTGACCCGCCTTTACGAGCAGCTTCCCCCCCTGCGACGTTCTCCGTATCGTATCCGAGCCCCCTCCCGTTGTGTAGGATCTGCGGTTGCCTGGTTCAGTCCGCAGGTGGCATGTAATGCCATCTCCATAAAAAACATGCTCGAAGCACTTGCGGACATAGACGTGTCTCCAGTCCGCTTCAACCGTCACGTCGGAGGGGGGGTAATCCGCCATCACCTCCCTCATTTGTCCTATCATGCTGTGTATATGAGCAATCGCCGCCCTATCCCCGTTGCTTCTGCAGTAGGGGAGGATGAAAACCGTGGAGGCCTTTTTGCTCACTGCCCCCCTGCTGCTCATCGAGTTCATCATATTCCTGATGTATTCCATCTTGCCGGTAGTAAAGCCACCTTCCACCATCTCCTTTATCTCCTCCGTATTCTTCGCAAATGTCTTCAGGATATCTTGCCCCCGGGGGGATGTCGGGTCAACAAGCACACATGTATCTGCCGTCCGGGGTGTTTCCCTCGAGATCTTTGTCACTGCGTAACTCTCCGCGGGCCACTCCTCCTCAAGGACGTCCTCCAGGGTATGAAAGTCATCCCCCGACCCTAGTTGTTCTTTAATCTCTTCCGTTGTGGGGCGACCACTGGTGTTTGTGCCCATATTCGCTCCCATTTTCTTTACCCCGGCCGGATCCGTTTGTGTGTATCCATCTGTCGTTTTCGCTCCCTTCCTAAGTTAGCTGCGCACAGCTAGTTCGTACAGCTCCCTAGCCCGGATTGTCAAACTACTATTTGCTCCGACAGCCTGTTCTAAGGCCCCCAGGAGCTCCTCCGCCTTTTTAACCAGATCGTCCTCCTCCTGTAGTCGGCCTCCAGCATCCGGGCTACCCTTCTTCCTCCTCTTCTTCCCCTTCCTCGTCAGATTTTCGTCTCCCACTAGCTCACAACCAGGGCTGCCTTTGACGTCGTCGTCTATCATTGCCCCCTCCATCTCCATGGCCGATTCCCATCCTGCTTTCTGCTCCATCTCATCCTCCATTCCTGTATTTTTTCCACCTACAGGAGTGGGGGGAGTCCTGACGATTTTTGGTCTGCGTCTTTGTAGTTCTAGGAGCTCCAGTTCCGCCTTCCTCGCTTCCTCCTCCGTTGCCTCTCGTCTCCACTCTCTCCCCGAGCACATCGCTCTGAGCTCGGAGAAGGGCGTCAGCTCCCTGGTCCTCACTCCTGATCTTTCCGTCTCTGTTCCATTATCCTCGCCTACGTCGTCATCCCTAAGATCCGTCCCAGAAGTTTTTGTTTTTGAATTTGGTACTTCCATGTTGTTCCCACGAGCTGGGTCGATATAATCGTCGAGCGCCCCGACCAACGACAAGGTCTCACAGCTCCTACGGGGGGAACCTAACCTAACCTAACCTAACCTAACCTAACCTAACCTAACCTAACCTAACCTAACCTAACCTAACCTAACCTAACCTAACCTAACCTAACCTAACCTAACCTAACCTAACCTAACCTAACCTAACCTAACCTAACCTAACCTAACCTAACCTAACCTAACCTAACCTAACCTAACCTAACCTAACCTAACCTAACCTAACCTAACCTAACCTAACCTAACCCTAACCTAACCTAACCTAACCTAACCTAACCTAACCTAACCTAACCTAACCTAACCTAACCTAACCTAACCTAACCTAACCTAACCTAACCTAACCTAACCTAACCTAACCTAACCTAACCTAACCTAACCTAACCTAACCTAACCTAACCTAACCTAACCTAACCTAACCTAACCTAACCTAACCTAACCTAACCTAACCTAACCTAACCTAACCTAACCTAACCTAACCTAACCTAACCTAACCTAACCTAACCTAACCTAACCTAACCTAACCTAACCTAACCTAACCTAACCTAACCTAACCTAACCTAACCTAACCTAACCTAACCTAACCTAACCTAACCTAACCTAACCTAACCTAACCTAACCTAACCTAACCTAACCTAACCTAACCTAACCTAACCTAACCTAACCTAACCTAACCTAACCTAACCTAACCTAACCTAACCTAACCTAACCTAACCTAACCTAACCTAACCTAACCTAACCTAACCTAACCTAACCTAACCTAACCTAACCTAACCTTTTTTTTTCCCCCGACTTTCAGACCCGAAGGCCTCGCACTACCACGGCACTTACTTTCAGAAGGCAGGCCTTCCGAATGGCCGGGTATATTTCACCGGAGGCGGATTCCTGCGTACCCCTCGGCTTGGACGGTGTTAAGTCCTGGTCGGAAACTTATTGCTGTGCCCGACTGACCCCTTGGGACATCCCGTCAGGGCAACTCATCCATGGGGCCAGTGGAAGATCTTGCAGGACAGCAGTTAGATATTTCTGACGCAGCTGATGGTGACTGCGCCCTTTGTTGCCCCTCCTACGTCCCCCGTCCGGGCGAGCCCGATTAGGGGTTCGGAGGGGCCCGAGTGTGGCTCGAAGAGCCCATACCGTCTCCTTCCTGGCTCCTTACTTTCTTCTTGGCATTACCGGGGATTATTTCTAATGTTGAGCCTTATCCTCGTCCAGGTTTTCCTTGAACTTTTCCTTAATCACCTTAATAATGTACTCGTGTACTATATTCCAGATTTTGCCATCTTTTATCATGGCTCCCACGATCTTTCCCGGCTGGAATTCTGGGCCAACCACCTCCCTGACGCTCTTTCTTCCTTCCTCAAATTTTGAGCAATAGAAGACCGCGTGTGCTGGGGTGTCCACTATGCTGCAAGATTGACACAGACAACTCTCCCTCTTGCCGATCCTTTGGAGGAAGGATCCGAACGGACCATGGCCTGACAGAAACTGTGTCATCCAAAAATCCGTTCGCCTGTGGGAGCAACTGATCCAGGGCTCCAAGAGCGGGATTAGAGTCCTGGCCCATTGCCCAGTTTCCCGGTGGGTGTCCCATCTGCGCTGCCATTCACTGACAGCCCTCCTGCGAGCCATTCGGCGCCTACCAGGTAAGTGCCCCTTACCGATGTTATAGAGGAAACGCCTCTCCTTTGCTATAAGGTCTACCGGCACCACCCCAGCAATCACCTGCACCGCCTCCGAAGATACGGTGCGGTAACCCGATATCACCCGCAGGAGGGCCCTCCGCTGGACCCTAGTTACTAGGGCCTGGTACTTTGCCATCTTCAATTGGTCGCACCACACCGGGGCAGCATATAATAGGATGGAGTGGACCACCCCAGCCAGCGCTTCCCTCTTCCGGGCATCCGGTCCCCCCAAATTAGGCATCAATCTCGCCAGTGTGCCGGCCCTATCCTCCGCTTTCATAGCGACATCCGAGATGTGCCGGGCGAAGCTCCCTCCGGTGGCAATGGTCACCCCCAGGTATTTAATCGTTTGCGTGGCCGTGATCACTCGGCTTCCAAGATCGATAGCAAGATCCCTACCCTTACGTGGCCCTTTCAATATCACCAATTCGGTCTTTTGTGTGGCAACTTCCAGCTTGTTCATCATCATCCACTCCAGTATCCTCTCATACGCATCCTTAGTACTCTTCTTCAGTTCATTTATCGTATCCGCTGATACTAGCAGCGCGAGGTCGTCCGCATAAGCGATCAACCTCGCGCCAGCCGGCATGGGGACGCGCAGCACACCGTCAAACATGATTTTCCACAGGGTCGGGCCGAGGACCGAACCCTGTGGAACTCCCACCTCCGTAGCCCTCTCAATCCTGGGGGTGACTCGAATTCGCCGATCCCGGAGGAATTCCTCTACCAGTCTCACCAGATATGGTGAGACCCCGGCCCGTTTGACTGCTCGCACAATCTTATGCCACGCGGCCGTGTTAAAGGCATTTCTGATATCGATGGTCAACATTACTGCCCAATTTGAGCAGGTGCTCCTTGCTGTCCTCACCTGCAGGAGAGCTCCTACCGTCGATCGTCCTCTATGGAATCCATATTGGTGTTCACTAATCCCACCCCGGTCCACCAGTTCCTCCTCCAGCCTATCTCTGATGATGTTTTCCCACACCTTGCCGGGGATCGGGAGCAGGCAGATAGGCCGGTAGGAGCTCGGAGCCTCCTCTGGCTTCCCCTTCTTGTGCGCTAATACGACATGTGCGACCTTCCACTCTTTGGGGAAGTCCTGCCTTCGTAGGAGCTCTCCATACAACCTCTCCAGGTGTTCCGGACAGGCGCCATAAATATCTCTGAAGCTCCGGGCCGACATTTTGTCCAAGCCCGGGGCAGAGCGGTCTCGCATCTTTCTGATGGCTTCTGCTAGCTCCCCCTCTCTGAGTGGAGGAGGGTCAGGGTCCGGGGCAATACGATCCCAACTATCCGAAGTAACCGGGAACAAAGCATTTATTATTTTTATTCTTAACTTTTCGGGCATGAACTCGATCGTTCGGAGATTTCCCGTGGCAATCCGATACCCCAGACCCCAAACGTCAGAATTTAAATCCTCGATGAGGTCTTTCCAGCATCTTAACTTTTCTTTCTTTATAGCCTTCCTGAGGGACGCTTTCGCGTCCCTCAGACTTTGGTACGCCTTCTCGATGACCTCTGATGACATTCGTAGTCTGCGAGCCACCCTGCCCCATCGCCTCAGCGCAGCCAAGCACTCTTGTTTAAGATACGCAATTCCGTCGGTCCACCAGTATGGTTGGCGCCTGCCGGAACCTCCACGGCCGCGTGCCATACTCATCTTTACGATCTTAGTGAGAACCCCTGGGAAGCACTGTACATCCGCGTCTCCCAACCTGGCCGCCTCCCTCTTTAGTGTTTCCCTGTTTACTGCGTATATCGACTTCTCATGTTTATCTTGATGTCCCACCGTGGCTGCTCTAATGGTAAGGTGGTGGGTGAACGGATTATCCGCCGTGATCTCCCACCTAACCCCTTTCTTGATCACATTCGGGGAGACGAAGGTGACATCCAAATGTGTTCTTGATCTACCTCGGGCAAAAGTGGGGGAGCCGTCATTTACTGGGATTATCCCCAGTGTCGCAGCCCATTCAGCTACTGTCTCTCCCCTGAGATCACATATGGGACTTCCCCATGCAGGGGACTTCGCGTTGAAGTCCCCGACCACCCATCTTTCAACACGGCCAGGTGACCTCATTATATCTTCGCCCATCCTGTCTAAGTCGTTCTTCAGGGCACGGAGTGGTGCGTTTGGGGAGAAATACCCTCCCCAAATCTGGGTTTTCCCAACGTACACCCCCACATATCCCTGCCCGAGGCACTTCCCCGAGACCCGCCTCCTAACCTCACTGGCCAGGAAGATTGCCACGTCTCCCCTGAGGTCCGTCACCCAACCCGTCTGAGCAGCCACCTTTCGCTTGTTGGGCTCGGCGACTATCATCGCATCAAACTTTCCTTTTTCAAACATTTCGGCAGCCAGGTCATGGGCCGCTCTAGCTCTCCCCAAGTTTACTTGGATTAATTTCAAATTAAATATGTTCCCAGGGGTCCCTGACGCTGTACATACTCATGGCTCATTACTCGCATATAAATATGTGTCATGCAAAGCCAGCAGCAATGTACAACGAGCGTCATGCAATAGCTAAATAAAACCAACACCAATGCGACAAGCCAATAATAAATAAATAAATAACCTAACCTAATAAATAAACATATATATAAAATTGTATATGGGACGCTACTCACCGGTGTATAAACAAATAAATAAATACATAAAACGAAGAAATAAATAAAAACAAGCAAAAGCAGACTACGAGACAAATCAATATAAACACCACGGCATGAACTCCAATACATACCCAAATCACATAGCCTAGGCTTAGTCATATCACAGATCATTATCACAGTCCAATTACACCATCACAGTATCCTCAGTCTTGTTCTCTTCATTAGTCGGCACCCCCGTCCTACGCGGTGGTTTCTCCCGCACCCCCTCTCCTTGTGCAGACCCCTTCTCTCTCATGCTCTGCACCAGTTTGCTGTAAACCGGGCACAGCATGCTGTCCGCCCTGTGTCCCTGCTTATCGCAGGTCAGGCATCTCGGGGGGGAGTTGCATTCTCTCGCCATATGTTCAGGGCTCCCATATCTCATACAGGCTCGGGACTTGTCCGGGCCCTTGCAGTTTGCCCTCGTATGTCCAAATTGTAGGCACTTAAAACACCTAACGGGGGTGAGCCTTTCCTTCGTCCTACAGCTGAGCCATCCTACCCGGAGGGACTCCTCCCCCCCGAAGCTCTTTGCGGCCCTGCTCGACAAACCCACCGTGGCGGCCTTCGTCCCGTCACGGACCTCCCTTACTCTGATGGTTTTAATTTCTTCTGGCATTATCCCCCCCTTCCTTAGGATCGCCTCCTTGATCTCATCTGCTTCTGTTGACGGGTCAAGTCCGTAGATCTCGTACAGGATAGGCTTTGCCGAGATCTCGGTGACCTGCGTCGCCTTCATTTTGCTTGCGAGCTCTTTTTTGAGGGCGGCCCTCTTGCCCTCATCCCCGCTTATCTGTACTAACACGTCCCCCGCGGCCGTTCTCCGGACTCCCTTTATGTGAATCCCTAACTTCTCCGGGTCGATTTTGTCTTTCATCTCCCGGATGATTTCCGCATAGGGGAGTCGGCCCGCTTTTATCAGGAGCTTCCCCCCCTGCGACACGCTTCTCATAGTGTCCGAGCTCCCCGCTGCCATGTAAGATATTTGGTTCCCCGGTTCCGTCTTCAGGTGACAGGTAATACCATCACCGTAGAAGACGTGTTCCAAGCATTTGCGGACATATATATGTCTCCAGTCCGCCTCTATCAAAACATCAGAGGGGGGGTAATCGACCATCGCCTCCCTCATTTGCTTAAGCATCCCGTGAATGTCAGCCACAGCTGCTCTGTCCCCGCTGCTTCTACAGTAGGGGAGGAGGAACAGCGTAGAGGCCTTTTTCTTATTGCGCCCCTGCTGCTCGTCGAATTTGTCATGCTCCTAACAAATTCAATCCTCCCCGGCGTGAGTCCTCCTTCTATCAATTCCCTAACAGCCTCTGTGTCATTCACAAGAGCCTTTAGCATAGCCTGCCCCCGAGGGGATGTCGGATCGACAAGCACGCAGGTGTCGACAGTCTGGGGAGTGTCTCTCACAATCCTAGTTACCGTGTAACTGCCATCTGGCCAGTCCTCCTCAAGCACGTCTTCTAATGTGTTGAAGTCGTCCCCTGACCCCAGCTGCTCCTTAATCTCCTCTGCGGTGGGACGGCCACTGGTGTTCGTGCCCATATTGATTCCAAGTTGCTTGGGCACCCCTGCATCCGTTTGAGTGCTAACATCGACCATTTCCCCCCCTTAGTGGGTAGCCTTCTCCCCATAAGCTCGTAGACCTCTCTCGCCTGGTTTGTTAGGCTGCTATCCGCCCCAACCGCCTCTTCAAGAGCCCCCAGCAGCTCCTCCATCTTCCTCACCAGCTGATTTCCGTCATACATCAGGCCTCCAGTTTCCGGGCTCCCCTTTTTCCTCCTCTTTTTGCCCTTCCTCTTTAGGCTCTCCTCACCCACGAGCTCACATCCTGGGCTGCCCTTCACGTCATCATCGATCAGGGCCCCCTCCGTCTCCATCGCTATCTCCCAACTGGCCTTCTGCCCCATTTCCAGAGCGCTACCCTCCTCTACCCTCTCATCATCCCTCCCATCGGAGTCTTCCTGTCCTTTAGAGGCACACAGCTCAGTTACTCCCTTCCTGGGGGTTATGTCCCCGCCCTCCGGAGTGGGGGGAGTCCTGATAATCTTCGGCCTATGCCTTTGGAGCTCCAAAAACTCAAGCTCCGCCTTCCTAGCTTCTTCATCTGTCACCTCCAACCTAACCTAACCTAACCAAACCTAACCTAACCTAACCTAACCTAACCTAACCTAACCTAACCTAACCTAACCTAACCTAACCTAACCTAACCTAACCTAACCTAACCTAACCTAACCTAACCTAACCTAACCTAACCTAACCTAACCTAACCTAACCTAACCTAACCTAACCTAACCTAACCTAACCTAACCTTTTTTTTTTCCGACTTTCAGTCCCGGAGGCCTCGCACTACCTCGGCACTTATCTTCAAAAGGCAGAGCCTTCCGAATGGCCGGGTACATTTCACCGGGGGTGAATCCTGCAAACCCCTCGGCTCGGACGATGGCAGGTCCAAGTCGGAATCAAGTTATTTGCCGCCCGACCTGAAACCCGTGGGACACCCTCTCGGGCAACTCCTCCACAGAGTCAGGGGAAGACTGACAGGATATGCGGCATCGACACAGCGGTTGGAGGCTGTGTACGTAGAAAGCTCTCGTCCCTACCCCTACATCCCCCGTCCGGGCAACCCGATTAGGGGTTCGGGGTAGGTTTCCTCCGTAATCGGTTTCGACCCTGTTCTGTTACTCTTACCTGTACTCTATCTATTACGTGTAGATCTTGTCCGCCGGTCTAGTTTGGCCAATTTTTCTGTCTCAAGGTCTTCGTTGTACCTGCGTTTGACGACGCTCGTTATATATTGGTATGCGGTATTCCACGTTCCGACATCCGCAATCATCGCACCTATCAATCTTTCCGGGTGAAAATCTGCATTGAAGCTATGAGTAATCCTGATTCTCTCCGCTTCAGATTTGCGGCAGTAGAATACTGCATGGGCCGGGGTGTCCTCGATGTGGCATTCCGAGCAAAGGCCACTTTCCCGCTTAGCAATTCTATGGAGAAAGGCTCCAAATGGTCCATGTCCCGTCAGAAATTGAGAGAACCAAAAGTCTGTCCTCCTGTGTGAGCAGCTGGTCTACGCGTCTATATTCGGTATCAGGGTCTTTGTCCACTGGGCAGAGGTACGGTGGTTTTCCCACCTCCTCTGCCAGTCCCTGATGACTCTCTTGCGGGCCATCCGACGCCTCCCCGGCAACTCCCCCCGGCCTATATTGTAGAGAAACCGGCGTTCCTTCGCCAGGAGGTCAATAGGTGGCACCCCCGCAATGACTTGTACGGCCTCCGCAGAGACCGTCCGATATGCCGAAATGACCCGCAAGAGGACCCTCCTCTGGACCCGAATCGCCATATCCCGGTATTTGGCGATCTCCAGCTGCTCGCACCAGACTGGAGCTGCATACAGTAGCGTGGAGTGGACTACCCCGGCCAGCACTTCCCTCTTTCTTGAATTCGGTCCACCCACGTTTGGCATAAGCCTCTCTAAGTTGCCTACGCGCTCCTCCGCTTTTATGGCAACTTCCATAATGTGACCAGAGAAACTTCCCCCCTTGGATATGGTCACACCCAAATATTTTATAGATTGTATCGGTGCGAACTCCTTCCCATCCAGTCTAATCCTGAGGTCCCGTGCTCTCCTTGGGCCCCTCAGGACCAGGATCTCCGTTTTTTGAGTGGCTATCTCCAATTGGTGCTCCTCCATCCATGTACGTATTATATGATACGCCGTGCGGATCTTGTACTCCGCCGTTGTCACCGAGTCTGCGGACACCAGCAGTGCCAGATCGTCCGCATAGGTGACCGACCCCACACCGTCCGGCATCCGCACCCGGAGGACACCATCGAACATGGCCTTCCACAGGGTGGGCCCCAACACCGACCCCTGCGGAACGCCCACCTCCGTCGTCCTACTCACCCTAGGGTTGACCTGGATAGTTCTTCCTGATAAAAATTCCTCTACCAATCTGATAAGGTATTTCGAGACACCCAACTCCGTGATGGCTACCACTATCTTCTCCCACGCGGCCGTGTTGAAAGCATTTTTAATGTCAATTGTGATCATTATCATCCACTTGGAATTACTCTTAGCAGCCTCCTTTACATGCATGAGAGCCCCTACCGCAGACCTACCCCGCTGAAAGCCGTGCTGGTTTGCGCTGACGCCCCCTAACTCCTCCATCTCCTCCTCTAACCTGTCCCTAATGATAGATTCCCAGACCTTACCTGCCACCGAGAGCAGGTAGATAGGTCTGTAGGAACTGGGCGCGCCCTCCGGCTTTCCTTTTTTAAGGGCCAGTACAACTCTCGCCCTCTTCCAAGGCCCGGGGAAGGTCTGTTTTTTCAGGAGCTCCCCGTATAACCTTTCTAATTGTTCCGGGCAGGCGTCATAAATGTCGCGCATATCGCGTGCCGTCATGCCATCAAGCCCTGGGGCCGAGTTACTCCTCAAACTATATATAGCCTTCTTCAATTCACCTTCCCTAAGTGGGGGGGGGTCCGGTGCCGGGTCAGTCCGAGTCCAGGTGCTTCTCGTACTGGGGAATAGGGCCTCTATGATTTTAGCCTGCGTTTCCTCTGCCATATTGGCGTTATTTCCCATCGTGCGCAGGTTGCCCGTGGCGATCTTATAACCTAGACCCCAAATGTCAGAGTCTAGGTCCACGAGCAACTCGGCCCAGCACCTGGCCCTAGATACCCTAATTGCCCGTTTCAACGCAGTCTTAGCCCCTTTTAGAGTCTCTTTTGACGCCGCGATCTCTACCGTCGTCGACCGCCTCCTGCGCACAACTCTGCCCCACCGCCTTTGGGCTGCCAGGCATTCCAGTTTGAGGTTGGCAATCTCCTCAGACCACCAATACGGCTGACGCCTGCCGGAACCGCCACGGCCACGTTCCTTACTAAGGTTTAAGATCCTAGTCAGTATACCCGGGAGAGTCTCCGTGTCCGCATGCCGCAACCTGGCCGCCTCCCGTTTCAATGTTTCCCGGTTAATCACCATCGTTTGCCTTTCTGACACCTTGCGGAGGCCTAGCATGGAGACCCAGATCGAGAGGTGGTTGGTAAATGGGTTATCCGCCACCGCCCTCCATTTAACCCCGCTGCTCATCACCTTCGGAGAGACAAGCGTTATATCGATGTGCGACTTTGATCGGCCCCTCACGAACGTGGGAGAGCCGTCGTTTGCCGGGAGTACCCCATGCTCCGCAGCCCACTCCGCCACTATTTCGCCCCTGGGGTCCATAATGGGGCTACCCCACGCTGGAGATTTCGCGTTGAAGTCCCCAAGGACCCATTTGTAGACGCAGCCAGGTGCGCTTCTGACTGCGTCCCCCATCCTGTCCATATCAGTCTTGAAGGACCCCAGAGGCACGTTAGGGGAGAAATATCCCCCCCATACCTGCTGGTTCCCGTACATGATACCCACATATCCGTATCCGGGGTACTTCCCGGTAATACGCGACCGAACTGCATTGGTCGCAAATATCGCGACGTCTCTCCGAAGGTCCGTCACCCATCCTGTCTCTTCTGTTTTCTTTTTATTGGGCTCAGCCACAACCATTATATCGAACCTCTCTCTCAGGAATACTTCGGCAGCCAGGTCATGGGCAGCTCTTGCTCTGCCGAGGTTTAACTGTAGTATTTTCAGGTTGTTCATTCAGACTCTCCCGGGGGCCATCACCTTAGGTGTCGGGCGATCCGCATCGCCCCCCAGACGGACACGCTAATAAATAGACATAAGATACATAAGTAAAATAAATAAACAAATAAATGTATATATAAAAAACCATGTCGGACAACACTCACCACATGTAAAATTGTATAAGACGAGTACCAGATCATATCAACACCAACCAGACAGACCATCATACAAGCCAGTAAATCCATCATCACATCACATACCAAAAATATAAATAACGACACATATGTATATAACATCAAACTACACCGATAGATAATATTATCACAGATATAAGATATCACAGCTTATTATCACAATATTCTATCACTGCTCCTGCCGGGGAGCAACCGCTGCCTGGCCTTTCGTCTTCCCCATGACTTTATTACATTTGGTCGGGTCGGCCCTGTGCCCCGCCACTTTGCAAATCCAGCAGCCAACTGGATTAGTGCAGCTGACCGCCTTATGTCCTCCAATGCCACACCTTAGGCAGATGTCCGTCCTATCTGGGCCTTTGCAGTTCGCCCTGGTGAGACCTACCTCCAGGCAGCGGAAACACCTCGTAGGTACCGCTCTTTTCTTTATAGGACAGTTGATCCACCCTATCCTAATGTGTTTGACGTCATCAAGCTCCGCCGCAGCCCTCCCTGATAGGTTCACATACGCCCTGGCGGTCCCATCCGGGCTAGGTCTCACCAGGATGGACCCCAGATCCGCAGGGGAGGCGTTTTTGAATCTTTCCATCATCGCCGCTCTTATCTCGGCCTCAGAGACGGAGCTCTCCAGGCCCGAGATAAGAGCTTGTCCTCCTGTACGGGTATCCATCCTTATATCGACGTCCTCCCCGCATTTCTCTATTATTTCTTTTCTGAGGTGCACCGCCTTATCTGTATCGGTCACCTCAATGGCGATGTCGCCGGCACGGGTCATTCTGACCGCTTTAATTTCGATCCCCATGCTTGTCGGGTTTACCTTTGCCTTTATTTTGTTAAGGGCGGACGCATATGTGTCACCCCCTTTCATGATAATTAACCTCTCGGTGGGAGGGGGCCTTCTGTTTTCCTTCCCACTCTGCTCCCTTGTCCCCTTGCTAACAATCTCGCAAGTTAGATTGTCCCCCCAGAAGACGTGCTCCAGGCACTTTCTGGTGACCTCAAGGTTAATGTCCCCTACCATCCCGAATCCGTCTTCGGGGTTACACACGAGCAGGTCCCTGGTTTCTCTAAGTAACCCATGGATGCATCGGGCCACCGCCTCCTCATCCTCCGAGCTTTTGTACGGAAGCACGAAGGTGGACCTGGTGTTTCCATTTTTTCTTCCTTTACTGGACTCATATCGGGTAGTTGCCCGATAGAAGTCCACCTTCCCTACTTCCAGCCCTTCCTCGACAAGCGCTACCGCCGGCTCATGCTGTAGGCCGAGCTCTTTCAGCCTCTCCTCGTCTAGCTTCCTCTCCATGTCGACCATTATAATTTTCGTGTCGCACCTACCCAGGCCCGCGACTACCTTCGACACTCTCATTGCTTGAGGCTGCCAATCCGCGCCTAAGATCTTTCTCAGGGTGTCGAAATCTTCACCCTGAGTCAGAATCTCCTCAATCGCTTCTCTATCTAGCACTCCACCCACCTGAGTGGCAACCTCCTTAACCTTGCGGTTCTGTACCGCCCCGAGAGCCGGTCTCACATCAACGTCAAACCGGTCCACAGTTTTCAGCAGTCCCTCTGCCAGTTTGCAGAGACTGCTGTCAGCCCCAACTTCCTCCCTGGTCATCCCTGCTAAGGTCTGCACCTGCTTCCTTATACTGGCCCAGGCTAAAGCTAGGTCAGAGCACGGCATCGGGGTGTTCGGGGAATTCGGCGAACTTCTCTTTTTTCTTTTTTTATTTTGTCTCGGAGTGGTAAATTCTAACTCCGGGAAATCTCCGTAGTGTTCATCGATGAACCCCTGTTCCCTGGGGGTCACCGGCCGAGACTCAGAGCGCTCGATAGTCTCTCTCTCCTGCGCCCCCTTCACCGGAGATCTGGGGGTCTTCCTACTTTTGGAGAAAGCAGTTTCCTCGGAAATGCTCCTCCCGAACCTCCTATGGGGATCCTCGTCGAGACCCTCCAGCGCCAGCTCCTCGTCCAGGCTGAAGGAGACTGTTCTCGGTATCTCCCGCTCCATTTTCTCCTTTGACTCAACGTCACCCATGTCCATATTCATCGCTAGGTCGTCGTCATAATCATCAGTCCGGGTTGTAATTATAGGTTTTACAGTTCTTTCCATACTGTTCCCACGAGTTGGGACGAAGTCCATGTCGGACGGGGGCAGTGCGCCCGTACCCCCGCCAAGGCTGGTTACTCCGGGAGGTCGCCAGGTATCCCGGAGGCTCCGTTCGAGACCAACTGTCGCATGGCCATTCACCCTTCGGCACGGGTCGCGTGACACCTTGGGTTTCGGGTTTTTTCACGGGTTCGCCTTCCCGGGTTTGTTCGGGTTGTCCTTCCCTAGGCCGGTTGCCTTCACCCAGCTAACGAGTCCGGCCTACCCGGGTTTTCCTGGTTTTCCTTCCAGTGTCGGCCGCAGTCCCCCGGGGTCGAGCCCCTAGCTTCTTGCGACCGACCGTGAGCTGTTCCTTAGCTTCCCCGGCTATGCCAGGTACTGAGCCCCCCGACCAACGACAAGGTCTCACAGCTCCTACGGGGGGAACCTAACCTTTTTTTTTCCGACTTTCAGACCCGAAGGCCTCGCACTACCACGGCACATAGATCGGAGCCAAGGCCCCGAATGGCCGGGTACCAATTCACCGGGGCGGGTATCCTGCGTCACCCTCGGCTCGAGCGTTGATCTGCTCCCGTCGGAAATCGTGGCGCGTTTCCGAACCCCCATGGGTTGTGCCGTACGGGCTCTTCTTCCACAGGGGCCGGTCGGTGTGCAGGACGCGCAGTAAAGAACCGGGTTGCTGTTGGCCTCGGTTACCCTTTACACACCTCGTACGTCCCCCTCCGGGCAAGCCCGATTAGGGTTCCGAGGTGCCAAATTCCAGTATATATACCGATCTTGCTAAGGGTTTATTGACCTCTGGTTGTTTTTGTCCCAATTCAGGTCATCTTCCCATTTTTTCTTATCACGCTACTAATGATCCGGTATCCCAGGTTCCAGTTTGTCTCCCCGCAGACTGGTATACTTATCGCAATAAAAGAGCGCATGCGCTGGCGTGTCGATTATATGGCATACTTCACATAGAGGGGTGTCCCTCTTCCCTATTCGGTGGAGGTAGGCCTGGAAAGGGCCATGTCCAGTTAGATACTGCGTCATCCAAAAATCAGCCTTTCTGTGTCGGCATCCGTACCACGCCCCTATGTCGGCGATGCAGGTCTTCGTCCACTGCGCCGTTGTATCGTGGGCATCCCACCCCTTCTGCCAGGCCGTCAAAGTTCTCTTTCTCGCCATTCTTCTTCGGCCTGGCAGACTACCCTTCCCAATTGTGTGTAGAATACGTCTTTCTTTAACCAGAAGGTCTATCGGCGGGATGCCCGCAATCACCTGCACCGCCATCGTCGACACTGTACGGTATGCCGACACCACCCTCATTAAAACTCTCCTCTGTGCCTTTGGTATAGCATTTGTATATTTCTGGTGTTTTAATTGTTCGCACCAGATTGGGGCCGCGTATAGCAGGATCGATTGGGTCACACCTGCCAGTACCTCTCGTTTCCTACTACTTGGGCCGCCCATATTGGGCATAATTCTGCTCAATTTTCCAGTGCGGTCCTCCGCCCTGCCGATGGCATATGCCACATGCCTGGCGAAGGACCCCCCTTTCCCAATCACCACCCCCAGGTATTTCATCTCCTGGCTAGCGGTGATCTGGACGTTACCGATCCTGCAACTTATTCTACTGTCCCTACGCGGCCCCTTCAGCACCAGTAGTTGCGACTTCTCCTCGGCCATTTCCAAGCCTACCCCTCTCATCCATCGCTGGACCGCCGCGCATGCAGTCTCGACCTTCTCAACGAGTTGCTCCTTATTCTCGCCCGAGACGATTAGGGCCAGGTCATCCGCGTATGCCAGAGACCTGACCCCGGCCGGGAGGGGGAGTCTGAGCACCCCGTCGAAAAGTATCTTCCACAGCGTGGGTCCCAACACCGAGCCCTGTGCCCACGCTGTACCTCGGGGTGATTAGGATTTTCCTCTCCGACAAAAACTGTTCTGTGTAGCGCACCAGATAGGGGGAGATCCCTCGTGTCTTCAGAGCTTCCACGATTCTTCCCCAAGACGCGGTGTTGAATGCGTTTTGGATGTCCAGCGAGACAACCACCACCCATCTGGCCTCCGTGCGCCTAGCGCGCATCAAGGCCGCCAATGCGTCCACCGTGGATCTGCCTCGCTGGAATCCGTATTGATCACGGCTAATGCCCCCCACCTGGTGCAATTCCCCCTCCAGTCTGTCCCGGACGATTGTTTCCAACACCTTGGCCGCCACTGGGAGCAGGCTGATCGGCCGGTAGGTAGCCGGCGCACCTTCGTTACCCTTCCGCTTCGGCACCAGAACCAGTTTCGCGGCTTTCCACGCCTTCGGGAAGATCTGCGTGGCCCATAGTTGTTTATAGAATCCATTTATACTTTCAGGTATGGCCGCATATACTATCTTAAGGGCCTTGGGCGTGACCCCATCTGGCCCTGGTGCCGACCCGCTTTTGAGGCGACATATAGCTTCCTGAATCTCTTCGTCCAGGAGTGCTGGCGGATCCACCACAACAGGGCCTCTCCTCCAGTGTCCCGTGTACGAGGGAATAGGGTCTTCGCTAACCTTATTTTATCAGCGTCTGTGAGGACGAGGCTGCCCCCGGTCTTCTGCACCTTGCCCGTGGCGATCTGATAACCCAGTCCCCAGACATCCGACTCCAGGTCCGCCAGCACTTCATCCCAACATACCGCCTTAGCTTTCCTGATGTACTTCTTCAGGTTTTTTTTTGCATCTTTTAGTGACGCGATCAGCATGCCCAGCAGCTCTTCATTCGTGGATCTCCTACGTGTGATTCTGCCTATTGCTCTCTGGAGCAACAGGCATTCAGACTTTCGAGTCGCAATATCCTCCGACCACCAGTAGGGGCGGCCCTGATATTCACCCGTTACGGATCTTTTCATCGCAGCCCTCACTAACCCAGGCAGATCCTGTAGGAGGCTCACTGAACCCCTGTCTGCTGCTAGTCTGGCAAGAGATACTAATTTGTCTTCGTCAAGGACTCTGTATATTTTGTCACCAAATTTTCTTGTACCAGTGGTTTTGATCCGAATAGAAGCATGGTGGGTGAACGGGTTATCAAACCTAACCTGCCACCCCAGTCCGTCCCGTGTTAAGTCCGGGGTCGCAAACGTTACATCAATGTGGGACCGCGAACGGCCCCGCTGAAAGGTGTGGGTGCCATCGTTGGTGGGGAGGAGGTCTAGCCCAGCCGTCATCTCTGTTAACGCCTCCCCTCTCCCATCTAGGATCGGGCTACCCCACAGCGGGGACTTCGCGTTGAAGTCCCCCACCAGTAGGATCCCTCTCCTGGCGTTCGCGGCCCTAATCGCACGACCCAGGTCTAGCAGTTGGCTATTAAACTCTGCCATTTTCTTGTTGGGGGACATGTACGTCCCCCAAACCCACGTATCACCCACCATGATTCCGATAAAACCCCTGCCAGTAACAATCTTTCTGGCAACGACGTTTTTTCTGCGGTTCAGCCCTATAGCCACATCCTTGTTGCTGTCCACGAACCACCCCTCTTTGCTTACAATTTTCTTGTTAGGTTCAGAGATGATAGATATATCAATTTTTTCACTGATTAGGGTTTCCTCTAGGAGCTCATGGGCCGCCCTAGATCTGCCCAGGTTAACCTGAATGAGATTGAGGGCCGCCTTACCCATAAGTGGTCTGTACAATCTGGCACCCATTCCAGCACCAGACACGGAATCTGACTAAATGACGATACCAAAACATAGACAAGTCCACGAACCAACGAATAGGTGTATAAATAAATATAAATAAATAAAATAAAACCACAAATAAATAGAACCAGATAAAACCAGATAAATAAATAAATAAATACATAAGTAAGTAAATATATACAGACAACACACAGCCAAGCTTACCACAAACGAACACTTACCAAGGTATATACAGAAAATATCACAATAGTCTATCACAGCTCTCATGAGGATCACAGATAACGCTGTCTTCCAGAGGGGCCGTCTCCGGAGGCATCGGAGCCTGCAGTCCCCGTTATGGCTCCACCCCGGTTCGGACGGTGCAGCCTGCTTCCACCTGGCCCCTCCCCAGGGACCCTGTCCGGCGCCGTCTCCCGCTAATCTTGCGACCCGGGTTTTCATTTCGTCAGGGCTACTTTCCTTTCATTACTTTCCCTGAGGAGGGATCTAAATTTCGGGCAGCTGGTGTTATCGGCCCTGTGACCAACCTGGTCACAGGTGGTGCATTTAGGGTGATTCGTGCACCCACTCGCCCGATGCCCCTCTCCTCCACATCTTAGACAGGCCTTGGAACGGTCCGGGCCCTTGCATTCAGCCCTCGCATGACCAAATCCCAGACATCTAAAGCATCTTATCGGGTCTATTTTTTTCGATATCCTACAGCTGATCCATCCCAGCTGCAGTCTTCTAATATTTTCCACCAGCGTTGCCGCCCTTCGGGACATGTTAACGTATGCTCTGCTGGTGCCGTCGCTGTTCGGCCTGATAGTTACGGTACCGATTTCTGATGGGTTGATCGAGCTGCAGGCTTGCAGGAGAGCCTTTCTCACATCCGTCTCCGATGTGGTGCTCTCCACCCCATGAATTAGCATTTGCCCCCCCCCCTGGGGTGGACATGAGGACATCACCATCCGCAGTTTTCTTCACCGCCTTAATCTTTATACCTAAATCCTCCGGCTTGACAGACTTCTTGATCCGTCCCATCACCTCAGCATATGATTTCGTTCCCTTTTTGATTAAGACTTTTTCCAGTACCAGGCGGGGCCATGCTTGCTGTTTTTGTGCCATGTGCGTTCGTTGGGCCACCGTCTCTACCGTGCACTCAATATTGTCCTCACGAAAGATGTGTTCTAGACACTTTCTGGGAAGCTCATCCTTAATGTCCCCTACGATCCTTATTTTGTCTGTGGGGTCAGACTCTAAAAATCTCCTCGTATCTGAGAGGAGGCCGTGTATAATTTCGGCTGTCTTTTCCGCATCACCCGCATCTCTGCATGGTAGGAGGTATGTGGCACTAGAATTCCCCATTTTAGTACCTCTACTCGATACGACCCTCATAGATGTTCGGCAGAATTCTACTCTCCCCGATTCCAGTCCCTCCCCAACAATTGACCTGATGGGCTCCGAGGAGAGTCCAAGGTCCTTAAGTCTTTTCTCATCTAGGGGGTCCTCTAAATTTATAATGATGCAGCGCACCCCGCCCGTGGCCTTCCCCTCTGTGACCTTAGCTACCCGGTAGGCCGCCTCCTGCCATTCGGCCCCCAAAATTTTCCTGAGGGCTTCAAATCCCTCCCCTTGCTTTAGTGCCGCATCGACTTCTTCCTGCGACAGTGGGCCGCCCGCCTGTACGCCCACTTCCATCATGCTGGGCTTGTGCGCCGCACTTTTTTCCGGGTAGGCCTCACTCACTTCTCTATCAAAAGCTTCAACAAGCCCCTGGAGCCCGCCAGCGCATCTTACTAACCCACTACTGCCCTCGACTTCCTCTTTTATCCTTCCGATCAGTGTTTGTATTTGTTTCTTCACATTGGCCCACGAGGCCCAGGGACTGTAAGCTCCTTTGGCTGCCGTCGGGGTATCAGTGGTGGGCGAGCTCCTCTTCTTCCGCTTCCTCTTCTGTCTCGGTGGGCTAGCCTCGAAGTTGAAGCAATCTACGAAAGACTCATCTATTAGGCCCTTAGCCTCACTCGGCGTGTTGGGGGCCGGGCTCGAATCCCCCTGCTCATCATCAGCTGGCTTTCCCAGTAACGGGCAAGGCGTCTTCTTCACATTTTCCGTGCCTGCCTGTCCTTCCGATAGGCTACGTCTGAGTTCTCTAGTGGGGTATTCCTCCATCTCCCCTATAGCTAATTCCTCGTCGAGGGATAGCTGCATACTCGCACCGCATTGCTTATGCTTATCCTCGTCAGATAAGTCCTCTATACTAGGTAACTGTTTCTCTACCTTACTAGTCAGGGTGGGTGGGGTTCTCACAATTTTCCTCCTGCGCCCCTGCGCCGCTAGGAATTCCCTTTCCGCCCTGCGGATACCTTCCTCCTCAGCTTCATTGCGTATACGCCCTGAGCACATCCTTCTCAGATCCGAGCAGGGAGTCATCTCCCTTTCTCTAACAGTCGTCCTATCGTTTTCCCGGTCCTCGCCATTGTCGTCGTCCATAGTTCCAGTCCTGTTTTGTTTGTATTGATTAAATTCCTCCATGCTGATCCCACGAGTAGGGCCGAATTCGATGTCGGACGGGGGCAGATTCTCTGCGCACCTACTGGCAGTTTTGCCTAAGAGTTGCCTAAGCCTAGTTGGCCATAAACTCCGTGTCCCCATAGCTCGGCAAGCCGAGAGGGACACACGGCGGTTTCAGAGACGTTCGCACCTGGTTACCAGTGACGTCTACTGTGGAGTATGCTTTGCAGCGCGCATGCCGCTCGGCCCCCCCCATAGGGTGCAACCTCTAGCCGTTGACTTGTGCCAGGGGTTAACCTTCGTTAGCTGCAACCGCTCTTTTGAGCTTTCCATTTGCTTCGTTTCATATGCATCCTTTTTGAGAGTTGCGAGGTTATGCCTCTTACTCTAATTTGCTCCTGTTACGACTTTATTACTGCCTATGGCTTACTGAGAGTTGCGAGGACGTGCCTCTTACTCTGATTTTCGCCTTCAGTTTGACTAGCTTTACTGTGAGGTTTGCCCTCATGTTCTAATTTTTAAGTTACGACTTTGTTACTGAATATCATCGTGAGGTTATTCCTCTATAGTAAATTGCAAACCAACGGGGGTTACTCCTCTTACGAGGGTGCCCTTTCGTTCAATTCAATTCCCCACGCCACCTCGAGTCCTACACCAGATCGCCGGGGCTGCTCGTAAGCAGGGGCTCCCCGACTCCCGAGTTCTCGTTCGACACTATGTGCCCGGTGAGATCTTCCGTTCGATTTCGTTCTGCAAACTCGACTTGTTTAGGTAACTCACCAGATCAAGCTCAAAAGTCATCCAAACGTGGCCGTCGCGAGGTCGGGTAGTAGGGGGAGACCAAGATTGTCGCGGTTGTCGCGGCGCCCTATTACCGGGGGCTTGCGCAGCCTCTCCCCTCTTCCCGCTAGCCCACTGGCTTTCCTCATCGCCTTTCCACAGGTGAAAGACAATCTGTCATTAGGTTCCCCTTCCCTTACTTTCAATTTCTTAAGCTGTACTCTCCCTCTTCCCCATTAACTGAGTGACGACTTCGAGGACGACCGGTTCTAACCGACCGACTCAGAGCCGACGCATGTCTCATATACGGGAACCTTGACCCGCAAGCGCGCGGGACAATTCATTGCCTTGCGACGCGCAAGTCTCTTCATCTGCGACTACTCGACAATGCAGCACGCCGTAGGCCCCGACACGTCGTGCTCAGTTCATATTCAACAGAGTGCCTTTGGCCTCTCTTTCCCTATTTATTGGTATGACATGTGTTACTTTATCCGGCAATTATTTGTCTGTTCTGATTTGCGTCTGACTAGTACTAATAATTCGCTTTATTCAATATGACAGTCGACTTGAGTAGTGTAGCTATAGGCTTTCAGCGTTAAAATTTGTAACATAACCTCACTTTTTTCGCCGGCCGGCATAACCGCGGGCCCCCCTAACCTAAGCTCACATGTTTTCGCCGGCCGGGTCCCTAACCTAAGCCGGGTGGGGGGAGTAGCCCGCTGGTAGAGGTAGGGCTCCGCCCCCCGGGGGCCCCTTTGACATGCAAGAGTGGGGGCGATGGGAGGGATGTAAGGCCCCTTTGACACTTGACATGGAACAGTGAGTGACATGGAACACCAGAAATGTCATTCGGCATGGAAGTAGTGGGGGTTGGCGCCAAAATTTGAAATATCGTGTGACGCCACCTATCGTGGAGCGGCGTAACGTTATGCCATCTATAGTACAGCGGACTGTCATACAGCGGCGTACCGTTATAGGTAGCTGCCTATAGGAATGACGCCACCTATCATATAGCGGCGTACTATGTAGATGCCCATAGGATTAGCTTATGTATTAAACGAAATACGAAGGTATCATTTAATTTTGAAAGCATTTATTAGTGGTTCACATTATCATAACCCGCGACATTGTTTTTATTATTCTTTTAATTGTCCTTTACAATCGTTACAGTCACTAACACTCCGTTCGACATATACAGATCGATTACATTTTGTACATCGTAGGTCATATTCTACCGGTACTTTTTCACCTATAATATGTTTCTTAATGCGGGTAACATAATCGAATGGATGGAGGCGAATCCCACATTCTTCGCATAGAAGAACTAATACATCTCCATAATCCGTTCTCGTATAAAAAGGGGACATCTTAGGTTTCTTACCAAAAAGATTGAAATAACTTCTATCAAAGATTTGAGTGTAATATATCTTGAAACACTTTACGACGGCTTCATCTGCAAAAACATTTTCTTATTATTACTATTTTGTACCTGTTGAACCAAATCCACCTTCGCCACGTTCGGTTACAGATAGGTTCTGAACCTGAACCAGTTGAGGGTAGAAAATTTTTTCACATATCAGCTGTGCTATGCGATCCCCCGCTTTTACCTCGAAGTCTTTAGTGGAGTGGTTGAAGAGTAGAACTTTCAATACACCCCTGTAGTCTTCATCAATTACTCCAGCTCCCACGTCTATATAGTTGTTTACGGCCAACCCAGATCTGGGGGCTACCCTACCATAGCTTCCAACGGGCATTTGAACTTTGAGGCCCGTGTCGACTAGTGCCTTATCTCTTGCGGGAACGATAATAATGAAAGCACTGCGGAGGTCGAACCCAGCTGCCCTGGTAGAGCCTTTTGTCAAAGCAAACGCCTCGGGGGCTACCATGGTATATTTAAGGACAGGACCCTCAAAAGAAGCCATCTCTAAAATAATAATAATAACAATAACGACTGTGTTTTTATAACGCGTACGTATGTAAGTACAGACGAGTTCATTACAAAAATAGTAAACGTTAAACAAATGAAACGTAGAAGAAAAATAACCAAAAAATCATGTGGAAAAGTAATTCTTACCTTCTGCTTTACTGGAAGTATCTGGTAACTAGTATATAGTCGTCGGGACTGTATAATATTAGCCCATGAATTTCTCTATTTATAGAAATATCAAGGATTTTAACTTGCGATTACATTGTAACCTTTCCTTGCGAGTAATAGCGCAAACGAATCCGTTCACTTAATATCTAGGACACTTTCGGAATGCACTTTTTTTAAAAATTGCAAACTTTCCCTGCACTAATGCGTCCGAAGCCGCTCGTGTATATAAAGCCGGACGGTATTTCAAATGTTATGCATTCATCGAGGTGTGCTGGCGGCTGATTGAACTAGGTAAGTAAAAAATTGTTTTTTAATTCCTGTTTCTCATATAACTAACATGATGTCAAGTTTTTACCTCTCTGCCCCTTCCTAATTTCTATTCCCTAATTTTTCCCTATATCCCAAGATGTACTGTATAAATTATTTTGTTAGAATATCCTACATTTGCATCTGTCCAAGTAGTTAACGTATTTTGCTTTGCATCCCCCATTTGTAACCACTAGTATATCACAGTGTTAAATATTCCAGAGGTTCATAAAAAACTGGTCTTCCCCTTAATACACCCTCAAATTCCTTATTCATTTAATCTTATAGGTAAAGTTTACAGTTAGGTTTTAAGACATGGGGCTTATGCCCACAGGGATGGAAATTTTAAGGCTTGAAGATATTTTAAGGGGGTGCATTTAGGGAAAAAGGGGGAATTGATCTTTAATAAACCATTGTATGTGGGTATGTCAATTTTGGACATTTCCAAATTGTACATGTATGATTTCCATTACCAATACATGTTACCGAAAATGGGGGAAAAGTGCAAACTACTCTATACAGACACGGATAGCTTTATCTATGAGTTAGAATGTGAAGATGTCTATGAAGAAGTTATTAAAGCAGATTTATCGAAATTTGATACTTCGGATTATGAAAAAGATAACCCATACAATATACCTTTAGTGAATAAGAAGCTGCCTGGGGTGATGAAGGACGAGGCGCAGGGGGAGATTATAACCCATTTTATCGGTCTCAGATCAAAAATGTACACCTTCAAATTTTTGGGGGGAAGGGTGACCAAAAAATCCAAAGGGGTAAAATATAACGTAGTGAGAAATAAACTTACTTTTAACGATTATGAAAAGTGCCTCAAAAATTTTAAGGAGGTTATGATTACCCAACGCGGCATTCGGTCCTTTGCTCACCAGGTATTTAGCGTCGAACAAACAAAAATTGGACTAAGTCCTTATGATGACAAACGGTATTTGCTGCCAAATAGTTATGACACTCTTCCTTGGGGTCATTACAAAATTACCAACTAAATTTTTCTCTCTTTTACGAGCGCTCAAACACACACACACACACAGTATTTTAGATTTTATATATAAATGTGAATACAAATAAAAAAAAACATTATCAAATAAAATTTGCTTTATTTACATTCTCGAAATCTACAAGTATTTTTTTAAAGTTATACCACATGAGTTCCCTTAAACATAAACTTTCAGTGGAAGAAGTAATGTCACAAAATGCATTAACAATATCTTTAACATTCAACAAAACACTCTTGGTGCTGTCCAACAGCTCTGACATTATACTTAAAAAGTTCCTATAATACGTTGGAAAGTCTATTTTCGATAAATCCTCAACTTTTTTAACAACGCACTCGCCGGTTAAAGCGCACAATTCACGTACATTATTTTCAGTTAAAAATATTGTAGTTAATCCTTTAGTTATTGTAATCATCTTTGGTGATGAGGTTGGAACACCCAAGGTCTGAGATTTGGAAGAGGAGAAGGATGAGGATGTATCCATGATGACGATGTTACCGCAGCTTATTAAACGAAGATGTGAACTCTCTGGACTTCTAAAGTATCCGTCTAAGATCCAATCGAATTTACTAACAAGTTCCTTCCATTCGAGGAATGCGAATGACATGTGGGTCACTTGATTGATGAAGATTTTAATGGTAGGTTCAAAATTTTCAGAAATACGAAGGCCGACATTTAAAATGAAACCACTTTTAGCGCACGGAAAGGTCGTATTAAGTAGCAGAAGAGATGATTCGTCTTCTATTTGCTGTGGTTCTTCATTATCATACCATCGTAGAAATTCGTCCAAGACACCTACTTCGGTTTCCATATTTACTTGGGGCGGCGGCGGCGGCGGCGGCGGCGGCGATAATGGTGAGTCTGGTAACGCTGGCTCAACCCTAAATTTCTTATTTGGTAATGGCGACGACACGGTTTCTTGATACATTTTTAACACACGCTGAGCAGCAGTAATATTATCGGATTTTGTAGCACGACGCTTCATTTTTACATTAAAACTAAAGTTGAAATAGTCTTAATATTCCATTATATACATATTGCTGTGAACGACGAAAAGGCCCTCTGAATCATCAGATTTGTGCGCGTTTTCCATAAGAAACAATGTTATTATAATCGATTCGAGGTATCAATCCAATACTTTTACTAATTCAACGATGAAAAGGCCCCCTTGAGTAATCAAATTTGTGCGTGTTTTCCATAAGAAACAATGTTATTATAGTCGATTTGAGGCATCTATCCAACTATTATGGGAATTATCAAATCCGAGCCATTTAACATACACCTTTTTCCCTTTCTTACGTAAAACTTTTTCTACGAGATAAATGTCGGGAATTTTTGTTTTCTGCAATTCCTGTTCATAAAATGCCCCACTAATGGGTTGACCATGCAAATCTTCCAATAGATATGTAATGGGGTCGGTAATTTTTACCCTAGTAATTTTAAATAGTTCTGTTGTCCAGTTCGGAGTGTAACCTTTCTCAAATATATGTTTAGACTTGCTAATTCGTACAACGTCACCGACCTTATATTTCCTTCGACCTGTCGCTATTTTCACGCGACTATATACCGTATTCAACAACTCCTTCTCATTGTTTTTCGTAACGTCACCAGGTTTAACCTTAGTGACACTATGCCATCGTCCATTATATTCTTGCACAATAGTTGGTAAAATATCCAACCAGTTGTAGGTACCGTTCAAACTGAAATATTTAAAAAGCTTCTCTTTTATAGTTCGAATGGATCGTTCTGCTATTGCTGCCTTCGTCTGACTGAACGTACTATAATGGTTAATTCCGTGTTCTTTCATAAGTCGTTGAAATTGGGAATTGTAAAATTCTTTACCTCGATCTGTTTGCAAGTTTCTCGGATGTCGCCCCCCACCACTCTCTTTAAGAATTCCCGCAAAGGCTTGTGCTACAACATCACCCGATTTCGATTTTAGCGGCTTAACCCAAATGAATTTCGAGAAACAGTCGACGACGAGAAGAAAATATTTGTGTTTTTTATTGTAGTTTGCGTAGAGATCCATTTGCCCCAGGTCGGCTTGCCACAATTCATCCAATCCTTTGATTACAGTTTTTCGCCTGGGGAATTTTTTTCTTATGGGTCTGTGTAACTCGTCCACGAGTTGAATTTTTTCCTTAGTGTGCTTCACCAACATGTCGGTCACTTGTGTTTTTCGGATAGCGCCTTTATACTTGACGAAACTTTTAATTTACCCTCGTCTTCACTCTCCTGTCGATTTCGTTCGTAATGAAATCTTTGAGGACACCAACAGCAGTTGCAGTATGCTCATCCACATATTTCCTCGTTGCCAACGGCACTCCTCCGGCCATCAATTTTTTTATTTCTTCCAAATATTTCTTTATTTCTTCCTCGACATACTCCTTATTAGCAACATCTTGACCATTTGTCGGTTTTCGCACGTTACAAATTTTTCGATTTCCAAAATCAAAATCTCCATCTGCAGTTCGAGGTATAGAAAAAGATGGTTTGATGTAATTCATCCTTATCACCCTCTCTGAATGCCGTCCAAATTTATCTAGACTCATTTTACTAGCACTGCAACCAATTTAAAACTAAATGTGAAAGACACATTTTTGTTAATATATAACTTTAGCTTCTCGAAGTTCTTCGATAATTGAGGAAATCTCGTTGTCGTGTGACGTATTACCGGCCACTTTCGAAGACATCAACAACCTTAATCTGTTTACAAGTTCATTTACATCATCCCAGTATACGTATTCGATAGGATCAGTATTGTATATTTTTACTCCATCCCCACCACCGCCACCACTATGTCCAGGTGTTGAATCGGAGAAATCGAGCGTCCTTCTGCTGCTCAACAAGGGCTTAACGATGTGTCTGTATTTAACACTACCACTAGCCGCCAAACGACCAAAGTTGCTGAAACCCTTTCGGAATACATTCGATAAATTTAAAATACGTTTATAATTTTCGAGGTCGTCTGTCGAATACTTATCCGGATTTTTGTGAAAAATGAGCCTGTAGAGACCATCAGTAGCGGGGAAATGCTCACCATCCACTATAATATCCCCATTATTCATATCAAAATCTATGATAGCTTTTCCGAGGTACCATTTAGATGAGGCTGCGTGATACATTGGACCTCGGGCATCATCTATTTGCGGTGTGTGATGAAAATATTCTAAAATGTATCTTTGACTAATCTCCGGATACTGGGACATATATTCTTTCATCACGATGTTATCGCTCGCCTCATTAATTTCACGTCGAATATCCTCAATGGACATCTCATTATAATCTTTGGTATTATCATCACCATCTTCATCGTAATCTTCTTCTTCCTCCTTATAGGTTTCTGTGATATCGTGAAGAGGTAGAAATTGTGTCTCTTCAAATTTCGGTGTACGTGGAGGTGAAACTTTCTCTGTTTTTAGTAGCGCTTGTTTTTCTTCTTCTTCACGTTTTTCCTGCTTTACCTGCTGCTGCTGTTGTACTAGTACATTTAAGGGTTCCGTCAAGGGGTTCAAAAGTTTATTTAACGTACTGTCCTCCTCCGATCGACCCAACTTTAAAGCCTGATATTTTCTTCTTACAGACTTTGCCAAGTTTTGTATTCGTTTTTTACGTGCAGATTCCACGTTACTTAATACTTTCATGATGGACTACTAACACTCAGACTACTATTCTTGAACTTTTATATACGCATCGAATCCTAAGCGATAACGGCCATTGTTCAAGTCACACTCTTTTACGATTACTAAAGCTCCAAATTTATCATTATTCCAACATTTAAAACATAACCGCTTGAACTCATCGTATGACATGTCCGGAGAGACGTGTTCATCGAATACATGCTTTAAATTAACATCGTCCTGTTTAAATAACACTATAACATTACAATTATCGCGAATGAGTTGTTTCGGTATTTTGCTATAAGTCTGACATAGGTAGGCGACGTCTATACCTTTATGACGACCCATAGAGAAATACGTACGGATTTTGTCTTGCTTCTCACACGCCACATCGTCGAATATAAATATTGAATTATTTCTCGCCTCTTCGGGGTCTATTATCGTTTCATTGTCTTTGAATGGGAAATACCGTACGCCTTTCACTTTCTCCAAAACCTCCTCCAATAGTTGATATTTCGGTTGATACAACGATTTTGAATATAGGTAGACATTTTCAAAACGCAGTCCATTTGCATTAAATAGCAGCGTTAGAATAGCATTAGTTTTTCCACAACCACTCGGCCCACAAAATATACCTCGGAAGCAATTCGGTAGTAATTTACTGTGTTTAGTCGGATCGGGACTTGTGTTTTCGACGAAATCCAAATTTTCTATTGGTAACTCAACATCTTGCCTAACGATATGCATTTTAAGTACTAACCCTTTGCTCACTTTAGGCCCGTATATAAATATTACGTAGCCACCATTTACCTATTGTCATGCTAACGTTCACGCGAAGAAGAGGTGGAGGATTGCTAAATAGTTTGATAAACAAGTTACCGATCGAGTTGCATATTCCAGGTTTCCAGTTTTGTGGTCCAGGAACGGAGGTACATAAACGGATTGCTCGTGGTGAGAGGGGTGTTAATCCGTTGGATAACGCGTGCATGAAACACGACTTGGCATATTCGCAAAATTCATCTTTAGCCGATAGACATAAAGCCGATTGGGAGTTGGAGAATCGCGCGTGGGAAAGAGTAAAAGCAAAGGACGCTTCATTCGGGGAAAAAACAGCCGCTTGGTTAGTGACGACAGGAATGAAGGCAAAAAGGAAACTAGGAATGGGGGTGAGCCAACAACGACGACGGCGTCAACGATCTGGAATTTCATTCCGAAACGCGCTGGTAAATCCGGTGGCTGCAGCATTGAAGAAACTTCCACTGCCATTAACCGATCAAGATGTGAGAAGAACTTCTCTGCTGGGATTACGAGCCGCTCGGGAGGCGCTCAAAAGGATCGGAGGAAAGCGTAACGTTAGAGTCCCTCGTATAATACCTCTACCTAAATCTGGTGGGTTCCTACCCCTATTGATTCCGATATTGTCGGCACTGGGTGCGGTCGGTGGACTGGCAAGCGGCGCTTCCTCGGTGGCGAAAACGGTTATAGAAGCCAGGAATGCCAAGAAAAAACTCGAAGAAGAGAATCGTCACAACAAAGCTATGGAGGAGATTGGAAAGAAAGGCTCCGGTCTATACCTAAGAAAAACACCTCGAGGAGGATTCGGACTCTACTTGAAGAATAAAAAAAACTGCCAATAAAGCTACCCAATAGATCACTCTACGATTATGAAATAGTGAAATTCGCGAAAAAATTGGAGATACCATATTTTAGGGGGGTATTCATGCGTGACACCCTCCCGAAGACCCCTAAACGTAACGAGAGTGCCATCGTTAATTTGGATATCAACGAGCACGAGGGTACACATTGGGTAGCTTATATGAAACGTGATAATTGTGTAAAATATTTCGACAGTTTTGGAAATTTAAAACCACCAACGGAACTAGCACAATATTTCGGAAAAAATGTAAAAATTCTTTATAACGAAAAACGTTCCCAGAAGTTTAATTCTAGCAATTGTGGGAAATTGTGTATCGAATTTCTATATAAAACTAAATGAAACAACTATAACAAAGTTAGTCATGTCTGTTATTTTCACACTAAAAAGTCGTACGTCGACGCTCTCCATCGACTTGGTGAACCCCATTCGACTAGATCCCGAATACCAGTATGGTTTAGCATTAATCGGATTCCATTCGTACCATACAATTCCGAACGTTGAGGAGAATACGGAATTTCATTATAGGGTAGGGGGTACATCTCAATCTATCACTATACCTTCGGGTTCATACGAGATAACAGATCTTAGTGATTACCTCAAAAATAAGGTCATATCGAAGAATGAGATAAGAAAGGGTGGTGATGAGGACGTGTTCTTCTTGAAACCGAATAACAATACATTAAAGTGTGAGATATTCCACAGAGATTACGACATAGACTTTACTAAGAAAAATTCTCTAGCACGTCTCTTGGGATTCTCACCCCGCGTTCTGGAGGCTGGGAAAATACATACGTCCGATCTGCCAGTGGAAATTGTTAAAGTGAGAACTATTCACGTGGATAGTAATATTACAGGTGGTGCGTACTACAATCATAGTCCCTCTCACACCTTGTACGAATTTCCGATCAGTGTCGATCCGGGCTTTGCCATAGACGAACTACCCAGGAACTTAGTGTACCTGCCTGTGATTCGAAGCGAAATCACCAACATTACCCTAAATATTCTAGATCAGAATTTTGAACCGGTAAATTTTCGTGGTGAGGAAATTATCGTGCGACTAGAGCTTAAGAGATGGTCTTGATAATCGACCATACCAGTATAAAAGATACTTGGATTGGGCGTAAGGCATTAGTAAGTAAGCGACCTCTTAGGGGAAAGTTATCTTCGTCAAACGCCAGTTTTCTTCGATCCATTGGATATGTTGTCAAACCGTATTTTCGACCTCTACCGGAAACCGCTCCAAGACGAAACAATTATACACGATGAATTTCGAACGTATTTACCCTACATTAAGTCGTTCGAAAACAATGACATAGTCGAAATTACCATTAATAGAAATGATGTTTGGTTACTGATGTACGATGCCGCTCTTACGATAAAAGGGACTTTTAAGCAAACAAGTGCTACGGGATCTGCCAGGCTATCCAGTAATATGGGAGCGTTTCTATTCGATTCTGCGACATATGAATTGAACGGTATCGAAATGGAGCACGTTAAGGACCCTGGAATCGTAAGTCTTGTACGGGGCTACTTATGTTATAATGAAGAGGACTCCAAACATCTTTTGCCGGCGAGTTGGACTTACCTTAAATCACCAGACATTTTCGATAAGGATGGACGTTTTTATCTAAGGATTCCGCTTTCGCATTTTTTCGGTGTCTTTAATGATTACAGAAGAGCAATAAGTGGAAAGCAAACGATTCGATTGGTAAGAGCTCGCAATGATAATAATTGCGTAATTTTTAGTGGTGAAAACCCCGCGGCAGATCTTAAAATAGAAAGTATCGAACTAAAAGTGAGACATGTTCTTCCCGCCGATATGCTCAAGGTTGAACTTTTACAATCCATACGTAACGATTTGCCCATCCTCATGGCATTCAGAAAGTGGGAGTTACACGAACTACCTACTCTTACCGAAGGCTCCATGAAAGAAATTTGGAATGTTAAAACTACGAACGCCGTAGAGTGCCCCCGTTACGTTATCGTCGCCTTCCACACAGCGAGAAAAGATGTTTTAACTGCAGATGTCACAAAATTTGACAATTTGAATGTGTCGGATATAAGATTATTTTTGAATGGAGATTATCACCCGTACGAACGTCAAAGTTATAATTTCGCTAACAATGATTACGCGAACGCTTACCACTCATACACAGAATTTTACGCTAACTTTACGAATGACGAAGATGGAAAAAAGCAGCCCTTGATTGAGTTTGCAGACTTCAAAGACCACGCCCTATTCGTGATAGATTGTTCACGACGAGACGAGAGCATCAAATCTTCAACGGTGGATGTAAAATTGGAAATTGAGACTAGAGTGGGGTTCCCCCCCAATACTAAGGCGTACTGTATAATTATCCACGATTGTATTATGGAGCACCTACCACTAAGTGAGACAGTCAGGAAATTAACTTAGTCGATAAGTAACCGTCGTCGTGCAATGAAGGCTGTCACCGTAGACATTCAGGGGTTTTACCTTTCCGCACCTTGTGGTGGCGGCCCGCCTGAGTTTTTCGCAAAAGAACTCGCCATCTGTAACGGTCATCAAACCGGTCACTACTTGTTCGAGCCTGCAATAGCCTACGACTCATTATCAGATGCGGATAAGAAACAAGTGAATTTCGTAACGCGCAACATTCACGGACTTCATTACACGCCCGGTTTCGTACCGTACAAGAAAATTCCAGAAATTCTCGAACATCACCTTTTGGGAGCTGACATTGTTTACGTCCGTGGCCACCAAAAAGCAAATTTTCTCGAAGATAAGTTTTTCGAGATGAAGAAACCCTGCCCGCGAATCGTAAACGTCGAGACTTTGGACGAGTGTTGGAATCCAACCCCACCCACTTTTGGCCCCAATTCGCCTAAATGTATGGATCACTGTTTTTCTAAAAAAAATTATTCTTGCAGTTTAAGAAACTGTGTTGTACTTTACGATTGGTTCTATAATTGTATACCACTTTCTAATTAATATATTATTTTAAAATAACTTTTTCTCTCTTGCAAGAGGTCCGCTCTCATTATTTAATCTTAATGTGCTTGTAATTTAATACCATTTTGCTAGTAACCATGGGTTCGTTAGCATCGACTTATGTTTTGTTAAGCTCTCTTGTTAACGGTGTATTTTACATTAACCATCCTTCGGGTGCTAGTGATGTGTTTATTTGTTTCGATCGAAATAATGAGAGTTGGCCTGACGCTTGGAAGAGAATGGAAGTATGTGTCATTTCTCATTTACCTTCCCTTAAAATAAGTGTACCGAAAAACGCTACCCAATACAAACTAAGAATTATTTATGAAAATCATACGCATGGTGACAGTGAGTGGAAAAATTTTACACATCCCCCCACCATAACCCCAATCGTTACCAATATCTACGGCAGTTCATTAGTTCGCGGGTTAGTTTGGTACATTGCTATCACCCTGTCAATACTCTTCATCGTAAGCGTAGTACAGCACCTAAGAAATGGCGCTTCATAAACTTTCCAATTGGTTTAAATGTGACGATAAGGAGGACGACGACCGTTTACCAGTACTCTTTATTGAATCCATGGAAAGGTTACGTGAGGAAATTGACATTATTGCTGAGCAGGCACGTTGCATTAAATGTTTTTTCCGCATGCTCCACGATCTCGATATACCTAAAGATTGGAACATCCCACTTCCCGAAAAACCATGTACTCTGAACGAAAACCGTCCAAAACCTGAGAGGCAGCATCGAGAGAGTCTATTAAAATTTCCCGATTTAATGTATGAAATTAAACGTAGGTTAAGATGTGAAAAATGCTACATGCAACTATTAATTATTTTAGGATTACCGAGAGAGTGGTCCTGTGTACCTCTCCCATCTTGCGATGGGCATGAATTTGTGGGTTATGATACTGTTAATTAATTAAACGTTTAAAATTGTTTAAATTTAATGCCTTTGTGTAATCACTAACGTTCTGAACAGGATTAATACCCTCTTAAAATGTGTTTTATTAATTCATTACCCTTCCATTTTTCCCCATGGGTTAGGGTTCTAAGTTCGAATCCTATTTTTGCTCCCGCTGTACGATAGGTGGCGCGGGAATAAAGTTACGCCGCTCCACGATAGGTGGCGTCACACGATATTTCAAATTTTGGCGCCAACCCCCACTACTTCCATGCCGAATGACATTTCTGGTGTTCCATGTCACTCACTGTTCCATGTCAAGTGTCAAAGGGGCCTTACATCCCTCCCATCGCCCCCACTCTTGCATGTCAATGGGGCCCCCGGGGGGCGGAGCCCTACCTCTACCAGCGGGGGCTACTCCCCCCACCCGGCTTAGGTTAGGGACCCGGCCGGCGAAAACATGTGAGCTTAGGTTAGGGGGGCCCGCGGTTATGCCGGCCGGCGAAAAAAGTGAGGTTATGTTACAAATTTTAACGCTGAAAGCCTATAGCTACACTACTGACTTGCTTAGTGATAATGAAGGTCGGGTTGGTCCGACGAGGCCATTGCTCTTCCCCTTTAACGGGTTCGCACACACCCCCGCCCATCCTGTCCGACAGCCCACCGGCTTACCTTCTCACTCCACTCGTCAGGATGCTTCTGTCTACTATTTCTGGCTACTTGCGGCCGTGGCCGTTTCCTGCCGAGCTACAGGTATAATCTCCCATGTTTTCGGTATGCACCCCGCGGTACTGGTAAACCCATCGAGTCAGGAATCCACGCCCTCCGGGCGGGATCGCTGGTCGATGCTCACTTTTGCAGGTCGAAAGTACTAGGTGCTAACCGCAGCCGTGAGTCTTCTTTACGATCACTTCGGCCAGAATCCGTTCCCCCTCACGGAGGTGAATTCTTCGGCCGCCGGCCTCCAGCTGCGGTCCTTAGCACGTATTGTCGAACGGGGGCAGATTCTCTGCGCACCTACTGGCAGTTTTGCCTAAGAGTTGCCTAAGCCTAGTTGGCCATAAACTCCGTGGTCTCCTCGCTCGGCACGTGGCCGTCGGAGACTCACACGGCGATTTCAGTGACGTTATCTCCCCTGTGTTACCAGGTGACATCAAACTGTGGAGTATGCTTTGCAGCGCGCATGCCGCTCGGCCCCCCCCCCATAGGGTGCAACCTCTAGCCGTTGACTTGTGCCAGGGTTTAACCCTCGTTAGCTGCAATCGCTCTTTTTGAGCTTTTCATTTGCTTCCTTTCGTATGCTACCTTTTTGAGAGTTTCGAGGTTATGCTTCTTGCTCTGATTTGCTCCTGTTACGACTTTGTTACAGCCTATGGCTTTGTGAGAGTTGCGAGGGCGTGCCTCTTACTCTAATTTTCACCTTCGATTTGACAAGCTTTACTATGAGGTTTGTCCTCATGTTCTAATTTTAAGTTACGACTTTGTTACTGATTATCTCGTGAGGTTATTCCTCTAATAATTGCAACCAACGGGGGTTACTCCTCTTACGAGGGTGCCCTTTCGTTCATTACCCACGCCACCTCGAGTCCAACACCAGATCGCCGGGGCTGCTCGAAAGCAGGGGCTCCCCGACTCCCGAGTTCTCGTTCGACACTATGTGCCCGGTGAGATCTTCCGTTCGATTTCGTTCTGCAAACTCGACTTGTTTAGGTAACTCACCAGATCAAGCTCTAGAGTCATCCAAACGTGGCTGTCGCGAGGTCGGGTAGTAGGGGGAGACCAAGAATGTCACGGTTTCGTGGCGGTTGTCGCGGCCCCCTATTACCGGGAGCTTGCGCAGCCTCTCCCCTCTTCCCGCTAGCCCACTGGCCTTCCTCATTGCCTTTCACAGGTGAAAGACAATCTGTCATTAGGTTTCCCTTCCCATTACTTTTAGTTTCTTATATTGTGCTCTCCCTCTTCCCGATTGAACTGAGTGACGACTTCGAGGACGACCGGTTCTAACCGACCGACTCAGAGCCGACGCATGTCTAATATACGGGAACCTTGACACCGCAGGCGCGCGGGACACTTCATAGCCTTGCGACGTGCAAGTCTCTTCATCAGCGACTACTCGACAATGCACGCCGTAGCCCCCGACACGTCGTGCTCAGTTCATATTCAACAGAGTGCCTTTGGCCTCTCTTTCCCCATTTATTGGTATGACGTGTTACTTTATCCGGCAATTATTTATCTATTCTTGTTTGCGTGTGACTGATTAATATCTAATAATTCGCATTTATTCATCTGACAGTCGACTGGCTTAGTGATATTGAAGGTCGGGTTGGTCCGACGAGGCCATTGCTCTTCCCCTTTAACGGGTTCGCACACACCCCCGCCCATCCTGTCCGACAGCCCACCGGCTTACCTTCTCACTCCACTCGTCAGGATGCTTCTGTCTACTATTTCTGGCTACTTGCGGCCGTGGCCGTTTCCTGCCGAGCTACAGGTATAATCTCCCATGTTTTCGGTATGCACCCCGGGGTACTGGTAAACCCATCGAGTCAGGAACCCGCGCCCTCCGGGCGGGGTCGCTGGTCGATGCTCACTCTTGCAGGTCGCGAGCACTAGGTGCTGGCCGCAGCCGCGAGTCTTTTTACGATCACTTCGGCCAGAAATTCGTTCCTCCTCACGGAGGTGAATTTATTCGGCCGCCGGCCTCCAGCTACGGTCCTTAGCACGTATGCTGACCGCTGCGGCGGCTTCTCGTCTCAACATCTGTTCGTTTGCGTGGCAACCCACGCCTTGTTTTCACTCGCGCACATAGTACGCGTTTTCTCGCTTCGGCTATTCCTCTGTGTAAGGAGGAACATGTGCCTTCTCTCAGCTTCCTTGGGAGCGAACAATAGACTCAATTATATTATCGCCATCTGCGCAAGGTGCTGAGGTGTTCGTTCGATTTTCTACATGTGCTCCGCAATACATTCCCTCTCTCTCTCATTTGCTCCCCGTGCTCCAGTGAGCGAGAAAGGGTGCAAGAGCAAGAGGGGTGCATTGTTATAATTACCAGGCCATTGTGGGGGGCCCGTTCGATACATGGCACCACAACTAGTCTTCCGGTCGGACCAATTCGCCCGATATCTCACGTTCGTATGACATCGGTTCTCGTATTAGTCGGCAGCGCTGCCAGTCCTTTATATATCGTCGCTCCTCTTTTTCGCTGGCGACAGGTTAGTTTAACCTTCAGACGGCATGCACACGTACGTCGATGTGTTCACTCATGGTACTGCAGGATTAACCTGCAGTATTCCTTGAATGCCACAAAGAGATCTGCGTCCATTAAACGGGAGGGCGCAACAGGCCATGTGAGTCCTACCTCTCGACAGCTCTTTATCAAGTTCGCTCGTTGTTCCGAGTTTCTGGGGCAGTCAAACAGGGCATGGAGTGCGGTGTCGGGTTCTCCGCAGCCGCAGTTCCTGCCTTCGACGCACCCTAGCTCATGGAGCTTGTCTCGGAATTTGCCGTGACCTGTGAGGACCTGTACGAGATAGTGGTCCATTTCTACCCGTCATGTTGAGTCTCTCCGTTACGTCCGGGATAAATTCAGCAGTGACTCGTCCCTTGGTCGAGCATCGCCATTCCGCCTGCCAACGCTCAGCATAAATCTGCTTAAGGCGTCTTGCAGTGGATTTTAGCTTACGATCTGCTTGAATTTGTGTCCCGTCGAATTCCTCCCCACTAATGGTTATTTTCTTCCCTAGCCTTAGCAAGGCCATGTTCATTAACATCTGTGCCTCTAGTTTTATAGGAAGCTGTCCAGAGAGCACGCATAGCGCCTCCGTCGAGACTGTCCTGTATGCTGCAGTTAACGCCAGAAGGGTCATATGCTGTGCTGTAACGAGAGGTCTGACGTTAGAGCTGTTGAGCCTGTCCGCCCAGCCGACAGCGCCATACGTGAGTATTGGAACTGCGAGACCCTTATAAATAATGGTCTTCGCCCTGTGTCCAAGTCCCCAGCGTACTTTGCTAATGCCCGCCAGACTGTGGAAGACTCGCCTTGCTCGCGTCGAGACTGCCAGCACATGCGTTCGGATAGAGCTTCGAACCTCCAAGTGTACGCCAAGGTACCTCAGGTGATTCGTCGCCTGAATCGTGGTTCCGTCGACCTCTACACGTGGTTGCCTCTTAAGACAACCTCTCAACATCACCAAGCTAGACTTGCTGACGGAGAGCGTAAGCTTCTTTTGAAGGCACCACTGTAGGGTTTCCTTTGCCACGTTCGTGCACCGAGTCTCTAGTTCCCTTCTATTGTCTGCGCATACCAAAACTCGGATATCGTCTGCGTAAGCGATAGGCATGCAATCCCTATTGCTTTCTAGCGTCTGCAAGATTTCATCGAACACAAGGTTCCACAGACACGGTCCTAGGACCGAGCCTTGTGGGCAGCCCTTGGTTACGATTTTTGACACACTTGCAAACTTCGAAAGTATCGAAACCTTGCGGTCGGCGAAGTAGCTCCTCAATAGCTTGAAGAGACCTACAGGGCAACCGCGGAGGTTAAGCTCGCGGAGGACCGCGGGCCACCAGAGGTTGTCAAATGCGCCCGATATGTCGAACGTGACTGCTGCCACGTATCGACACTCAGCGGCTTCCACCCGTTCCCGCATTGCCTTTATCGCATTGTCAGTTCCGAGTCCTTTACGGAAACCGAACTGATTCGCAGATGCGCGGGCGTGCTGGATTACGGGCTTCAGCTCATCAAGCATTAACCTTTCGAGTAGCTTTCCGGCAACAGGGAGTAGGCAGATCGGCCTATACGACTTAGCATCGGATTTGTCTTTATCGTCACTCTTTAGGATAGTTCTCATTGACCCATGTTTCCAGACCTCGGGGAAGATTCCTTCAGAGAAGCACTGATTGTAAGTGCTAACGAAGATGTCCGGAACGACCAGTACCGCCCGTCTTAGCACCTCAACCTCAACCCCGTCAGGGCCGGGCGCCTTTCTTTTTGCCAATCTCCTCGTTATCGCGAGAAGTTTGTCGGTAGAAATGATCTGTTCGGTCGCTATATCGGTGGCGGCGTGTTCGTCCAGCTCTACGTCTTCGTCTGTCCTCTGGGCCTCCCTTCTGGTCTGGCGATGCCCGTCGTTTTCATTTGCATCGTCTACGTTGTCGTCAGGTGACAACGCATATAACATAGCGCGAGCGGTCGATGACCAGTCTTTGGTATTACCTGTATTCGTTCTGAGGGCCCTTAAGGGCTCTTCCCGTCGTAACCGACCGAGAGCGCTCCTAAAAGGGATCCCCCAGGGGTTGGCGTTACCCGCCTTCCCAACCAGGTCCCGCCAACTGGCCATTCTCGCCGCCTTCAGGGCTTTTTTGAAGTCTCGCCTTTTCTGCTTATAGGTATCCCGTAGGACTGCCTTAGCGTCAAGGTTTTGACTCTTCTGGAGTTTTCTCCTGGCCCTGTATGCCTCTCGCTTCATCTTTTCAATCTCACGATTCCACCCAGGTGTCGCTCTCGGACGCCATGAACGTTTCGGTATCGCTGACTGGCTCGCTGCTATCATGCAGCTTTGAAGCTGTCTAGCGCGATCTTCTGCCGTAGTACCTGACTGCTTTGTGCAGCTCAAGCCGGCTTGTTGCCCTTGTACGGCAATCACGCTGTCAAACTTCTGCCAGTCCGCCCGTCTCGTATTATACCGTTCGCTATATACAGGGGGTCGTGCGGGAGCATCGTCATTCCATTGTATTGTCACCTCGATCGGCCTATGGTCGCTGGATGTGTGATCTCTCACTCTCCAGCTTTTTACCAAGCGCGCTGCGCTAGGCGTAGCGAAGGTGACGTCAATGTAGGAGCTACCTCCGCCCGAGTTTCCCCTGTACGTTGCCTGTTGTGTGGGATCGTTTAAAACGACGAGCCCTCGTCTGGTTAAGAACTCTTCCAATTTTGCGCCTCTAGAGTTTCGTCTATCATTCTGGTTTCGCCGACTTATGGTCGGCGCCCAGGGGGGCGCGTGGGCGTTACAATCGACCGCAAAGAGGATTCGCTCCCCTTTTAACGTGTCGACGATTGCCTCGAGCTTTTCAATACCGGTCTTAATGACGTAAGCGTACTGAAAATATGCTGAGACAAAGTATATTCTTCCTCTCGGTCCCGTCAACTCAACCACTACGGTATGGGAGTCGCAGAGATGTTCCAGTTTGAGCATGGTGTACGCCCCTCCTCTGCAGAATATCGCAGCTTGCGCTTTAACGCCCGCGCCTTCTGCAGCCACTATGGTCGTGCGAGTCCCCACTCCTGCCACTTTACCCCGGTAGCTGTAGGGCTCCTGGGCAAGGATGACGTCGGCTTTGCCTTCGTCAATGAGCTTAGCGACTTCGCACGCCACCGTATTTGAACGTTGCATGTTCAACTGTGTTATTCTCATCGCTCTACTAGCCATAATCCGTTCTAGCTATACGCCATTTTACGGCCGCACGGTACGCCGGGCACATACGACTACGCGCAGAATGTGCAGGGGTCGGTTTCCCTTCCCTCTTGCAATTCGCGCACTTAGCCGTTGCTTTTCTATCCGGACATTCAAGGATTCCGTGTCCCTCACTAGCGCAGTGCTCGCAGATTCGTGTCCTTTTACAGCGTTTCGCTATATGACCGTACTGCTGGCACTGATAACATCTAGTGACTTCTACGTAGTCCTGTACGCCATGGGATTTCCACCCTACGTACGCTTTGCGTTCGCTCAATAGCGTTCTCCTGAGTTCCGGGCCGACCTCCACGACCCACTGCGCCTTCGGAGCATCTCGTCTTCCTACTTTGTAGCAGGCTCGGACGGTGCTTTCTGTCGCGCCGGCGTTTTGCACCTTTAGTGCAGCCTCTAGTTCCTGAGCAGTGATCTCCTTTGGTACACTTGCGATTTTCACCCTAGGGTTTTCACCCAGATACCTCTCGGCTCGAAGCCCGGACTTGCCGAGCTCCTTAGAGTCGATGAGCATCTGCGCGTCCTTCGGAGCAGCGGTCTCCACCATGAGCCCACAGCCCCCGTATTTTCTGACAGATTTGATTCTAATCCCCGTCCTGTTCGGATTGACTGCTGAGTACAACCTAAGTTGCGCCTCCGCAGTTGTCTCTATACGGGAACCTTTGGTGGGCATGATCTTGACCCCACTAATCGCAGGTGCGGCCTGCTTAAGTTTCTCGACTTTCCGCAGCTGTCTCGGTTCCTTGGCTTTCGCTTTCGGTTCCGATGTTCTACACGGCCCCAACTCATGGGTCCGGCGCGCAGGTTGTCGAGCCACTTCAGCGTAGCTCAGGGCACTGCGTCTAGTTACAAGTGCCGTAGGCCCTATTGCTTCATATATTTCTAGCTTACCCGCGAGCCTCGAGTTCTGAGCTTGGAGGTCACGTATGATCTCCAGGTACTCATCTACATCTCTCAGCACTTCGCTGGCAGCTAGCTTGCTTATCTTATTGCTGGCTTTATTAAGCGTGGCTCGGAGCTTCTGTGTAGCGACCTTTTCGCGCGTACTTATGGCGCCGATAGTCGCTTGGGTCGCGCCCACATCATGGTTGGCCTGGGCCTCCCGATGGGGGATCGCTTCCTCACAGGTAGCTCTTTCGCCACGAGGCTCCGATTCAGAGGCGTCCGGTCGAGCTCTTCCCTCACAAGGGTTAACCTTCTCTTCCTTCTGCCTCCGCTCTGCCCTCTCTTTCCGGGTGGTTCGCGCTTGTGCAGGTTGCCCACACGCGCGATCACACCCTTTCTCAGAGGTCAGACTTTCCTCTTTGCCCTGTATATCACCGCCAGTGGGCTTTAGCCTTAGAGCTTCCAGGTGAATCACAAGACTTTTGTTCTTCCCTTTCTGCTCTTTCAGCGTTATCCCCTTTTTCACCTTTGCGCTTTGCTTTGGTCTCTTCTGGGTACGTCGCACGCGGGCTTCTCGCCCTGGCGACGTTGTCCCATCAGAGAAATATTCTCCTTTTTCTACATATGCTCCTAATTTCTTTCTCGTCGTCTGGGAGCGACGCACAGGAGTTTTACGCCCCGGCGTCAGAGCTCGCCCATCAGACGTTTCGCGCTCTAATGTCCTCTGGGAGCGACGCGTCCGAGCAGTTCGCGCGTGCGTCCTTAATATCCCTTCAGGCATTAGTATAATTTCACCAGTTTCACCACTTTCGTCTTTGTATTTATTGTTAGGTTTGCTCATATTCATCCTACGAGTAACGGGGAAATAACAGTCACCCCCGGCAGAGCCCCTTACCGGGGGAAGGCTTATTAAAACCGGAGGTCGCCTGTTATCCGGAGTTCGCATATTAGCGTCCGAGTGCTCATTTGTGAGGCTCCCTCTCGAACATTCAGCCATGGGCATATGCTGTTCCACCTTTAGCTTCGGGGCTTTTTATAGAGGTTGTCACCTCGCGGACCATGTCCCTCGTTCAACCATAGCTTCGCAGGCATTCCCCTGATGCGCCTTTCAGAGGTCGTTGTCGCGAAGTGTTTGTTTACGATTTATAATCAGTATGGAGCGGCGCTCACTCGACCGATTTGTCTTGGTTAGGGTCTGGTCATTTCATGACGGTTCCTCAAGGTCTTTCCCCATTGATTCCCTGCCCAGGCTAGGCCGTGACGGTTCGCTGCGTGGTAACAGGCGCCGTCAGGTACCGTTGCCTATCTGTATTGTAAGCTGTCCGTGGACAGTTGAGGATTCCAACTCTGTAGCATATTGGGCTAGGCTCCACCTTCCTGGTTCTGCCCTCCGTCATTTCCCAATGCGACGACCATAGCAAGCTACGGATCGCCTGCTTTGTTTTGGAACCCTCCACCCGCCCCCGCGTTGTCAGTCCCCAGACCCTCTTTGGTCTATGTCCTGCCATTTTTGACATGTGTACACGGGATTGACTTCGCTAATACGCTCGTCCACCCACTTAGTAGCTAAGCGGCGACTTCGGAAGCGACCGGTTCTAACCGACCGACTCAGAGCCGACGCATGTCTCATATACGGGAACCTTGACACCGCAGGCGCGCGGGACACTTCATAGCCTTGCGACGTGCAAGTCTCTTCATCTGGGTCCTCGTGAGGACAGTGACTACTCGACAATGCGCGCCGTAGCGCCCGGACGGGGGGCAGTGCGCCCGTACCCCCGCCAAGGCTGGTTACTCCGGGAGGTCGCCAGGTATCCCGGAGGCTCCGTTCGAGGCCAACTGTCGCATGGCCATTCACCCTTCGGCACGGGTCGCGTGACACCTTGGGTTTCGGGTTTTTTCACGGGTTTTCCTTCCCGGGTTTGTTCGGGTTATCCTTCCCTAGGCCGGTTGCCTTCACCCAGCTAACGAGTCCGACCTACCCGGGTTTTCCCGGTTTTCCTTCCAGTGTCGGCCGCAGTCCCCCGGGGTCGAGCCCCTAGCTTCTTGCGACCGACCGTGAGCTGTTCCTTAGCTTCCCGGCTATGCCAGGTACTGAGCCCCCCGACCAACGACAAGGTCTCACAGCTCCTACGGGGGGAACCTAATCTAACCTAACCTAACCTAACCTAACCTAACCTAACCTAACCTAACCTAACCTAACCTAACCTAACCTAACCTAACCTAACCTAACCTAACCTAACCTAACCTAACCTAACCTAACCTAACCTAACCTAACCTAACCTAACCTAACCTAACCTAACCTAACCTAACTTTTTTTTTTTTTTTTATTCCCCGAATTACGGCCCGAAGGCCTCGCACTACCTCAGCACTTAATTCCAGGAGGAGAAAAACCTCCCGGATGGCCGGGTACTTTTCACCGGAGGGCCAATGCCTGCCTGCCCCCCGGCTCGGACGTTGGTCTGTCCTTCGGGGAATATGTCCCTCTCTTCCTGAGGAGGAGGGTCGACATGGATGATCCTACAACTCCTCCTCAGGGTAATGTGATGGCAGGAATTACGGGGATCGTAGTTTCCTCAGCCCGCCTTAGCTGAGGTATCGTTTCCTGTCGCCTCCTACATCCCCCCGGAGGGAGGTTCAGAGGCTCTCCTCACGCAGTTACTTTCTTATTCACTCGGATATTTGGTTGCTCTCCGCTAGCAACTCCTCCTTAGCTCGTGTTCTCAGTATCAGCCTTATTAACGCGTGTACCCTTATCCAGGTATCCCTATCTTCCGTCATTGCCGTGACTATGTGCTCCGGTTTCCACTTCTTTTTCCCCACCTTATCCCTGGCTGAACGTGAAGCTTCCTCCCATCTGGGGCACTTCATCACGGCGTGCTCCGGGGAGTCCGGCGCCCCACAATCGAGGCAGTCCGCGTCCTTCGCCTTCCCGATCCTGTGGGTATAGGATCGGAATACCCCGTGGCCCGTCATAAACTGCGCCAACCAATAATCCATCTGCCTATGCGGGCACCCCACCCATCTCTCGATGTTGGGGATGAGTTTTTTCGTCCATTGTGCAGTTTCCTTATGCTCCTCCCATCTCTTCTGCCAGGCAGCTATCGTTCGTCTCCTGGCCATGTTCCTCCGGCCAGGTAGAGCCCCCCTTCCGATGTTGCATAGGAATGTTCTTTCTTTGACTAATAGATCGATGGGTGGGGTGGCAGCCAGCACCTGTATTCCTGCGGTTGCCGCAGTCCGGTACGCAGAGATAGCTCTGATAAGAGCCCTTCTCTGAGCCCTCTCCAGGGCCCCTTTGTATTTATCCCACCGCATGGCATCCTTCCAGATAGGGGCGGCATACAGTAGAACTGAGTGAGCCACCCCCGCCAGAAGGAGCCTGCGGTGGCTTGCCGGGCCTCCGATGTTCGGCATTAACTTTTCGATTTGTCCGGTTTTTTCCACGGCTCTGTTAACAACTTCCTGCAGGTGGGCGGTAAAACGCAGCTGCTCATCCAATAAAACCCCCAGGTATTTTACTACCTTGGTGTTTGACACGTTAACGCCTCCCGCTGTGATCGCCACCTTCCTGTTTTTCCTGGGGCCCTTCATCACTAGCAACTGCGTTTTCCCCCATTCAATACTGAGCTCATTTACCTCCATCCATTTCTCTATTCGTCTGCAGGCTTCCTCTATGGCCTGGGCTATGCCTTCCGCCGTTCCCGCCCTGGCGGTAACCGCCAGGTCGTCCGCGTAGGCGACGCACTTCACCCCCGACGGCAGGTGGAGCCTCAACACACCATCAAAAAGAGCCTTCCACAAGGTGGGGCCCAGCACTGACCCCTGAGGTACCCCCATACTCGTAGCTATTTTTGTTTGTGGTGAGACCCTGATAACTCTTTCGCTTAGATAACTCTCTATGAGCGCGATCAAGTAGCCCGATATCCCGGCCTTCTTAAGCGCTAGGATGATCCTTCTCCAGGAGGCAGTGTTAAACGCGTTTTTAACATCGAGCGTTAACAGGCAGACCCACTTATCTTCCGTTTCGGTTTCCTTGACTACTGCTCTTATGGCTGCCACCGTGGATCTGCCCTTGTGAAAACCATATTGGTTTGGGCTGATCGCTCGCCTTTCCTCCAACTCGTCCTCTAACCGATTCCTTATAGTTGCCTCGAAGAGCTTCCCCATTACCGGGAGGAGGCATATTGGTCTGTACGCCGACGGCTGTGACCTGTCGCGTCCTTTCTTTGGTACGAGTACTACGCTCGCCTCCTTCCAGGCCCTGGGGAAGCTCTGTCTTTCCAGGTACCGGTTTAAGCATTCTAGTAAGTCGTCGGGCCTCTCCTGGTATACGACTTTAAGGGCTATTGGGGGTACCCCATCGGGTCCCGCAGCCTTCCTGATATTTACCCCCCTCATGCACATATCTACCTCCTCAATAGTCAGGGGTGGAGCCGCCGCCGCCGGTGGGGATCTGTTCCACCCTCGTCCTCCCTTCGGGAACAGAGCGGTAACAATTCGTAAACGTTGTTCCGGGGGGATCACGGTATCCAGTCCCGATGTCCTTAGGCCCCCGGTTACTATCTTGTATCCCAGGCCCCAGATGTCATTATTCAGCTCTTGTAAAGTTTCTGACCAGCATCTCCTTTTGGCGGCCCGTATCGCTGCCCGCAGGTTCCTCTTGGCGATCTTGTACGCCTGCTCCGCCTCCTCGATCGAGCTCCCCGCCCTTTGTCGTCTCCGTCGATTTAGGATCCTGCGGGCAGCCCCGGCCGTCCCCTTCAGGGCCTCTATTTCTGTCGTCCACCAGTAGATGCCATTATTTCCTATTCCTGGTGATCCGATCTTCCTACATAGCTTTACCAGGGAGGTAATCTGGCTACTCAATTTTTCACCTCCACCTCCCGGGGGAATCTGTTTCAGATCCCTCTTAAATTTCTCAATATCAAAGGTCTTTTTTTGTACCCGGATGCCCGGGACGCCCCCTACTGCAATATGCTTATGATTCGTATAGTAGTTCTCGTCCGTGGTCCTCCACTCGAATCCGTCTCGGACCACCCTCTCGGAGCCAAATGTGACGTCGATATGTGTCCGGGAGCTGCCCCTCTCAAAAGTGTGTGCTCCATTATTTAACGGTGTCGCCCCCAACGAGTTCGCCCACTCCAATACATATTCCCCTCTCTCATCGGCCATAGGGGCACCCCACGCCGGAGACTTGGCGTTAAAGTCACCGCACAGGATAAAGCGGGTGCCCTTGGCCCGTACTTCGTTCATGAATCTATCCAGCTGGGCTTTGTATCTATTAACGGGAATATTTGGGGAAAAATAACACCCCCAGATCCATACCGCGCCCAATCTAATTCCTACATATCCTGTTTTCCCCCTGGCCGTGTCTTTGATCCCGGGTACCACGTCCCCCCGTACCCGGATCCCCACGTTCCTGGCATTATCTGTAATCCATTGTTCGGATCTAGTGATCTTCACATTTGGCTCCGAGACAACCATGATCTCCATCTTTTCCCTGATCATCGTTGATGCTGCGAGATCATGAGCCGCCGTGGCTCTCCCGGCATTCACTTGCAGTATTCTGAGGGGGCGTCCAGTCATCTTGTCCGCAGACCCTTATTCCGCCTATTATGGGCCGCCCTACCCCTAGGTGGTCTGTCCAATCTGGCACCCCTTCCAGCACCAGAGTAGATGACGAAACCAATGCAAAACAAGTCCACAAACCAACGGATAAGTGTGTAAATATAGCTATGCAGAACAAACACCAAAGCGTCTAGCCAATAATAAATAAATAAATAACCTAACCTAATAAATAAACGTATATATAAAATTGTATATGGGACGATACTCACCGGTGTATAAACAAACAAATAAATACATAAAACGAAGAAGTAAATAAAAGCAAGCAAAAGCAGACTACGAGACAAATCAATATAAACACCACGGCATGAACACCAATACATACCCAAATCACATAGCCTAGGCTTAGTCATATCACAGATCATTATCACAGTCCAATTACACCATCACAGTGTCCTCAGTCTTGTTCTCTTCGTTTGTCGGCACCCCCGTCCTACGCGGTGGTTCCTACCGCCCCCCCTCTCCTTGTGCAGACCCCTTCCCTCTCATGCTCTGCACCAGTTTGCTGTAAGCCGGGCACAGCATGCTGTCCGCCCTGTGTCCCTGCTTATCGCAGGTCAGGCATCTCGGGGGGGAGTTGCATTCTCTCGCCATATGTTCAGGGCTCCCACATCTCATACAGGCTCGGGACTTGTCCGGGCCCTTGCAGTTTGCCCTCGTATGTCCAAATTGTAGGCACTTAAACACCTAACGGGGGTGAGCCTTTCCTTCGTCCTACAGCTGAGCCATCCTACCCGGAGGGACTCCTCCCCCCCGAAGTTCTTTGCGGCCCTACTCGACAAACCCACCGTGGCGGCCTTCGTCCCGTCACGGACCTCCCTTACCCTAATGGTTTTAATTTCTTCTGGCGAAATCCCCCCCTTCCTGAGGATCGCCTCCTTGATCTCAGCTGCTTCTGCAGTCGGGTCGAGTCCGTAGATCTCGAACAGGATAGTCTTTGCCGAGATCTCGGTGACCTGCATCGCCTGCAGCTTACTTGCAAGCTCCTTTTTGAGGGCGGCCCGCTTGCCCTCATCCCCGCTGATCTGGACCAGCACGTCACCCGCGGCCGTTCTCCGGACTCCCTTTATATTAACCCCGAGTTTCTCCGGGTCTATCTTACTCTTCATCTCCCGGATGATTTCCGCATAGGGGAGTCGGCCCGCTTTTATCAGCTTCCCCCCCTGCGGCACGCTTCTTGTGGTGTCCGAGTTCCCTGCTGCCATGTAGGACCTCCGGCTCCCCGGTTCCGTCTTAAGGTGGCAGGTAATACCATCCCCATAGAAGACGTGTTCCAGGCATTTCCGGACATATATATGTCTCCAATCCGCCTCGATTAGAACATCGGAGGGGGGGTAGTCGGCCATCACCTCCCTCATCTGCTTAAGCATGCCGTGGATCTCCGCCACAGCTGCTCTGTCCCCACTGCTTCTGCAGTAGGGGAGGAGAAACAGCGTGGAGGCCTTCTTACTGGTTGCGCCCCTGCTGCTCGTCGAGTTCGTCATGCTTCTGACGAACTCAATCCTCCCCGAGGTGAGTCCTCCTTCTATCAGTTCTCTAACCTCCTCTGTGTCCTTCGCCAAAGCCTTTAGCATAGCCTGCCCCCGAGGGGATGTCGGGTCTACCAGCACGCAGGTGTCGGCAGTCTGGGGCGTGTCCCTCGCAATCCTTGTAACCGCATAGCTGCCCTCAGGCCAGTCTTCCTCCAGGACGTCTTCTAGCGTGTTGAAGTCGTCCCCTGACCCCAACTGCTCCTTTATTTCTTCGGCAGTGGGACGACCACAAGTGTTCGTGCCCATGTTGATTCCAGGTTGCTTGGGCCCCCCTGCGTCCGTCTGGGTGCTTGCATCAGCCATCTCCACCCCTTTAGTTGGTAGCCTTCTCCCAATTAACTCATAGACCTCCCTCGCCTGGTTAGTTAGGGTGCTGTCCACCCCAACCACATCCTCGAGAGCCCCCAGCAGCTCCTCCACCTTTCTCAGCAGATGATTCTCGTCGAACGGTAGACCCCCAGTTTCCGGGCTCCCCTTCTTCCTCCTTTTCCTGCCCTTCCTCTTTAGGCTCTCCTCGCCCACCAGCTCGCATCCTGGGCTGCCCTTTACGTCATCATCAATCATGGCCTCCTCGGTCTCCATCGCGCTCTCCCAGCTGGCCTTCCGCCCCAGTTCCTCAACGCTCCCCTTCTCTACCCTCTCATCTTCCCTCCCTTCGGAGTCTTCCTGTCCTTTATGGGCACTCTGCACGTTAACTCCCTTCCTGGGGGTTATGTCCCCCCCCACCGGAGTGGGGGGAGTCCTAATAATCCTCGGTTTCTGCCTTTGGAGCTCCAAAAACTCAAGCTCCGCCTTCCTAGCTTCTTCATCTGTCACCTCCCGTCTCCTTTCCCTCCCCGAACACATCGCCCTGAGTTCGGAGCAGGGCGTGAGCTCCCTGGTCCTGTATCCGATCCTTTCCACATCAGTTTCCTTAATCTCGCATGTGTCGTTGTCCTTATCGTCCGTCCCAATTGATTTAGTTTTAAGTTTTTGATCCATCATAACCGTCCCACGAGTAGGGTCGAAATATACGTCGGGCGGGGGCAGTGCGCCCGTACCCCCGCCAAGGCTGGTTACTCCGGGAGGTCGCCAGGTATCCCGGAGGCTCCGTTCAAGACCAACTGTCGCATGGCCATTCACCCTTCGGCACGGGTCGCGTGACACCTTGGGTTTCGGGTTTTTTCACGGGTTTTCCTTCCCGGGTTTGTTCGGGTTGTCCTTCCCTAGGCCGGTTGCCTTCACCCAGCTAACGAGTCCGACCTACCCGGGTTTTCCTGGTTTTCCTTCCAGTGTCGGCCGCAGTCCCCCGGGGTCGAGCCCTTAGCTTCTTGCGACCGACCGTGAGCTGTTCCTTGGCTTCCCCGGCTATGCCAGGTACTGAGCCCCCGACCAACGGCAAGGTCTCACAGCTCCTACGGGGGGAACCTAACCTAACCTAACCTAACCTAACCTAACCTAACCTAACCTTTTTTTTTCCGACTTGCGTCCCGAGGGCCTCGCACTACCTAGGCGCTTAATTTCAGAAGGCAGACCTTCCGAATGGCCGGGTACATTTCACCGGGGGTGGATCCTGCAAACCCCTCGGCTCGGACGATGGTCTGTCCTAGTCGGAAACAGGTGTCTTCCGCCCCACTGTACCCCGTGGGACACCCTTCCGGGCAACTCGTCCACTGGGACAGGGAAAGTCTAGCAGGATGCGCGGCAAATAGTTTACGGCCCAGCGGTTGGAAGCTGTGCCTGTCCTGCCTACTCCTACATCCCCCGTCCGGGCAGGCCCGATTAGGGGTTCGGAGTAGGTATCCTCAGTTATTCAATCGTTGCTAAGTATCCCCTTTACCTACCTCCCTTCGTCTATCTACGTGGGTCTATTTGCCCGTGCTTGTTTTATTAGCCTGTCCTCCTCTATATTCTCTCTATATTTTCTTCTAATAACTTTTGTAATGTATTCATGTGCGATGTTCCATACTTCTGCATTTTCCACCATGCCGTCTATAAGTTTAGACGGTTGGAAGTCGTTTTTCATTCTTTGCCTGATACTTTCTCGTTCTCCTTCGAATTTTCTACAATAGAAAATCGCGTGTGCCGGGGTGTCCACAATCTGGCATTCTTGACATAGGCAGCTGTCCCGCTTGGAGATCCTGTGCAGGAAAACTCCAAACGGGCCATGGCCAGACAAAAATTGCGTGAGCCAAAAGTCCGTCTTCCGATGCGAGCAGTTGGTCCATGTCTCGATGTTAGGGATCAGAGTTTTTGTCCACTGGGCAGAGGTTCGGTGGTTATCCCATCTCCTCTGCCAGTCTCTGATGGCCCTCTTGCGAGCCATGCGACGCCTCCCCGGCAGCTCCCCTCTGCCTATGTTGTATAAGAAGCGCCGTTCCTTTGCCAATAGGTCGATCGGCACTGCCCCGGCAATCACCTGGACGGCCTCCGCCGATACCGTCCGGTATGCAGATGTGACTCGCAAGAGGACCCTCCTTTGGACCCTAGTAATCATGTCGCGATATTTCGCGATCTCCACCTGCTCGCACCAGACTGGCGCCGCATACAACAGTGTGGACTGGACTACCCCGGCCAACACCTCCCTCTTTCGCGAACTAGGTCCGCCCACATTGGGCATCAGCCTCCCTAGGCTAGCTAATTTCTCTTCTGCTCTCCTAGTCGCCTCCGTGATGTGGCTAGCGAAGTTACCACCCCTCGATATGGTCACCCCCAGATATTTAATAGACTGTACCACCGTGATCTCCCGACCCCCCAGTCTAAGCCTGAGGTCCCTTCCTCTTCGTGGACCCTTCAGGACCAGAATCTCCGTCTTCTGGGTGGCCACTTCCAGTGCGTGCGCTACCATCCATTCATAGACTGTTTGGTAAGCAGCGCTAATCCTCTGTTCAGCTATCTGCACCGTGTCCGCGGATACCAGCAGTGCGAGGTCGTCCGCGTAAGCGACCGACCCCACACCCCACACCGTCCGGCAACCGCACACGGAGGACCCCATCGAACATGGCCTTCCACAGGGTGGGCCCTAACACCGACCCCTGTGGGACGCCCACCTCAGTTGCCCTACTTATCCTGGGGGTGACCTGTATTGTTCTCTCCGACAAGAACTCCTCCACTAGCCGCACCAAATATCGTGATACGCCCGACACCCTGATAGCCTCAACTATCTTGCACTACGCGGCCGTGTTGAAGGCGTTTTTAATATCTAGAGTGACCATTATCACCCATCTAGCTTCGCTGTTTGTCGCCTCCTTAACCTGTCGGAGAGCCCCTACCGCAGACCTTCCTCTCTGGAACCCATGCTGGTTGGGGCTAATGCCCCCTAGGTCCTCGAGTTCCTCTTCTAATCTGTCTCTAATAATCATTTCCCATACCTTGCCCGCTACCGGGAGCAGGCATATGGGTCGGTATGAGCTAGGGTCGCCCTCCGGCCTCCCTTTTTTGTGGGCCAGGACGACCCTCGCTACCTTCCAGGGCCTGGGGAAGGCCTGCCTCTTCAGGAGCTCCCCGTATAACCTCTCCAGCTGACCCGGGCAGGCGTCGTAAATGTCCCTTAAGTCCCGGGCCGTCATCCCGTCGAGCCCCGGGGCAGAGTTACTTTTTAGTCGTAGAATGGCGGCTTTCAACTCCCCCTCTCTGAGTGGAGGGGGGTCCGGGGCTGGAGCTATCCGCTCCCAGGTGCTGTTGGTTCCGGGAAATAGGACGTCAATAATTCTTTTCCTAAGTTCTTCCGCCATGATGTTGTTTCCTCCTGGCATGCGTAAGTTGCCCGTGGCGATCTTGTAGCCTAGACCCCACACATCGGAGTCTAGGTCCACAAGCAACTCCGCCCAGCACCTGGCCTTGGATTTTCGTATTGCTTTCTTTAAGGAGGACTTAGCTCCTCTCAGGGCCTCCTGTGCCGCCTCCCGCTCCGCTGCCGACGAGCGTCGCGTACGCGTAACCCTGCCCCATCGTCTCCGGGCTGCCAGACATTCTCTCTTCAGATTGGCGACCTCTACCGTCCACCAATATGGTTGACGCCTGCCGGAGCCGCCACGGCCGCGTTCCCTGCTCAGGTTTACAATCTTAGCGAGTGTACCCGGGAGAGTCTCTATGTCTGCCTCCCTAAGCCTGGCCGCCTCTTGTTTAAGTGTATCCCGGTTTACCACGGCCGTCTGTTTCTCTACTATTTTGCGGAGGCCTTCGGTGGTGACCCTAATAGAAAGGTGGTGGGTAAAAGGATTGTCCGCCACCGCACTCCATTTAATTCCAGTCCTTATGACCTTCGGAGAGACTAAAGTTACATCAATGTGTGTCTTCGATCTTCCTCTCACGAACGTAGGAGAGCCGTCGTTAACCGGGAGTACCCCTAGCTCCGCAGCCCATTCCACTAGTGCTTCGCCTCTGGGGTCCAAGATGGGGCTACCCCATGCTGGGGACTTCGCATTGAAGTCCCCCATAATCCACTTGTTGGCGCAGCGAGGTGCGGTTCTGACTGCATCCCCCATCTTCTCTAGGTCCCTTTTAAAGGACCCCAGAGGCACATTCGGTGAGAAATATCCTCCCCAAATCTGTCTATTTTCAAACATGACTCCTATAAATCCATCCCCGGGGTACTTCCCGGTGATGCGCGACCAGATCTCCTTGGTAGTGTATACCGCGATGTCCCTCCGAAGGTCCGTTACCCACCCCTTTTCCTCCGTCTTTTTCCTATTCGGCTCTGCCACCACCATAACGTCGTATTTTTCGCGCATGAACGTCTCGGCGGCCAGGTCGTGGGCAGCCCTCGCTCTCCCCAGGTTGAGCTGTAGTATTTTCATTCTATTCTGTCTCCTGACTCTCCCGGTCGCCATCATTCTGGTGTCGGGCCAACAGTATCACACATCGGATTTTCCACACTAAAATAAATAGACATACAATTAAATAAATAAATAAATAACATCGATAAATAAATGTATATATAAAAGTGTATAGGGGACGATACTCACCACATGTAGAGACATATAGAATAAATAAATAAACCATAGAAATAAATAAAAACAAGCAAAACAGACTACGAGACAAACCAATATAAACACCAAAGCATAAAATCCTATATACAGGCACGTCGATAAAATAAGACCAACACACGTATATATATAGACATCTACACCCACAGATGAATATATCACAGCAACCTAGATTAAAATTATCACAGACCATATCACAGTACTTATCATCGCTCCTCATGGGGAGCGTCTACCCCCTGACCTTTCGCCGTCCCGGAGGTCCTGTGACACTTTGTAGGATCTGCCCTGTGCCCGGCCACCCCGCAAATCCAGCAGCCCACTGGGTTGTTGCAGTTCGTGGCCTTATGCCCCGCGGTGCCGCACCTTAGGCATGTGTCTGAGCGGTCAGGGCCTTTACAGTTTGCACGTGTATGCCCCAACTCCAGGCATCGGAAACATCTCATGGGTGATGTTTTTTCCTTATTTGGCAGTTCACCCACCCTATCTTGATTCGTTTACCGTCTTCTATTTCTGCCGCAGCCCTTCTCGACAGGTTGATATATGCCCTGGCTGTGCCGTCCAGGCTGGGTCGTACAACGACAGACCCAAGATCTGAGGGAGAGGCGTTTCTAAGTGTGCTCATTACCGCAGCCCTGATCTCCGCCTCGGAGGTGGAGCTTTCCAGTCCCGTGATCAGGGCTTGCCCACCTGATCGGGTATCCATCCTCACTTCCACCTCATCCCCACACTTGTCCAAGATCGCCTTTTTGAGGTGCGCCGCCTTGTCCGCGTCCGCCACCTCGATTGCGATATCTCCTCCTCTGGTCATTCTGACAGCCTTAACATCTATTCCCATCCCAGCCGGGTTTACCTTTGCCTTAATCTTATTTAAGGCAGTAGCAGTACTACGTAGAGTAGCGTACCTCCCTTCCTAATAATTAATCTCTCCGTGGGGGGGGGTCTTCTACTTAAGTTCCCTCCCTGTTCCCTCTTCCCACTACTAACTACCTGGCATACCACGTCGTCTCCCCAGAATACGTGTTCAAGGCATTTCCTAGTTACATCCAGTCGTATGTCTCCCACCACGCCGAAGCCGTCCTCTGGATTAAGGACGAGCAGGTCTCTCGTGTCCTTTAACAGCCCATGAATACAGCGTGCGACTTTCTCTGCATCGTCTGTATTTTTGTAGGGGAGCACAAAAGTCGATTTAGTGTTCCCGTTTTTGCTACCTTTGCTAGATTCATAACGTGTAGTAGCACGATAGAATTCGACTTTCCCCTCCTCCAGTCCTTCCTCGATCAGCGTCCGGGCTGGCTCATTGAGCAAGCCAAGTTGCCTAAGCCTTTCCTCATCCAGTTCTCTCTCTAAGTCAACCATAACCAGCCTGGTATCACATTTTCCCAGGTCAGAAACAATCTTCGACACCCTAAGTGCCTGGGAGTGCCACTCTGCACCAATAATTTTCCTCAGAGTGTCGAAGTCCTCTCCCTTGGTCAGGATCTCTTCCACCGCCTCCCTATCCAAGACCCCACCCATCTGTGTGGCCACCTCCTTTACTTCTCGGCTATTGGCCGTCTCGAGTGCCGGCTTAACGTCGACGTCAAATCTATCAACCGTTTTTAACAGCCCCTCCGCCAATTTGCAGAGACTGCTACCCGCCCCTACTTCCTCCCTGGTCCTTCCCGCGAGTATTTGCACTTGTTTCCTTATGTTGGACCAAGCGGCTGCTAGGTCCGAACAAGGCATAGGGGTGTTGGGCGAGCCAGGCGAGCCCCTCTTCTTGCGCTTACGGATGTGCCGGGGGGTGGTGAACTCTAGGTCCGGGAAATCTTCGAACTGCTCATCGATATATCCGTGTTCTTTAGGAGTTTCCGGCTGGGACTCTGTCGTGTCCATAGTTACCCCGCCCCCCTTCACAGGGGATCTGGGTGTCTTCTGGCTCCTGGAGAACGCCATATCCTCCGATATACTCCTCCTGTATCTTCTTTGGGGGTCGTCGTCCAGGCTCTCCAGGGCTAGCTCCTCGTCGAGCGAGAAGGATACCACTTTCGGCATCCCCCGATCCTCTCCAGCTCTAGCCCCCTCCTCTGCCCATAAAGCTCCACCATCTTTATCCTCCTTCGTTGCCGTGTCGTCATACTTGTCATCCGTCCGGGTTTTTGATTTAGAATTTACGAGTTTCTCCATGCTGTTCCCACGAGTAGGGCCGAATTCAATGTCGGACGGGGGCAGTGCGCCCGTACCCCCGCCAAGGCTGGTTACTCCGGGAGGTCGCCAGGTATCCCGGAGGCTCCGTTCGAGACCAACTGTCGCATGGCCATTCACCCTTCGGCACGGGTCGCGTGACACCTTGGGTTTCGGGTTTTTTCACGGGTTTACCTTCCCGGGTTTGTTCGGGTTGTCCTTCCCTAGGCCGGTTGCCTTAACCCAGCTAACGAGTCCGACCTACCCGGGTTGTTCCTGGTTTTCCTTCCAGTGTCGGCCGCAGTCCCCCGGGGTCAAGCCCCTAGCTTCTTGCGACCGACCATGAGCTGTACCTTAGCTTCCCCGGCTATGCCAGGTACTGAGCCCCCCGACCAACGACAAGGTCTCACAGCTCCTACGGGGGGAACCTAACCTAACCTAACCTAACCTAACCTAACCTAACCTAACCTAACCTAACCTAACCTAACCTAACCTAACCTAACCTAACCTAACCTAACCTAACCTAACCTAACCTAACCTAACCTAACCTAACCTAACCTAACCTAACCTAACCTAACCTAACCTAACCTAACCTAACCTAACCTAACCTAACCTAACCTAACCTAACCTAACCTAACCTAACCTAACCTAACCTAACCTAACCTAACCTAACCTAACCTAACCTTTTTTTTTTCCGACTTTCGGCCCGGAGGCCTCGCACTACCACGGCGCTTATATCAGAGCCGAGGCTCTGAATGGCCGGGTACCAATTCACCGGGGCGGGTATCCTGCGTCACCCTCGGCTCGAGCGTTGGCCTGCTCTCGTCGGAAACGTGGCGCTGATTCCGGCCCCCATGGGTTGTCCCGCACGGGCTCTTCATCCATAGGGACCGGTAGGTTGGCAGGACGCGCTGTAGTCAACCGGGCTGGTGTCGACCACGGTACCTAATCCATCCCGTACCTCCCCCTCCGGGCAAGCCCGATTAGGGTTCCGGGATGCACCTTTTTATAGCCTGTCTATCCACGGATAAGGAACTGTTGTCCTCTGGTTGGACATCTATCGTCCTCCTAAGTTAGGTTTAAAGTCCTCTGGTTATTTGTCCATTCGAGATCCTCCTCCCATTTCTTTTTAACGATTAAGCGGACTATGCGGTGACCACGGCTCCAGTTATCGGGATCTGCGAGCATCCACCCGATAATTCCTAAGGGTCCCCAACAATTCCCAGCCATGGCCTCAATGTTTTCACGGAGACGGACATATTTGTCGCAATAGAACACCGCATGCGCCGGCGTGTCCACGATGTTGCATATCCCACATAGTGGGGAATCCCGCTTACCGATGCGGTATAGGTAGGCCTGGAAAGGGCCGTGTCCAGTAAGATACTGCGTCAACCAGAAATCTAGTTTCCTGTGCCGGCATCCACACCACGCCCCTATGTCGGCGATGCAGGTCTTTGTCCATTGCGCCGTTGCGTCGTGGGCATCCCACCTCTTCTGCCAGGCCATCAAAGTTCTCCTCCTCGCCATTCTTCTACGGCCTGGCAGACTTCCTTTCCCGATCGTATGTAAGAATCTTCTTTCTTTGGCCAGCAGGTCTATCGGTGGGATACCCGCGATAACCTGCACCGCCATCGCCGACACCGTGCGGTATGCCGACACCACCCTCAATAACACTCTCCGCTGTGCCTTTATTAGGGCATTCATATATTTCTGGTGCCTCAGTTGATCGCACCAGATTGGGGCCGCGTATAGCAGGATCGATAGAGTTACCCCTGCCAGCACTTCCCTTTTCCTGCTACTGGGACCGCCCGTATTGGGCATTATTCTACTCAGTTTCCCGGTGCGGTCCTCCGCCCTGCCAATGGCATATGCCACGTGCCTGGCGAAGGACCCCCCCTTACCTATCACCACCCCCAGGTACTTCAACTCCTGACTGGCAGTGATTAGCGCGTTGCCAATCCTGCAACTTAACCTGCTGTCCCTACGCGGCCCCTTCAGCACCAGCAGTTGTGACTTCTGCACAGCCATCTCCAGACCCACCCCACTCGTCCATCTCTGGACCTCGGCGCATGCGGTCTCGACCGTCGCGATAAGTCGCTCCTTATCCTCGCCCGAGACAATCAGGGCCAGGTCGTCCGCGTATGCCAGAGACCTGACCCCGGCGGGGAGGGGGAGCCTAAGCACCCCATCGAAAAGGATCTTCCACAGCGTGGGTCCCAACACCGAGCCCTGTGGTACCCCCACGTGTGTGTCCACGCTGTGCCTCGGGGTGATTATGATCTTTCTCTCCGACAGAAATTGCTCGATATAACGCACCAGGTAGGGGGAGATTCCTCGTGACTTCAGGGCCTCAACGATCCCTCCCCAGGACGCGGTGTTGAAAGCGTTCTGGATGTCCAGCGAGACCACCACCACCCACTTGGACTCCGTGCGCCTGGCGCGCATCAGAGCCGCCAGTGCGTCCACAGTGGATCGGCCCCGCTGGAACCCGTATTGCTCTGGGCTAATGCCCCCCCCCCCCTGGTGCAGTTCCTCCTCCAGTCTGTCACGGACGATTATTTCCAATACTTTCGCAGCCACTGGAAGCAGGCTGATCGGCCGGAAAGTAGCCGGCGCACCTTCGCTTCCGCTCCGCATAGGCACCAGGACCAGTTTCGCGGCCTTCCACGCCTTCGGGAAGGTCTGCGTGGTCCATAATTGTTTGTATAATCCATTAATACTGTCAGGTATAGTCGCGTATATTAACTAAAGGGCCTTGGGCGTGACCCCGTCTGGTCCTGCTGCCGTCCCGCTTTTGAGGCGGCCAATAGCGTTCTGTATCTCGTCGTCAAGAAGTGCTGGCGGATCCACCACGACTGGGCTTCTCCTCCAGGAGTCCCGAGTACGAGGGAATAAAGTGTTCGCAATCCTGATTTTCTCGGCATCGGTGAGGGCGGGACTGCCTCCCGTCTTCTGCACTTTGCCAGTGGCAATCTGGTAACCCAGCGCCCAGTCATCCGACTCCAGGTCCGCCAGCACCTCATCCCAGCATGTCGCCTTGGCTTTCCTAATATGTTTCTTTAGGGATCTATTAGCATCTTTTAGTTCCGCGATCAGCCTGCCCAGTTGCTCTTCGTTCCTGCTGCTCCTACGTGTAATCCTGCCTATTGCTCGCAGGAGCAACAGGCATTCAGACTTACAAGTCGCAATGTCGTCCGTCCACCAGTAGGGGCGGCCCTGATATTCCCCCGTCACGGATCTTTTCATCGCGGCCCTCACCCACCCAGGCAGATCCTTCAGCAGGGACAATGGATCCCTATTCACTGCCAGTCTGGCAAGAGATGCTAGTTTGTTTTCGTCCAGAACTCTGTATATCTTATCTCTAAATGTTCTAATGCCAGAGGTGTTGATCCGAATGGAGGCATGGTGGGTGAACGGGTTGTCGAACCTACCCAGCCACCGCAATCCGTCCCGTGTCAGGTCCGGGGTCGCGAACGTAACATCGATGTGGGACCGTGAACGGCCCCGCTGGAATGTGTGGGTGCCGTCGTTTGCGGGGAGGAGGTCAAGCCCAGCCGTCATCTCTGTTAGCGCCTCCCCCCTCTCGTCCAGGGTCGGGCTGCCCCACAGCGGGGACTTCGCGTTGAAGTCCCCCACCAGTAAGATCCCTCTCCTAGCTTTCACGGCCCCAATCGCACGACCCAGGTCTAGCAGGTGGTTATTAAAGTCTGCCATTTTCCTGTTGGGGGACATGTACGTCCCCCAAACCCACGTATCACCCACCATGACTCCAACGTAACCCCTACCAGTAACAGATTTTGTGACAGAGACGTTTCTTCTTCGATTTAACCCTATCGCCACATCCTTATTGGTATCCAAAATCCACCCCTCTTTACTTACAATACTCTTGTTGGGTTCGGATATGATGGCTATATCAATTTTCTCTCTGGTTATGGTTTCCGCCAGAAGATCGTGGGCCGCCCTAGATCTGCCCAGGTTGACCTGGATGAGGTTGAGGTCCGCCTTACCCATAGGTGGTCTGTCCAATCTGACACCCCTTAACCTAACCTAACCTAACCTAACCTAACCTAACCTAATCTAACCTAACCTAACCTAACCTAACCTAACCTAACCTAACCTAACCTAACCTAACCTAACCTAACCTAACCTAACCTAACCTAACCTAACCTAACCTAACCTAACCTAACCTAACCTAACCTAACCTAACCTAACCTAACCTTTTTTTATTTTCCGACTTTCGGCCCGGGGGCCTCGCACTACCACGGCGCTTATATCAGAGCCAAAGCCCTGAGTGGCCGGGTACCAATTCACCGGGGCGGGTATCCTGCGTCACCCTCGGCTCGAGCGTTGGACTGCTCTCGTCGGAAACGTGGCGCTATTTCCAGCCCCCGTGGGCTGTCCCGCACGGGCTCTTCATCCACAGGGACCGGTAGGTTGGCAGGACGCGCGAAAATCAGCCGGGCTGATGTTGGCCGCGGTTACCTGGACCATCCCGTACATCCCCCTCCGGGCAAGCCCGATTAGGGTTCCGGGATGCACCCTTCTGTGACCTGTCTACCCTCGGAGAGGGTTCTGTAGTCCTCTGATTGGACAACTATCTATCCTACTTAGTTTGGTTTAGTATCCTCTGATTATTTGTCCATTCGAGATCTTCCTCCCATTTCTTTTTAATAATTGAGCGGATAATGCGGTGTCCACGGGTCCAGTTATCAGGATCTGCGAGCATCCACCCAATAATTCCTATGGGTCCCCAACAGTTCCCAGCCATCGCCTCAATGTTTTACGGTTTAACCCTATCGCCACATCCTTATAGGTATCCACAATCCACCCCTCTTTACTTACAATACTCTTGTTAGGTTCGGATATGATGACTATATCAGTTTTCTCTCTAAGTAGGGTTTCCGCCAGAAGATCGTGGGTCGCCCTAGATCTGCCCAGGTTGACCTCGATGAAATTGAGGGCCGCCTTACCCATAGGTGGTCCGAGCTATGTGACGTCCCTTACGTCGTCGATCACAAAGAATAAATATATATATCAGTATATCACAATACATAACACGGCAACAAACAAACAGATAAATACCTACATAGAAAGATAAAACCATCTCTAAATAAAACCAGCTGAAAGACACTATACATACATAGATAAATAAGTATAAACGAGTCTCTAAAAGCCGGGTTAACCACAGACAGACGAGTTTCCGGATATTCATAAAAATATCACATATATCTATCACAGTTGTAGTCACTATCACAGGTAAGTTGTGTATCCCAAATATCACAGGAGGCCCTCGCCAGGGGGGTCGCCCACTCCAAGTACTCCGGCAGACACTATCCCGCCGTATGCTTATGAATGTGTTGATCATTTGGGTGGAGGATCCTTCCCTTCCTTGATACCTCTGAGGAGGGACCTAAATTTAGGGCAGCCAGTATTGTCAGCTCTGTGGCCCTCTTGGTCACAGGTGGTGCATTTTGGCCTGTTCTTGCACCCACTCGCCCTGTGCCCTTCCCCGCCGCATCTGAGGCACGCCATTGACCGATCAGGGCCCTTACATTCTGCCCTCCCATGGCCGAACCCGAGGCATCTATAACATCTGGTGGGTTCGATCCTCCTGGATAGTCTGCAGCTTATCCAGCCCACCTGTAGTCTCTTGATATTTTCGACCATCGTCGCCGCTCTGCGGGACATGTTTACATAGGCTCGGCTCGTGCCGTCGCTGTTCGGCCTGATGTTTATGTCTCCTATTTCGTAAGGGTCCACAGAGCTGCACGCCTGTAGCACCGCTTTCTTCACTTCTTCTTGAGTGGTCGTATTCTCCACCCCGTGTATCAACACCTGCCCACCCCTAGGGTGGACAGATCGAATCTCCATATGTTCGCCACACTTGGAGCTTATGGCCTCCTTTAACTTAAGTGCCTTCTCGGCGTCCCCCACCACTTCCATCAGCACGTCCCCCTCCGCCGTTTTCTTAATGGCCCTAATTTTGACACCAATATCTTCAGGTTTGACGGACTTTTTGATTCTGCCCATCACCTCGGCGTATGAGGACGTGCCCTTTTTTACCAGGACCTTTTCGAGTCCCAATCGGGGCCATGCCTCTTGGGTTTTCGGGGCCTGTATTTTCCCCTCCGATTCCATTACGCACGCGATATTATCGCCCCGGAATACGTGCTCGAGGCACTTCCTTATCACCCCATGCTTGTTATCTCCCGTTATCCTTATCTTGTCTGTTGGGTCAGCGTCCAGGTATCTCCTTGTTTCCGAGAGGAGGGCATGTATGGCGGCCGCCACGCTCTCCTCCTCGCCTGCACCCCTGAATGGCAGGAGGTAAATAGCGTTAGAGTTCCCCACCTTGACACCTTTACTGGACACTATCTTCGTCGATGTCCGGCAGAATTCGACCTTCCCCGGCTCTAAGCCCTCCTCAACAATTGATTTGACCGGTTCGGCGTGGAGCCCAAGGTCCCTCAGCCTTCTTTCTTCTAGAGGGACATCTAAGTCGATTAGGGTGCAGCGGACCCCCCCGGCAGTCCTCCCCTCCGTAGTCTTGGCAACCCTGTACGCATCCTCCTGCCAGTCAGCCCCCAGGATTTTCCTGAGGGTTTCGAAATCCTCTCCTTGCTTCAGCGTTTCCTCCACTTCCTCTGCCGAGAGTGGGCCGCCCACCTGCACGCCCACTTCTACAGTACTACTGTTTTTTCCAACCGGGCTCTTTTCCAGTAGGGTCTCCCTGATCTCGGCATCGAACGCCTCCACCAAACCTTGCAGCCCTCCGGCGCATCTCGCCAGACCACTGCCGCCCTTCACTTCCTCCTTGATTCGGCCTATTAAAGTTTGAATCTGCTTTCTTACGTTGGTCCACGAGGCCCAGGGGTTATATTCCCCCTGGGATGCCGTAGGCGTGTTGGTGGTAGGCGAGCTCCTTTTCTTACGTTTGCGACTATGCCTTGCCGGACTGGCCTCAAAGTTGAGGCATTCCGTGAAGGACTCATCAATGAGCCCTTCAGCCTCAATGGGCGTGGTGGGAGCGGAGCCCTCATCTACCTGCTGTTCGCAAACCACGTGGTGAGGCGTCGTACCGCAGCTCTTGTTTGCCTGGCCCTCGGAGAGGCTGCGCCTCAGCTCCCTCGAGGGGTGTTCTTCCATGTCCCCGATGGCAATCTCCTCATCGAGTGAGAGCTGAGTGCCGGCGCTTCCCCGTTGTCCTTGTTCTGTAACCCGGAGGTCCTCCCCACGTGAGGCCTGTTTCCCTGCCTTAGGGGCCGGGGTGGGCGGGGTCCTGGCAATTTTTTTCTTTAAACCCTGCGCAGCCAGAAATTCCCTCTCCGCCTTTCTGATTTCGTCTTCCTCCTTCTCGCTGCGCGATCGCCCCGAGCACATGCGCCGTAGTTCTGAGAAGGGCGTTAGTTCCCTTTCTCTCTGTATCTCTCTGTCGTTGTCCGAATTTCCGCCGTTGTCGTCATCGTCATAATCAGCCCTTAAAGATTTATAAAAATTATTGTCCTCCATACTGTTCCCACGCAATGGGCCGAAATCCAAGTCGGACGGGGGCAGTGCGCCCGTACCCCCGCCAAGGCTGGTTATCAGGAATTGCGTCAGCCAAAAATCTATTTTCCGGTGCTTGCATCCGTACCACATCCCAATGTCAGGGATACAGGTTTTGGTCCATTGTGCGGTAGTTTCGTGGGCATCCCACCTCTTCTGCCTCTCTTTAATGGTTCTATTCCTGGCCATCCTTCTCCTGCCCGGCAGGAAGCCTTTCCCTATGGTATCCAAGAATCTTCTTTCTTTGGCCAGCAGGTCGATAGGTGGTATGCCCACGATCACCTGTAGCGCCGCCGCCGACACCGTACGGTATGCTGACGCAACCCTAAGGAGGACCCTCCTTTGCGCCCTGACCAGGCAGTCGACGTATTTCTGATATTTCAGCTGAGCGCACCAGATCGGAGCCGCATATAGTATTATTGACTGGGCCGTGCCCGCCAGTACCGCTCTCTTCATGTAGTTGGGCCCCCCGACGTTGGGCATTATCCTGGACAGCTTTCCCAGTCTGTCCTCCGCCTTTGTAATAACATGCTGTATGTGCCTAGCAAAGGAGCCCCCCTTGCCGATCACCACTCCCAAGTATTTGATTTCTTGAGAGGTCGTAATGTTTACATTGCCAATTCTGCATGTGATCCTGCAATCCTTTCTTGGGCCTTTCAGTATCAACATCTGGGTCTTATCAGCAGCCAGCTCCAATCCCGTTTCCGAAAGCCATGTCTGAATCCTGGTACATGCGGACTCCACGCTTCCTATCAGTGCATCCCTATTATCCTGCCTGGCGACCAAGGCCAGATCGTCCGCCTATGCTAGCGTCCTAACTCCTTCCGGGAGGGGGAGTCTGAGCACCCCGTCGAACAACACCTTCCATAGTGTTGGCCCCAGTACCGACCCCTGGGGTACACCGATGTTGGTCGCCCTGGTGCATCTAGGGGTTATCACTATCTTACGGTCGCATAGGAATTGTTCAACCAGCCTCACCAGGTAGGGGGAAATCCGCCGGGCCTTAATAGCCTCCACTATCTTGCCCCATGGGGCGGAGTTAAAAGCATTCTTGATGTCCAGGGAGACTATCAGTACCCATCTTTGTCCCGTTAGTTTGGCACTCATTACATCCTTCAGCGCATCTATAGTAGATTTCCCTCGCTGAAATCCATATTGATTGGCACTAATGCCCCCCACCTGGTGAAGCTCCTCCTCCAATCTGTCCCGTATGACATGTTCCAGTACCTTAGCCGCCACAGGGAGCAAGCTGATTGGCCGATACGTCAGCGGCGCGCCATCGTTCTTATTATGCTTTTTAACGAGGACCAGGTTTGCTACCTTCCAGGCCCTAGGGAAGGTCTGCCGTGCCCAGAGTTGTTTGTAACTTTCACATATCACCTCCGGTATGACGCCGAAGATGACCTTCAAGGCCCTGGGCGTTACCTTATCCGGCCCCGGAGCCGTACCATTTCTCAAACTTTTGATGGCCTCCTCTATTTCACAGGCGCGGAGTGCCGGCGGATCCACCACGACTGGGGACCTCCTCCACGTATCCCTACGTTGTGGGAACAGAGACTGGGCAATTTCCATTCTTTCGGCGTCGGTCAGTACCGTTATCGCTCCGGTAGTCTTCAGTTGTCCTGTTGCGATTCTATATCCCAGTCCCCATATATCCTCGTCCAGATCCGCCAGCACTTTCGCCCAGCATATCGCCTTAGCCCTTCTAATGCTTTTTCTTAGGTCACATTTGGCCTCTTTAAGTTCGCCAGACAGTCGCATAAGCTCCCCTGTATCTGCCGACCTCTTCCTAGCCACTCTGCCCAGAGTTCTCTATATAGCCATACACCTACCTTTCTTAGCATCGATGGTATCAGACCACCAGTATGGGCGACGCTGGTATCCTCCCGTAGGGGTCCGCTTTGTGGCCACCCTAACCATTTTTTTCAGCATCATGGGTAGGTCATCAGTGGTTCGGCCCTCGAGTTCCTTGGCCGCCGCTACCAGTATGTTTTCGTCTACACTGTACCCAGTCTTCTCTGAGCACGTTCTATCACCTGTCGTGGATATTCGTATGGTGACATGGTGAGTGAACGGGTTATCCGCCGTTGTGTGCCACCGCAGGCCCCCCCTCACCATGTCCTGAGTGGCAAACGTTAGATCTATATGGGAGCGGGAGCGGCCCCATCCCAAGTGTGGGCGCCATCATTAATGACTAGTAAATCAAGTTCAGCCATGGTTTCTTCCATGACCTCGCCTCTTGGGTCCAGGATCGGGCTGCCCCACATTGGAGACTTCGCATTGAAGTCTCCCGCTACTAGGACTCCCATCCTGGCCCTTGTTGCTCTGATCTCACGGGCCATGTCCTGTACGTTATGCTTAAATTTAGCGAAGGTCGTATTGGGCGACATGTACGCCCCCCATATCCACATACCACTCACCATAGCTCCCACAAACCCGCATCCGACAACAGTCTTATCCACCTTGATGTTCTTGTAACGGTTGGCCCACAGCGCCACATCTCCCCTCGTATCCGTTAGCCATGCGTCATTGCTGGTAAGTCTCTTGTTTGGCTCCGCAACCACCAGTATATCGGTCCCTTCTTTCATCGTGGTCACATCCAAAATCTCATGGGCAGCTCTGGCCCTGCCCAGGTTTACGTGCATTATACGCAGTGCCGTCCTACCCATAGGTGGTCTGATATGTCGTACCCCTCAACCGGCCACAGATCGCAAACAAACCAGAAGGCAAGCCAAAGCATGTAGTAAGCCAGAGTGCATACACCAGTAAGCAAGCAATAGAAGCAGATAAATAGATATCACCAGCAGAGTAAATAAATAAAATATATATAAATAAGGAAACACGCAAACAAATAAATAAATAGGCCGAAAGATAAAACTCGTGTATAAATACACACCAGGAAGGCAAATAAATAAATAAATATAAACAATAAATATAAGTCATCCCTCCCCAAATAAATAAATAGGTGTATAAGTATAAACAGCAAGCGAACATGACATCAGGAGACTTACCAAATAACAGCACTATACTTAACGTAGCCATATCACAGTTAATATCACAGTTCGAAACATCCCTACCTTAATGGTTATCACAAGCCATGCAGTTACCGACTTACCGCTAGAAGAGCGGCGGTCGTTGTCCCTGCCTATACTATAGTCCAGGGCACTCATGCTCTCCCGGCGCCCTGCTCCTCCCTTATCTCCGCAGGCGTGTCTTGCGGCACTCCCCGGAGCTTCCGACACCTTACTGGATCCGCTCTATGACCCACCTCCCTGCAGATCCAGCATGCGGGGGGGTTTTTGCATGTGGCAGCTTTGTGCCCTACTGTACCACATCTCAAGCACGTGTCCGACCGGTCCGTTCCCTTGCATGTAGCTCGCGTGTGGCCCGGTTCCAAACATCGGAAGCACCTTTCTGGAAGTATCCTTTTCTTTACTGGGCAGTTCACCCACCCAACCTTGATTTCCTTGTCTTGATCAAGGTCGATTGTAGCCCGCTTGGAGATACTGGCATACGCCCTCGCGGTGCCATCAAGACTCGGCCTAATGCTGATGGTCCCAATATCCGTGGAAGGGACTTTCGATTGTAGAGCCTCCCTTAGTTCCCCTTCCGTCGTCGTGCTTTCCAGTCCAAGGATAAGCAGTTGACCACCAACGATTGGCGCAGCCCGTACCTCCAGGTCCGCGCATTTCTCCTTGATTTCATTTCTGAGGCTCACAGCATCCCCCTTGTTGGACACCTCTATTGCTATATCCCCTTGTCTTGTCTTTTTTATCGCTTTGACCTTTATTCCCAGTCCCACCGGGTTAACATTAGCTTTGATCTTATTAAGGGCCGCGGCGTATGTCCCCTCTCCCTTTTTAATTATAAGCGTTTCCGCTTGTGTCCTCCCCGATCCGACCATCCGAACTTTGTTTATTTTTTCCTCAAGTATCTCACATTTCAAATCGTCATCCAGGAAGACATGCTCAATGCACTTCCTGGTGAGTTCCGCCAGAGTGTCCCCCACTACGCCGAATCCATCCGTCGGATTCTGTTCTATCAGGCCCCTTAGTTCCCTGAATAGGCCATGAACCGTCCGTGCAATAACTTCCTCCTCCCCACCCCCTTTGTAGGGGAGCACGTATGTTGTTCTCGTTACTCCGTTTTTATTACCCCTACTCGACTCAACTATGGTGGTGGAACGAACGAAGTCCACCCTACCCTCCACCATTCCCTCCTCCAGTAGGGTCTTGGACAATTCTGCCTGTAGGCCTAGATTACATAGTTTGATTGCGTCCAGTTGTTTGTCTATGTCCAGTAAAACAACTTTCGTGTCTGTCTTAGTAAGGCTCCCAACTGGCTTCGTGATTTTGAATGCCTTGGCATGCCACTCCGCCCCCAGAATTTTCCTGAGGACGTCGAACTCTTCGCCCTGCTTTAGCGTCTCCTCCACCGCCGAACGGTCCATGACCCCTCCTGCTTGGGCGGCCACCTCCTTTGTGGGTCGCGGTCCCTCTCTGGCCAGGATCAACCTGATTTCCAAGTCGAGCCTCCCCACCGTCCCTAGTAGCCCCCCTGCCAGCTTACCTAGGCTGCTCCCGACTCCAGCTTCCTCCGTGACCAGCTCAGTGAGGATCTGGAGTTGTTTTTTGAGGTTCTCCCAAGTGGCCGTAGCGTCCGATGCCGGCATTGGCGTGCCCGGGGTCTTGTGAGTCTCGACCGGAGAACTCCTCTTCTTTCTTTTCCTGTTCTGTTTCGGCGTCGAAAATTCAAGAAGATGGTCAGCGAACTGGTCATCTATATATTCTGATACCGGCGTCGCCGGTTGCGAGTCCGTGATTTCGATAACAGTGATATCCTTAGCCCCTTTTATTGGGGACCTCGGGGTCTTAGCACTCCTTTTAAATGGGGAGTCTTCGGAGATACTCCGAGCCAACCTCCTACCCGTATCTTCATCCATCTTGCTGATAGCCAGCTCCTCGTCTAAAGCAAAGGACACCTCCCTGGTTGTCCTCAGCTCCCCTTTATAATCCTCATCTTCGTCTGCCCAGAAGGTCAGACTCCCCAGTCTCTTCTCCTTATTCGTCGCCATGTCGTCATCTGTTTCATCCATCCTATTTGTCGTTTTACTATTGTTCGAATCCATCCTGTTCCCACGAGTTGGGACGAAATCAATGTCGGACGGGGGCAGATTCTCTGCGCACCTACTGGCTGTTTTGCCTAAGAGTTGCCTCAGCCTAGGTGGCCATAAACTCCGTGGTTTCCTCACTCGGCACGTGGCCGTGGGAGACTCACACGGCGAATTTCAGAGACGTTCGCACCTGGTTACCAGTGACGTCTACTGTGGAGTATGCTTTGCAGCGCGCATGCCGCTCGGCCCCCCCCCCCCCATAGGGTGCAACCTCTAGCCGTTGACTTGTGCCAGGGTTCAACCCTCGCTGCAATCGCTCTTTTTGAGCTTTTCATTGGCTTCCTTTCGTATGCTACCTTTTTGAGAGTTTCGAGGTTATGCCTCTTGCTCTGATTTGCTCCTGTTACGACTTTGTTACAGCCTATGGCTTTGTGAGAGTTACGAGGGCGTGCCTCTTACTCTAATTTTCACCTTCGATTTGACATGCTTTACTATGAGGTTTATCCTCATGTTCTAATTTTAAGTTACGACTTTGTTACTAATTATCTCGTGAGGTTATTTCTTTATAATTGCAACCAACGGGGGTTACTCCTCTTACGAGGGTGCCCTTTTCGTTCATTACCCACGCCACCTCGAGTCCTACACCAGATCGCCGGGGCTGCTCGAAAGCAGGGGCTCCCCGACTCCCGAGTTCTCGTTCGACACTATGTGCCCGGTGAGATCTTCCGTTCGATTTCCTCATCGTGCCAACAGCCCCTTGCCGTGCATAGAGGTAAATCTCCCATGTTTTCGGTATGCACCCCGGAGTACTGGTAAACCCATCGAGTCAGGAACCCACGCCCTCCGGGCGGGGTCGCTGGTCGATGCTCACTCTTGCAGGTCGCGAGCACTAGGTGCTGGCCGCAGACGCGAGTCTTTTTACGATCACTTCGGCCAGAAATTCGTTCCTCCTCACGGAGGTGAATTCATTCGGCCGCCGGCCTCCAGCTACGGTCCTTAGCACGTATGGTGACCGCTGCAGCGGCTTCTCGTCTCAACATCTGTTCGCTTGCGTGGCAACCCACGCTATGTTATCACTTCGCGCACATAGTACGCATTTTCACAATTCGGCTGTTCCTCTGTGTAGGAGGAACGTGTGCCTTCTCTCCGCTTCCTTGGGAGCGAACAATAGTTTCGTCATATTGTCGCCTTCTGCGCAAGGTGCTGAGGTATTTTTGGCAATGTGGGTACAAAGCCAGCAGCTTTTCTTTCTAGGGTCTAGTCATTTCCTGACGGATCCTGAAGACTATTGTCTTTACTGTTTGCATCTCAGGGTTTCTCCAAATCGACAGGGAGATTCCCTGCCCAGGCTAGGCCGTGACGGTTCGCTTGCGTGGTAACAGGCGCCGTCAGGTACCTTTGCCTTCTATATTGTAAGCTGTCCGCGGACAGTTGAGGATTCCAACATATCTTTTGGAACCCTCCTTCCCCGCGCCGTCGATCCCCAGACCCACTTTGGTCTATGTCATTTGACACACGGGATTGACTTCGCTAATACGCACATCCACCCACTTAGTAGCTAAGCAGCGACTTCGGAAGCGACCGGTTCTAACCGACCGACTCAGAGCCGACGCATGTCTCACATACGGGAACCTTGACACCGCAAGCGCGCGGGACACTTCATAGCCTTGCGACGTGCAAGTCTCTTCATCCTGGGTCCTCGTGAGGTCAGTGACTACTCGACAATGCACGCCGTAGCCCCCGACACGTCGCCGCTCGCTATGCTACAAGTAAAGCGGATTATGCGTTTAAACCCCCCACGAGCGATACAACTCCGGACAGCTTCCAATCTTTCCCTTGGGTAAATCTGCGACTTGAGGAGTCGCTAGATTTGTTGCATCTCGCATTTTAATCATCCCCGACAGTGCTTGGCACCACCGGGTAAATGACAATACGCCCCGACGGGATCCATGTTGCCGGAGCAATCCGTGGATTAGCCCCGGACAGCCGTTCCCCGGGCAGATAGCCAGTGTCAGCCAATTAAGGACTGTTTATCACTGGTACGTGTGCTTCCCAAAAACCCGACGGGTGTCGGACCGTCCAGGAGTAGAACCTCGTTTGAAACCCCACGACAGATCAACCCCGAACAACTACTGCTCTCTCCCTTGGGTAAATCAGTGACTTGAGGAGTCACTAGATTTGTTGCATCTCGCATTTTAATCATCCCCGACAATGCATAGCACCACCGGGTAGATGACAATACGCCCCGACAGGATCCATGTTGCTGGGGTAATCCTTGGATTAGTCCCAGGCAACTGTTCCCCGGGCAGATAGCCAGTGTCAGCCAATTAAGGACTGTTTATCACTGGTACGTGTGCTTCCCAAAAACCCGACGGGTGCCAGGCTGTTCAGGAGTAGAATCCGTCGTCTTCCCATGCCATTACTGGGCGACATGGTTTCCATAGATAGTGGCAGTGAGTAGTCGGCCAATTGGTCCTGCCCTACCCACTCCCGGACTCGCTCTTAGCCGCCGAAAGGTATCTCACCGTAAACGATGTGACCCCTTCGCCGTTGCCCGCCCTCGACCACTTTGGAGGTGACGAGTGTACTTCCTACATTAAGGTGCCAGGACATGCTGTGTCGGACGGGGGCAGTGCGCCCGTACCCCCGCCAAGGCTGGTTACTCCGAGAGGTCGCCAGGTGTCCCGGAGGCTCCGTTCGAGACCAACTGTCGCATGGCCATTCACCCTTCGGCACGGGTCGCGTGAAACCTTGGGTTTCGGGTTTTTTCACGGGTTTTCCTTCCCGGGTTTGTTCGGGTTGTCCTTCCCTAGGCCGGTTGCCTTCGCCCAGCTAACGAGTCCGACCTACCCGGGTTTTCCTGGTTTTCCTTCCAGTGTCGGCCGCAGTCCCCCGGGGTCGAGCCCCTAGCTTCTTGCGACCGACCGTGAGCTGTTCCTTGGCTTCCCCGGCTATGCCAGGTACTGAGCCCCCCGACCAACGACAAGGTCTCACAGCGCCTACGGGGGGAACCTAACCTAACCTAACCTAACCTAACCTAACCTAACCTAACCTAACCTAACCTAACCTAACCTAACCTAACCTAACCTAACCTAACCTAACCTAACCTAACCTAACCTAACCTAACCTAACCTAACCTAACCTAACCTAACCTAACCTAACCTAACCTAACCTAACCTAACCTAACCTAACCTAACCTAACCTAACCTAACCTAACCTAACCTAACCTAACCTAACCTAACCTAACCTAACCTAACCTAACCTAACCTAACCTAACCTAACCTAACCTAACCTAACCTAACCTAACCTAACCTAACCTAACCTAACCTAACCTAACCTAACCTAACCTAACCTAACCTAACCTAACCTAACCTAACCTAACCTAACCTAACCTAACCTAACCTAACCTAACCTAACCTAACCTAACCTAACCTAACCTAACCTAATCTAACCTAACCTAACCTAACCTAACCTAACCTTTTATTTTTCCGACTTACGGCCCAAGGGCCTCGCACTACCTCGGCACTTATATCAGAGCGAACTCTGAATGGCCGGGTATCAATTCACCGGGGTGGGTATCCTGCGTCAACCCTCGGCTCGAGCGTTGTTCTACTCGCAGTCGGAAGCTGTGTTGCGCTCCTGGACCCCGTGGGATGTCCCTCACGAGCTCTCCGTCCACGAGGCCCAGTCAGTGTGCAGGACTGCGCATCAGTACCAGGTTGCTGTTAGCCATGGCATCTCATGTCCTATCACCTACGTCCCCGTCCAGGCGTACCCGATTAGGGTTCGGTGATACCAGATTAGCCTCTCCCATGCATCCAAAGAGAGTAGTCAAAGCTATTGTATTATCCATTACTATATTCCAAGTCTTCCTTACCCTTTTGTCTGATAATGTCCCTTATAACCCTATACATGCGCGTCCACTTACCAACGTCTTCCGTCATAAATGTGATGCATGACTTGGGGCCCCAGACGTCCCCCAAGGCCTCCCCAATGCCGCCACGTAAATGTTCGTATTTCCCACAATAAAATACCGCATGCGCCGGCGTGTCGATGATTTGGCACTTTCCACATAGCGGGCTATCCCTCTTGCCGATTTTGTACAGATAGGCATGGAAAGGCCCATGCCCAGTCAGGAATTGCGTCATCCAAAAGTCTATTTTCCGGTAATTGCATCCGTACCACACCCCAATGTCAGGGATACAGGTTTTGGTCCATTGTGCGGTAGTTTCGTGGGCATCCCACCTCTTCTGCCACTCTTTTATGGTCCTGTTCCTGGCCATCCTTCTCCTGCCCGAAGCCTTTTCCTATGGTATCCAGGAACCTTCTTTCTTTAGCCAGGAGGTCGATAGGTGGTATGCCCACGATCACCTGAAGTGCCGCCGCCGACACCGTGCGGTATGCTGACGCAACCCTAAGGAGGACCCTCCTTTGCGCCCTGACCAGGCAGTCGACATACTTCTGATATTTCAACTGTACGCACCAGATCGGAGCCGCATATAGTATTATTGATTGGGCCGTACCCGCCAGTACCGCTCTCTTCATGCAGTTGGGCCCCCCGACGTTAGGCATCAACCTGGACAGCTTTCCCAGCCTGTCCTCCGCCTTTGTTATAAGATGTTGTATGTGCCTAGCAAAGGAGCCACCCTTGCCGATCACCACTCCCAAGTATTTGATATCTTGGGAGGTCGTAATGTTAACGTTGCCGATCCTGCATGTGATCCTGCTGTCCTTTCTCGGGCCTTTCAGTACCAGCAACTGGGTCTTATCAGCCGCCAGCTCCAGTCCCGTTTCCGAAAGCCATGCCTGAATCCTGGTGCAGGCGGACTCCACACTTCTGATCAGTGCATCCCTATTATCGTTCCTGGCGACCAAGGCCAGATCGTCCGCGTATGCTAACGTCCTAACTCCTTCCGGGAGGGGGAGTCTGAGCAACCCATCAAACAACACCTTCCAAAGTGTTGGCCCCAGTACCGACCCCTGGGGTACACCGATGTTGGTCGCCCTGGTGCACCTAGGGGTTATCATTATCTTGCGGTCCCGTAGAAATTGCTCAACCAGCCTCACCAGATAGGGGGAGATCTGCCGGGCCTTAATAGCCTCCACTATCTTGCCCCATGGGGCGGAGTTGAAAGCGTTTTTGATGTCTAGGGAGACTATCAGTACCCATCTTTGTCCCGATTGTTTGGCACTAATTACATCTTTCAGCGCATCTATTGTAGATTTCCCTCGCTGAAATCCGTATTGGTTGGCACTGATGCCCCCAACCTGGTGAAGCTCCTCCTCCAGTCTGTCCCGTATGACATGTTCCAGTACCTTCGCCGCCACAGGGAGCAAGCTGATTGGCCGGTACGTCACAGGCGCGCCGTCGTTCTTATTATGCTTTTTCACCAGGACCAGGTTTGCGACCTTCCAGGCCCTAGGGAGAGTCTGCCGTGCCCAGAGTTGCTGGTAACTTTCGCATCTCACCTCCGGTATGGCGCCGAAGATAACCTTCAAGGCCCTAGGCGTGACCCTATCCGGCCCCGGAGCAGACCCATTTCTCAAGCTTGTGATGGCCTCCTCTATTTCGCAGGCGCGAAGTGCCGGCGGATCCACCACGATTGGGGACCTCCTCCACGTATCCCTCCGTTGTGGGAACAGAGACTGGGCAACTTCCATTTTTTCGGCGTCGGTCAATACCGTTAACGCTCCGGTAGTCCTTAGATGTCCTGTTGCAATTTTATATCCCAGTCCCCATATATCCTCGTCCAGATCCGCCAGCACTTTCGCCCAACATATCGCCTTAGCCCTTCTAATACTTTTTTTAAGGTCTCGTTTGGCCTCGTTAAGTTCACCAGTCAGTCTCATAAGCACCCCGGTGTCTGCCGACCTCTTCCTAGCCGCTCTGCCCAGAGTTCTTTGTATAGCCATACACCTATCTTTCTTAGCAGCAATGGCATCAGACCACCAGTATGGGCGACACTGGTATCCTCCAGTAGGGGTCCGCTTTGTGGCCATCTTAACCATTTTTTCCAGCATCATGGGTAGGTCGCCAGTGGTCCGGCTCTCGAGTTCCTTAGCCGCCGCTATAAGTTTGTTCTCGTCTACATTGTATACTATCTTGTCTGAGAACCTTCTAATACCTGTCGTGGATATTCGTATAGAGACATGGTGAGTAAACGAGTTATCCGCAGTTGTATGCCACCGCAGACCATCCCTCACCATGTCCTGAGTGGCAAACGTTAGATCTATATGGGAGCGAGAGCGGCCCCGTTGGAAAGTGTGGGCACCATTGTTGATGATTAGTAGGTCTAGTTCCGCCATGATTTCTTCCATAACCTCGCCTCTTGGGTCCAGGATCGGGCTGCCCCACAGGGGAGACTTCGCATTGAAGTCCCCCGCTACTAGGGCCCCCGTCCTGGCCCTCGTTGCTCTGATCGCACGGGCCATATCCTGAACGTTATACTTAAATTTAGCAAACGTCGTATTGGGCGACATGTACGCACCCCATATCCACATACCACTCACCATGGCTCCCACAAACCCGCATCCGACAACAGTCTTACCCACCTTAATGTTCTTAAAGCGGTTGGCCCACAGCGCCACATCTCCCCTCGTGTCCGTGAGCCATGCGTCGTTGCTCGTAAGTCTCTTATTTGGCTCCGCAACCACAAGTATGTCAATACCTTCCTTCGCCGTAGTTTCTTCCAATATCTCGTGGGCAGCTCTGGCCCTGCCCAGGTTGACCTGCATTATTCGCAGAGCGGTCCTACCCATAGGTGGTCTGATATGCCGCACCACTCGACCGGCCACTAATCGCTAACAAGCAGAGAGGTAAAGCCAGTAGTAAATCAAAATAAAAGCAGATGGTCAGACCTACCTGATGTCCCATTCCATGCCAAACATAAGGTGTATATAAATAAACAAATAAGCAAACCATAAACAAATAAATAAATAGACTGAAGGATAAAAACCCGTGTATAAATACAACTGACCAACGGGTAAAACAAATAGATAAATAAATAAATAAATAAGTCAATAAGCAAAATAGCACAACACATACCTGTACGTAACGAAGAACACACAAAGCGGTAGAGAGACCCAATTTAAAATATATGAACAAACAAGTAGTAAAAAGTATCACAGAAAGTATCACGGATAGAATTATCACCAGACTCATGGATATCACAGATCTTGCCATCACGAACTTACCGCTAGGGTAGCGGCAATCCCTGTCCCACCCTGTTCTCGAGTCCTGTGTTTTCATGATGCCACAGCACTCTTCTTCTCCTTCTTTTTAGCCGCGTCCGCTGCCGGGTCTTGCGGCGCTCCACCGGGCTTACGGCACTTGCTGGGGTCAGCTCTGTGGCCGACCGCCTTACAAATCCAGCAACCTGGTGGGTTTTTACAGTTAGCCACCATATGCCCGTCCTTACCACATCTTAGACACGTATTCGTCCTGTCTGGTCCTTTGCAAGTTGTTCGCGTATGCCCCGGTTCAAGACATCGGAAGCATCTTGTTGGGATGTTCCTTTTCTTGATCGGGCAGTTAACCCACCCAATCTTTAGCTCTTTAACATTTTCAACCTCCTCCATCGCCCTTTTTGTGATGTTCACATACGCTCTTGTCGTGTCATCCAGGCTCGGTCTAATAGTTATTCCTCCGACATCCGTAGGGGCGATCTTCTGCTTTATTGCCTCGCGGATCTCCTCTTCCGATGTTGTGCTATCCATACCCAGGATCATCACTTGTCCCCCGATGTTAGGGACCGCCCTGACCTCCAATTCCGCACATTTGTCGTTTATTTCCTTCTTGAGGCTAACCGCATCCGCCGAGTCAGTCACCTCGATCGCGATGTCGCCTTGCCTCGTCTTCTTCACGGCTCTAATCGCCACTCCTAGTCCGGCCGGGTTGATCTTCGTTTTAAGCTTGTTGAGGGCTTCCGCATATGTATCATTTCCCCTCTTAATGATGATTTTCTCGGTTGGTGGCCGCCTCCCGCTCCCAGTGGGTCTCTTTTCCTTCATCCCTTCGGCCGCTATCACACAGCTAACGTTGTCGTCTATAAAGACATGCTCGAGGCATTTCCTCGTGCATGCTTGTCTCGTGTCACCCACCAGCACAAATCCGTCAGACGGATTTTGTTCTAATAGCCCCCTCATGTCTCTCAAGAGACCGTGGATCATGCGCGCTATGGTTTCTTCGTCACTATTTCCCTTAAAGGGGAGTACGTAGGTGGATTTTGTTACTCCATTTCTCCTCCCTTTACTGGATTCAAAGCTCGTGGTGGCTCGATAGTATTCAATCTTACCAGCCTCCAGCCCTTCCTCTAATAACGTCCTGGCCGGTTCCGCATGGAGTCCCAGGTTCTTCTTCTTGGTTTCGTCCCATTTAGCATCGAGGTCTACCAGTACCACCTTGGTGTCCATTAGCACAGGGCTCTCCGCTATTTTTGATACCTTAAAGGCGTTTGGGTGCCAATCGGCCCCCAATATCCTACGCAGACTCTCAAATTCTTCCCCCTCTCTTAATATCTCCTCAACCACTGCTCGGTCCATGGCTCCGCCTACCTGCACAGCCCTCTCCTTCATAGGCCGCGGCCCCTCTCGGGACAATATGGGCCTGATCTCCGCATCAAATTTCGCCACCGTTCTGAGCAGCCCTTCTGCTAATTTCCCTAGGCTGGTCTCCGCACCCGCCTCGTCCCTTACCCTCTCCGTGAGAATATGAATCTGCTTCATAAGGTTGCCCCAAGTAGAGGAAACGTTCTGATTAGCCATAGGCGTACTCGGAGTATTGGGGGTCTCCAATGGAGAACTTCTCTTTTTCCTTTTTCTTGCCTGTTTAGGCGTCATAAATTCAAGGTCCGCATGGTCCTCATAATGATCATCTATGAAGCCCGGGCTGGGCGTCGCCGGTTGCGATTCCGTTATGTCAATGATGGTGATCTCATTGTTACCTATTGTCGGGGATCTGGGGGTCTTTTGACTTCTTTTAAAGGCAGAGTCATCCGAAATACTCCGCGCCAATCTCCTTTGCGATCCCTCTTCCAATTTGCTAATAGCCATCTCCTCATCAATGCTGAGAGACACCTCCTTCATTTTTCTCTGTTCCTCCTTATCTTCATTTGCGTCATCAGACCAAAAGGCCAGTCTATTAAGTCTAGATTCCCTGTCCATAGCCGGGTCGTCGTCTTCTAAATCAGTCCAGGTGTTTATTTGTGCGTTTGTGTTCTCCATGTGATTCCCACGAGTAGGGACGAATTCAATGTCGGACGGGGACAGATTCTCCGCGCACCTACCAAGCAGTTTGCCTAAGAGTTGCCTCAGCCTAGTTGGCCATAAACTCCGTGGTCTCCTCGCTCGGCACGTGGCCGTGGGATACTCACACGGCGGTTTCAGTGACGTTGACTCCCCTGTGTTACCAGGTGAACGTCATACTGTGGAGTGTGCCTTCCTATGCAACGCGCATGCCGCTCCGGCCCCCCCCCCCCCCCCATCAGGGTGCGACCCTAGCTCGTCGACTCGGATTCGAACTCGTTCAATGAGGGTCCCCTGTACCTGCGGATGAAGTCCAGCTGTGTCAACAGGGAGCCACCTAACCTAACCTAACCTAACCTTTTTTTTTGTTTCAGGGACGTAGCTCTGCGCCTGTAGGGCTAACAGTGCTAGTGGCCCCTGCGAATCCCAGCCGTGTGGTGAGCAAAGCCGGTAATTTCCATTTCTGGACATGTCATTTCAGCTTTGCCCCGGCTCTCTAACGCCTGGTCAGGCTAATATTCTACGTCTCCGATCGTCTATTTCAAATCTTAATCCCCTCTCTCTCCCTGTTCACTTCTCAATTGTTTGAGGGCCGTCCTTGATCTTCCAATTCGTCTCTGAATTTAGCCTCCATGATATGTTTGATCAGGCTATGTATCGCCCTCCAGGTGCTTTCATCACTTATCATAAGACTAACAATGTTAGCCTCACTTAGCGTTTCCCCAATTTCTATTTCAGTCTCCAGCCTTCTCCGTGCCCATCTTGGGCAAACAAAGAGTGTGTGGGCCGGCGTGTCCACTTCTCCGCAGTAGCGGCATGAATCCTCCTCCATTTTTCTTATTTTCTTTGTATACGATCCAAAGGATCCATGCCCCGACAACATCTGGGTAACCCAGAAGTCCGCCCTTCGGTGCGGGCAACTGTCCCAGGCCTCCAGATTTGGTATTAGAGCTCTCGTCCAACTGGCCACAGATGTCTCATGTTCCCATTTTCTCTGCCACGCCACAAGCGTTCTCTTTCTCGCCATATTTTTATGGCCCTGTAGATGTCCATATCCCGTACTATGGAGAAACGCCCTCTCTTTTATCAACAAAGTCATTGGTGGGGTCCCTGTGATGACTTGGAGGGCCTCCGTTGAACACGTTCTATATGCCCTCGCCCGTCTTAATAGCAATTGCCGTTGTACTCTAGTTAATATATTTTCATTTCTTTGCACTCCTAGGGCACTCCTCCAGACCGGGGCGGCATACAATATAGTGGAATCAACTACCCCTGCCAGCAGTTTTCTTGCCACATCCCTAGGGCCTCCCATATTGGGCATGAGCTTCAATATTGCCGACGTCCTCTTTTCCGCTTTTGCAGCTATTTCCCTCACATGGGGGTCGAAAGTAAGTCTACTGTCTAGTCTAACACCCAAGTACCTGAGTGTAGGTACTGGTTTATTTGTCACCTCCCCGAAACGGAATAGGATTCCTCCCGATTTCTAGGGCCCTTCATGATCATAGTTTCGGTTTTTTCCGTGGCCAGTTGGAGTTTGTGCCTAGCCATCCACCCGGCGACGCTATCGTAGGCACTTTCCGTTTTATAAACTAACTCCTCCTTATTTTCCGCCTTCACCACCAGCGCGAGGTCGTCTGCGTAGGCAATACCTTTGACTCCCGGGGGGTAGTCTACCCGTAGCACACCGTCATATAGGACGTTCCACAGGGTTGGTCCAAGAACCGAACCCTGTGGGACGCCCATATTTACTCTCGTTCTGATACCAGAAGCCATGGTGATCATCCTGTCGTCAAGGTATTCGGAGATCAGGTTCACTAAGTAGCCGGAGATTTGTAGCCTTTGCAGATCCTTAATAATGAGCGGCCAGGAGGCCGTATTGAAGGCGTTTTTTACATCAAAAGCCACTAGGAGACTCCATCTATCCTCAGTCTCTCGCCCGGTTTTCAAGACCTCCTGAATCGCCCCAATAGTGGAACGTCCTTTACGGAAGCCGTATTGTGCGTTGGAAATCGCCCTCCTCGTATGTAGCTCCTCTTCGAGGCGTCCTTTTATGAGGGCCTCATACACCTTTCCTAAGACGCTCAGTAATGAGATAGGCCTATAGGAAGAGGGACAGCCCTCCGGCTTATCCCCCTTACGTATCAATACGACCCGAGCCATCTTCCACGCTTTCGGGAATTTTTGCGAGATTAGCAGATCATTGTAGGCATCCAGTAACTGCCGGGGGATGCAACGATGTATTACCTTCACAGCCTCCGGGGGAATACCATCCGGCCCAGGAGCTTTACCGATCGATAGTTCTTGAATGCACCTGGATAGCTCCTCCTCCGTAAAAAGGGGTGCATGGGCCTCCGCAGTAGTTCTCTCCCAGGTTTCATAGCCCCACGGGAACAATTTGTCTAGTATGTGTACCTTTATCGGTCTAGTTAAGCCCATAGTTGCCGGTGCGGGTCGGATATGCCGGGTCGCAATCTTATAACCTTGCCCCCACACATCTTTATTCAGCTCCTCGCATAACGCTCTCCAGCAATCCCGTTTAGCTGCTCTTATAGCCCTACTAAAGTCCTTCCTGGCAACCCTCCAGACCTCCCTGACCTCCTCTAAGTTGGGGGCCCTTTTTTTCGCAGCTCTCAGATAAAACCTTCTCGCTCTTGTGGCCACTCGTCTCAGTCTCGGCAGATTGTGGCCCCACCAGTACGGTGCCCTATTTTTATCCCCTAGGGCCTGAGTTTCTTCTGACCTCCGAACCGCCCTATTTATTTCCTCGAAAAGGATACCATTCCCCCTTCTACCTGTCGGTATCTCCTTTAGAGCGTCACAAAGTGTGTCAAGATTTATTACCTTCTTTGCCAATTTCCTCCGGACAGTGTTATCAGCAGTCAAAGTTATGTATATATGACAGTGATTTGTAAAGATATTTTCATCACTAACCCTCCATCGGGAGATCTGTTTTGCTGCACTCGTGGTGGCCATCGTAACATCTATATGAGTGCTAGAGGCACCTCTTACAAAAGTGGGTTCACCACTGTTCAGAACCGTTAAGTCCAACTCGGCGATCCACTCACCCAGATAGTCCCCCCTGGGGTCACCCTCACTTGATCCCCACGCTGGCGATTTTGCATTAAAGTCCCCAGCGACCAGCACCCTGGGCCCCTCCCTGCGGGCGATTTCCATAATAGTATAGATATTAGATTTCCATTAATAGATCAAAGTAAAGCTTTCGAGCCTCAGACATATGCAATCCCTAAAGGACTCCTTTCCGATTTGTGGAACATTTCTGTTTAGTAGGTATATCGCTACGTTTCCACGCTTATCCATCGTCCACATCGAACCTTCAGCTAGCCCCCGGTTCGGCTCACTCACGATCACCACGTCTATCTGTTCCCGAAGGGCAGCCTCTTCCATGAGGGCATGGGCGGCTTTCGCCCTGCCTAGATTAGTTTGTAAGAGTCGTATGGTACCCATAGCTCGATAAGAAACCACGCAATACATCTTAACCTATACAAGAATATTATTAGGGCGAGACGCAGCACTCGCATATATGTAAAAAATATCACAGATCTATATATATAACATATCATATCTATATATAAAATATCACATCTATATATAAAAAATATCACAGAACTTTTATCACAGATTAGTTTCATGTTATCCATCTGGCCATACTGTCCAGGCTTTTTTGCCGCTCCGCACCTTTTCTTTTCGTTTTCCCAAGGGCTTTCGTAAAACGCGGGCATCTGGGGCTGTCCGCCCTGTGCCCTGCCGCCTCGCATATGGGGCAGTATTCCCGGCCTTCACAGACTTTTGCTTCGTGCCCTTGTTCCCCGCACCTGAGGCACAATTTCTTTCGGTCGGGGCCTTTGCAGGCACTAGCCCTGTGGGAATATTCCCAGCATCTGAAACACCTTATGCGGGTAATTTTTTGCACGATTTTGCATCTGACTATCCGTACTCTAAGGTGCCTAAGTTCCAGCAGACGAATTGCGTCGTTTGTTGTCAGTTTTATCACTGTCGCTAGAGTTTCGTCTTTTAAGGTGCGTACAGTCCCTCGTCTGTGTTCTTACTAGGGCCGTTGAGGAGCTGTGAGCTGTCGGCCAGGAAACAGTGTCGCCATGGCGTTCCGGACAGCTTGCACTCGGGAAACCCGCGCCCTCTCCGCCTGGAGTTGCCTCTCCCGGTACGCCCTAGCTTGCATGACCGCGGTCACGAAGTCACTGACCTTCGTCCAACTGGGCGGATCTCTGAGTATGGTCGTGATGCAGTTCTCCGGGGTGATGGCCACCCCGAGGTGTCGCTCCATAGCAGCTCTTTCTTCCCCGGGGAAAGGGCATTCGAAAATGGCGTGTCGCGCGCAGTCGCCTTCCCGACCGCATAGCAGGCATGTATTGTCCTCGGCTTTTCGGATTCCCTCCAGATAGCCTCCAAAGCAGCCGTGACCGCTGAGGAATTGCGTCAAGAAGTAATAAACCTCTCCGTGCGCGCGGACCAACCAAGGGCGTACCTCCGGGATAAGGATCCGCGTCCATTGCCCCTTCATGGAACCGTCCCAAAACAGTTGCGTTTCGTGCAACACCCTCCTCTTCCTAATACTAGGATCCCGGCCGAGTGCCAAGCACCTTTCCTTTATTTTGATCTCCAGGGGGACGACCCCGGCCAGTATGAGGGAAGCCTCTCTGGAGATCGACCGGTACCCAGAACAGACACGTAGTGCCGCCAGCCTCTGCACGGCAATCATCCTCTTAAGGCCGTTCTTCCTCCACAGGATCCGGGACCATACCGGGGCCGCGTACAGGAGGATCGAGTCCACCACACTAGCGAGTAGTCTCCTCTTGGATGACCTCGGGCCCCCGATGTTTGTGAGGATCCTGCCCATCGCCGCCAACGTGCGGCCGGCCTTATCAGCCGTGGCAGTTACGTGGTGATTAAAATTCAGGCCGCGGTCGAACCATACGCCCAGATAACGCACCGCCTCCTTGACGGGAATCACATCTCCAGTCAGGGCAATGTGTGGGTCCCTGACGCCTCTTCTCTTCTCGGTGAACAAAACACACTCCGACTTAGCAACGGCGACTGCGAGACCACTGTTCCCCATCCAACCCTTAACCAGGCGGATGGCCCTTCTAGCTCTGTATTCGATGTCTTCTACACACTCGCCGGCGACGACGAGGGCCAGGTCATCCGCGTACGCTAGAGTGGAGACCATGTGCGGAAACTGTAGCCTCAGGAGTCCGTCATAGTCGACGTTCCATAGGGTCGGCCCGAGGACGGATCCCTGAGGGACCCCCCTAAACATCTCGATGTCCGTCAAGACCTTTCCGTCCCATATACCAATTCTCCTATTTGGGAGATTGCTCCCGATCAGATTCTGGAGGTATGTGGGAACTCCCATCCTCTCTATGCCGTCTCTGATGGAACTCCACTTGTGCACTTAGCTATACACCCTAACAATTATCTTGTCGCTGTGAGTTTGCACAATGACAGCGTGAGGGTGTATGACATCCGTGCCAAAAAACTGCACCAGTACTACTTGAACATACATAGTCCAGCTTCTTGTTGTGTCGCCTGGCATCCATTTGCATATGCTTTTATTAGTTGTGGGAGTGAGGGGAAGCTTATGCTCATTGATGCTCTCAAAGGTAGGCCCTTATATACAGTGAAATTTCAAGCCGGCGCATTAAACGCATGTGCATTCAATACCGATTACGATTTCTGTCAAGCAAGGATATGAGGCAATTTTCAATCTGTCATTTGCCCAAAAACAATGGGGCTCGAAATGTCGATCACAAATTAGCGCGGCCCCACTGCTTATCGATACAGCGGAATTGCCAATCCGCTCAACCCAAACACTCCTCTGGATAGTATTTTTGGGAAGGATATGCCTAAAAATGATGAATGTGAAATGCTGAGAGATTGAACCCGCTAGCTGTTACACAAATACCTTCCAGATGTTTTATCCTCACATCCGGGTACACAACACGGTCTAATTCTTCCCATTTCGCTTATCAATGTCAATATCAATAGTAACTAACACAAACACTCGCCGCACACGTAAAAACTTCGTCAAGAGCAAACAACAATGGCGTCGTTTACCTTCTTCACGAAACCAGTGCCAATCCTGCCAATGGTAGAACCACACGGATCATCTTAACGGTTCAACAGCGTCATATACCGAAATCATTTCGAATTTAGGCCCTTTAGTTGATGGCAACGATAAACAACGGCGCTGTTTTTCGCCAAACCAGGTGCGCCTATTTCAGTTGCCAGGCCCTGGCTAACGCTCATTCCTTTTCATATTCTTCATCTGCGAGCTTTCCTTCAACTGTGGATAATTTGTTAGTTTAACTTTGGGATGGGTATGTGGGGGGGGGGATTACTGACATTGGGATTTCCCTACAGTTTTTTGCCTACATCCAATATATATTTAATTATGCATTTTAATATGTCCGAATTTAATATGGATAATATATTTGTAATATTTAGAGGGGTTTGAATCCTTCGATGGAGGTTTCCCCCATCACCGCTATTACGTTTCGGCGACTAAGCATCGAAGCATCGAATCCAACCTATAAGGGACGGTTCCATTTCGAGCTCAGTTGCCGCTTGTATGATAGCATCGAGGTTCGTGTTTGTTGAACGCCCCCTCTATGTCTATAAAGACACATGCAGCTACCTCCTTACTCGTTAACGAACCTTCCACTTGGCTAACCAAAGTGTGCAGTGTACACTTGCAAGTGTGCCAACTGTTCCGATGATCCAGCGACCGGACCGATATGACTCCTCGCTTCACATGAGAGAAAACAACGAAAAGAAGTGTTAGGAATAAAAATCTGTTACTCCGCTGAAACTTCCGTTTATTCTCGTCCATTAACTTCTTACACCTCTGGCTACGCTTCTTCGGATGATCTCTCTGTCCCTGCGTTCTTTCTCCGCTCACTCCTCCGGTTATTCCCCCGTTGGGATTCCCCGGTTCCTCGGCCTTTACTCGGATTCCCTGGTAGTTCCCCGGGTCGTAGCCGTGTCAGCGGATCCTACCACATCTTCTGTTGAAGGCCTACGGCCAGATCCGGCTCATACTTGCCCATACATACGGATGCCGCGATCCCGGTTTCCCAACATTCGGCCCTTCCTCACAACGTTGAGTGTCCCCACTCATCGAACGTTTGAACTGAAATTTTAAGTACTTTTAAGAAGAGTGAACACTAAGTAAGCAACGCCAAAACAAAAGAATTTCTGAAAGTAATTGTAATTTACCAGTCTGCGTTCCCCAGTAGGACTAACCTAAGATAAATAAATAATAACATACTTGGCCAAGTATAGGGTATATATAATAGAATATAACAACAAATTTTTCGGCTTATAAAAATACATATTGGGGTACCCTAGAGTATGTGTGCGCAAATACTTAATTATGACTACCAAGTGTTGGGCCCACACTTCTTCCGGTGATCGCTCAGGTTTTCCGACACTGTTGCCGGCTTCACACGCCTTATCGGTGAACGCCAAACCGGCTCCACCACCCAGCGACAGATTGCCCAGCATCACCTGACCCCCTTACCAACCTCGCGCACTCTACCATTCACGAGCCCCTTTACGGTTCTTCATAATGGATCCATGGTTTCATATTTTCTACTCCAGCCACTCCATTATACTTGACTCGGGACCTGTCTGCGCCGGGGATTTCTGCCACCCGGTACCGCTCTTTGCCTAGCTCCTCCACAACTCGGAACGGACCCCGCCATTTTGCCAGTAACTTCTGACTTGTTCCTTGAGCGGGAGCACTGGTAATTTTGATGAGCACCAGGTCACCGATGCGATAAGGTCTGGCCCTCGAACGCCTTTGATCGAAGCGCCGCTTTTGGTCCGTTTGATATTTTTCGACGTACTGTTTCATTCTTTCACGAACCTCTGTTACGTCAACTTCTCCTCGATCTTCCAAATCGAGCCTTCCCTGTGAAACAACACGGTATTCCATTAGTGCCTGGCTTGGTGTTACCCCTATGCCCTTATTAAGCGTACCATTAAGACCTAATTGTATATTCGGAACATTTTCATCCCACCGATCATCGTCAGTGTTTGCTCCCATAGTTGAAAGAGAGTCTAAGATCGTGCGATTATATCGCTCTACCTGCCCATTGCCACGTGGAATTGCCACTGCATGCAGATGATACCTGAAACCCCTGTCTGCGCAGGGTCTAGGACGTTTCTACGCCGCCGGTTCTTCGCCGCCAGTTCATCGCCGCCGTTCCTACGCCGGGACGGTTCTACACTGGCCGTTTCTACGCCGCATTCAAATTAAAATTTATTGTTGAAACACATACATACAGTCATGGAAAATAAAATAAAAAAGAAAATTTATTTTAAATTAAAAAAAAATTACAATTACAATAAGTGAAATTTTATTGTTGAAACACATACATACAGTCATAGAAAAGAAAATAAAACAGAAAATTTATTTTAAATTAAAAGAACAAATAGGAGAAATAAGATTATTGCGTCATTTGGTATTTGTGTGCTAGGCCACGTAAATAATCTAGAAGTTCCCTGTTTCCATAATCTAAGACAATTCTTCGAATACGTTCATCAGCGTCACGGTATTTTTTTAGCTTCATCGGTGGTAAATGTCCGGCGATAAGTTGCTCAAAATAAGCGTCTCGCCCTTTTTGTACTTTTCGCAATCCATCTATAAATTTCCAAATAGTTGGGTGATGCATACCTAATTCAGAACGCAATCGACGATTGGCTGCCTCTGCATGATTATTGTTGCGATCTTCTCCATCGATTGTTCTCTGGTATAAATTCCATATTGTTGGATCAAACATAGGCGGGCGCCTACCATTCCCGCGTCGATTTAAACGGCCAACATAGCTGTCTTCAAACCAGTTTAGAAGCGGCTGAACTTCTACTGGCAAATCATTTGCTAAAGTATCAATGTATTCATCTAAATCAGCTATTGGCACAAATGCCAATGCAAGGACCATTTTAGCTCTCAATGCAAATTCAGCATCATTGTTGTATTGACCAATAACACCAATCTGAGCTAAATGCTTCCTCATATTTTGTGCTAAATGGAAGAAGCAACCTTTTACATTTACTTCCGGAAAGCAATTTTTCATGGCACTAAAAGCTGCATATTCATAATCACAAATGATAGATCCTGGACTTAAATTTGGCCCTAGTGTTTTAATTAGTTCGAACATACGTGAGTAGTGTAGCTATAGGCTTTCAACGTCAAAAGTGCATAACCTCACTTTTTCGCCGGCCGGCATAACCGCGGGCCCCCCTAACATAAGCCCCCATCTTTTCGCCGGCCGGGTCCCTAACCTAAGCCAGGTGGAGGGAGTAGCCCCCGCTGGTAGTGGTAGGGCTCCTTTGACATGCAAGAGTGGGGGCGATGGGAGGGATGGCGCCAAAATTTGAAATATCGCCCTGGTGGACAGGAGTCCGCAGGGGGAGTAGCACCCATGGTGAGTGCCCGGGCATGCGGTCAGTGCTCCGCGTTGGGCCCCCGTAAGGCCCCTTTGACACTTGACATGGAACAGTGAGTGACATGGAACACCAGAAATGTCATTCGGCATGGAAGTAGTGGGGGTTGGCGCCAAAATTTGAAATATCGTGTGACGCCACCTATCGTGGAGCGGCGTAACGTTATGCCATCTATAATACAGCGGACTGTCATACAGCGGCGTACCGTTATAGGTAGCTGCCCATAGGAATGACGCCACCTATCGTACAGCGGCGTACTATATAGATGCCCATTGGATTAGCTTATGTATTAAACGAAATACGAAGGTGTCATTTAATTTTGAAAGCATTTATTAGTAGTCCACATTATCATAACCCGCGACATTGTTTTTATTATTCTCTTAATTGTTCTTTACAATCGTTACAGTCACTAACACTCCGTTCAACATATACAGATCGATTACATTTTGTACATCGTAGGTCATATTCTACCGGTACTTTTTCACCTACAATATGTTTTTTAATGCGGGTAACATAATCGAATGGATGGAGGCGAATCCCACATTCTTCGCATAGAAGAACTAATACATCTTCATAATCCGTTCTTGTATAAAAAGGGGACATCTTAGGTTTCTTACCAAAAAGATTGAAATAACTTCTATCAAAGATTTGAGTGTAATATATCTTGAAACACTTTACGACGGCTTCATCTGCAAAAACATTTTCTCATTATTACTATTTTGTACCTGTTGAACCAAATCCACCTTCGCCACGTTCGGTTACAGATAGGTTCTGAACCTGAACCAGTTGAGGGTAGAAAATTTTTTCACATATCAGCTGTGCTATGCGATCCCCTGCTTTCACCTCGAAGTCTTTAGTGGAGTGGTTGAAGAGTAGAACTTTCAATACACCCCTGTAGTCTTCATCAATTACTCCAGCTCCCACGTCTATATAGTTGTTTACGGCCAACCCAGATCTGGGGGCTACCCTACCATAGCTTCCAACGGGCATTTGAACTTTGAGGCCCGTGTCGACTAGTGCCTTATCTCTTGCGGGAACGATAATATTGAAAGCACTGCGGAGGTCGAACCCAGCTGCCCTGGTAAAGCCTTTTGTCAAAGCAAACGCCTCGGGGGCTACCATGGTATATTTAAGGACAGGACCCTCAAAAGAAGCCATCTCTAAAATAATAATAATAACAATAACGACTGTGTTTTTATAACGCGTACGTATGTAAGTACAGACGAGTTCATTACAAAATAGTAAACGTTAAACAAATTAAACGTAGAAGAAAAATAACCAAAAAAATCATGTGGAAAAGTAATTCTTACCTTCTGCTTTACTGGAAGTATCTGGTAACTAGTATATAGTCGTCGGGACTGTATAATATTAGCCCATGAATTTCGCTATTTATAGAAATATCAAGGATTTTAACTATCGATTACATTGTAACCTTTGCCTGCAAGTAATAATGCAAACGAATTCTTTCACTTATACACATGTATGTAATATCTGGGACACTTTCGGAATGCATTTTTTTTAAATTGAAAACTTTCCCTGCACTAATAATACCTCCGAAGCCGCTCGTGTATATAAAGCCGGGCGGTATTTCAAATGTTATGCATTCATCGAGGTGTGCTGGCGGCTGATTGAACTAGGTAAGTAAAAAATTGTTTTTTAATTCTTGTTTCTCATATAAATAACATGATGTCAAGTTTTTACCTCTCTGCCCCTTCCTAATTTCTATCACCTAATTTTTCCCTATATCCCAAGATGTACTGTATAAATTATTTTGTTAGGATATCCTACATTTGCATCTGTCAAAGTAGTTATTAACGTATTTTACTTTGCATCCCCCATTTGTAACCACTAGTATATCACAGTGTTAAATATTCCAGAGGTTCATAAAAAACTGGTCTTCCCCTTAATACACCCTCAAATTCCTTATTCATTTAATCTTATAGATAAAGTTTACAGTTAGGTTTTAAGACATGGGGCTTATACCCACAGGGATGGAAATTTTAAGGCTTGAAGACATTTTAAGGGGGGTGAATTTAGGGGGTGATTTTAGGGGGTGATTGTAGGGGATGATTTTAGGGGATGATTGTAGGGGATGATTTTAGGGGATGATTTTAGGGGATGATTTTAGGGGATAATTTTAAGGGATGAATTTAGGGGATGAATTTAGGGGATGAATTTAGGGGACGAATCTAGGGGATGAATTTAGGGGTTGAATTTAGAGGATGATTTTAGGGGATGAATTTATGGGATGAATTTAGGGGATGAATTTAGGGGGGATGAATTTAGAAAACCCAATTCGTGTCCTTATTTGTTCCTCTGTGGCTTTTAAACTATATTCCTGGTGTTTTAAGGCTTCCGCTATAACTTTGTGACTACTGGTCATTGTTAAAGTTCCCCTACAAATAAGACGTGTTTTTTATTAACAAGTAGTTAACTCTATTAATGGTTTTAGAAAACCCAATCCTTGTGCTTCACTGAGTATTCAACGTGTACAACCACTAATTTAGTACTCTCGCATAACAGCTGTTGCTAAAATCGAGGAAACGGACGAATTTGTGCTACAGGCAAATACCAGAGGGGGTCGTAATCTCATCAATTGAATTAACAGTGAGTATACTTGTCGATTTTTTTAAAAGTAGAAAGATTTATTGGCTTGTTTACAGATGGATTTAAAGAAATTAAATGAAATTGCAGAAGGTGACTTGAAACCAGTTAAAAAGCTGCAAGAGTTTCCTGTCAACGTTCCGCAAAAAATACTGTCTGCCAAACTGGTTAATACAAAATTTGGTACGAGTATTTTGCTGGAACTGGCTGAATCGCAAGTGTTTCTTCCAAAAAGAGTGACAGAGGAATTTACACCACACGTAGCAGAATTTAAGAAGGGGATCTACGCAGTTAGCTTCAAAGGCCTGAACGATATCGGGAAAGGGAACCCTCTGACACAATTTTCCATTACAACAATTTAGAGGTGAGTGTGTTTGTGTTGAGCATAGAGAGAGAGATGAACGCAAATATTGCTATAAAAAAATGTACAGAGTTTATTGAAAAATTAAAAAATTATAAGGATGGCCATTGGAATATTTGGATTAAACCAATTAATCGACATGTTAAGTTATGTAACGTTGTATTACGTGATGGGAAAAATGTTCTAACTATTGGTGAAATTCGAAAATTACAAACGATATTGGGTCATTTGAAAACATTTAGAAAAGCATTTTTACGCAAGATTCATGGAGGAGCTGGATTTGATTCAAAATTAGAACACAGGGTTAAATGGGAGGATGTCAAGTCATGTTTCAAGAGTAGAATTAGGACAAGTGTCATAATTAATTTATCTCACAAGTGCTTGATTCAATTTTTGAACGACGCTGGAATATTATTTCAGAATAAAATTATGCCAATTTTAAAAAAATTCAAAATAACTAAGGTCAATGCAAATTTTTGTGGGGAATTTATTAAACAGTCTACGGATGGTGACATTTTGGAATTTAAATATTTTAACACTAAAAATGAAATTATTGATGAGACAACGGACCTGCAAAGGTGGTTTTTTAATAATGTCCATGATAAGATTTGCAACAAGATGACTGAATTCCAAGAAAGACTATCCGGTTGGGCTTTGCACAAAATTAATTTTTTGGAAATTAACATTAATAAATATGAAATGGGTAACGGTTCGTCTTTTATCAAGCTGCCGATTGAAATTATAAACAAACGCGCAGTTATTAATATTCATAATTCTGATAACGCATGTTTCTACTGGTCTATTGTCAGTGCCCTGTTCCCTGCAAATAACCACAGAAATTTAACTTCTTCATACCCCTACTATAAAGTAGTTTTGATTACGGAAAATTTAGAGGAACCGATGCCTTTGCAGCAAATTTCAAAATTCGAAGGTGCTAATGGTATATCCGTAAATGTGTATGGTTTGGAAATGCGCCAAAAGAAGTGTTACACAGTAATTCCGGTCAGGTTAACTAAAAAGAAATTAGATCAACATGTGAATGTACTTTTGATTCAAGATAAATATTATCTAAAGGACAGGGAGGGGGATGTACACGAAGATGAAGACGAAGCAGAAATTAAATATCATTATTGTCTTATTAAAAATTTATCTAGATTAATTTCGTCGCAGCTTAATAAGGCGCATAGTAAAAAAACAATCATTTGTGATAGGTGTCTAAATTATTTTCACAATCAAGAAAAGTTTGAGAAGCACTCAAAACTGTGTGCGAATATAAACGATTGTAAAATATCTTTTCCCAAGTACGAGTACGTTGCATTTAAGAATTACATTTACAAACAGACAGTACCGTTTATAATTTATGCTGATTTTGAAAGCCTTTTGGAAGAAATCGATAACGATGCGTCTGCTTCAGCTACTCGAAAATATCAAAAACATAGTCTATTCTGCAGGTTACTATTTAAATTGTTGCTATGATGACTCTCTCTCACTTTATAGAAGCTATCGTGGTACAGATTGTATGGAGTGGTTCACTAGGGAGTTGAAAACGTCAGCTAAATTTATTGAGTCTAAAATGAAGGATATTAAACCGGTAAATATTAGGTCAAGCGAAAAATTATTGAAAACTGAATGTCACATTTGCGAGAAACCATTTAGGCTTGAGGATAAAATCGTTTTAGACCATAATCATTTCACTGGGGAAGCACGTGGCTTTGCGCATGCGCAATGTAATTTGTCATTTAAAAAGCTCTTTGTGGTGCCTATTGTGTTCCATAATTTGACGGGGTATGATAGCCATTTTTTAATTAAAGATTTAGTCAAATGCGGGCGAATGAGCGTACTTCCAAATAATAAAGAGCGATACATTTCCTTTACACAACACGATCAAGACACGCGAATTAAATTTCGGTTTATTGATTCTTTGAGATTTTTGGGAACATCCCTCGATGAGTTGGTTTCCATTATGGATAAGAAAAATCTTGTAATTGTGAAACGTGAATTTGAGTGTGATTACGACGACGAAAAATTTAAGTTATTGACGAGAAAAGGTGTCTTTTGTTACGATTACATTTCGCACATTGATAAGTTAGAGGAAACGGAATTGCCACCCATTGAACAGTTTTACAATAAATTGAACGATGAGGGCATTGGTGTCGAGAAGTACGCTCACGCTCAAGAGGTTTGGAAAATATTTGAAATTAAAAATTTGGGTGAATATTCGGACATATACTTAAAAACCGATATCCTACTATTGGCAGACGTGTTTGAACAGTTTAGAAAAAGTTGTATTGCGACCCATCACTTAGATCCCGCTTGGTATTATACGATGCCTGGATACACATGGGACTGTATGCTAAAATTTACAAAATGCTCTTTGGAGTTGTTACGTGATGTAGATCAAGTAATGTTTATAGAACGAGCGATTAGAGGTGGGATATCGGTTTGTTGTAATCGCTCTTCCATAGCAAACAACAAGTATATGTCCCCACAATATGATCCCAGTATCCCATCCAAATATATCCTTTATTTAGACGTTAATAACCTGTATGGGAAAGCCATGATGGAGCCTCTGCCATACGGTGGCTTCGAGTGGGTCAATGACTTTGACAATTTTGATGTAACATCCATTCCAGACGATAATCCCGAAGGATATATTTTAGAGGTGGACTTGCAATATCCCAGAGAACTACATGACACCCACAAAGACTTTCCATTTGCAGCCGAACACCGCACACCTCCAAATTCCAAATTTTCCAAATTAATGACCACTTTGCACGATAAGAAGGAGTACATTTTACATTATCGAAATTTAAAACAGGCTTTGGCCAGCGGTTTAATCCTCACTAAAATTCATAAAATTTTAAAATTCAAACAAAGCGCATGGCTTAAACCTTACATTGACTTGAATAGTAACCTTAGGGCTGCAGCGACCACATCGTTTCTAAAAAATCTCTATAAACTTTTTAACAATGCTGTATTTGGGAAAACTATGGAGAATATTCGTAAACATCGTGTACTGAAAATTGCCACTTCCTGGGCTGGCCGCTATGGGGCTAAAAATTTTATCGCTTCCCCCCTCTTTCATAGCAGACTTATTTTGGATGAAAACTTATCTATAATCGAATTGAAAAAGGGGGAATTGATCTTTAATAAACCATTGTATATTTGTATGTCAATTTTGGACATTTCCAAATTGTACATGTATGATTTCCATTACCAATACATGTTACAAAATGGGGGAAAAGTGCAAACTACTCTATACAGACACGGATAGCTTTATCTATGAGTTAGAATGTGAAGATGTCTATGAAGAAGTTATAAAAGCAGATTTATCGAAATTTGATACTTCGGACTATGAAAAAGATAACCCGTACAATATGCCTTTAGTAAATAAGAAGCTGCCTGGGGTGATGAAGGACGAGGCGCAGGGGGAGATTATAACCCATTTTATCGGTCTCAGATCAAAAATGTACACCTTCAAATTTTTGGGGGGAAGGGTGACCAAAAAATCCAAAGGGATAAAATATAACGTAGTGAGAAATAAACTTACTTTTAACGATTATGAAAAGTGCCTCAAAAAATTTAAGGAGGTTATGATTACCCAACGCGGCATTCGGTCCTTTGCTCACCAGGTATTTAGCGTCGAACAAACAAAAATTGGACTAAGTCCTTATGATGATAAACGGAATTTGCTGCCAAATAGTTATGACACTCTTCCTTGGGGTCATTACAAAATTACCAACTGAATTTTTTCTCTCTTTTACGCGCGCTCAAACACACACACACACACACACACACACACACACACACACACACACACACACACACACACACACACACACACACACACACACACACACACACACACACAGACAGTATTTTAGATTTTATATATGTGTGAATACAAATAAAAAACACATTATCAAATAAAATTTGCTTTATTTACATTCTCGAAATCTACAAGTATTTTTTTAAAGTTATACCACATGAATTCCCTTAAACATAAACTTTCAGTGGAAGAAGTAATGTCACAAAATGCATTAACAATATCTTTAACATTCAACAAAACACTCTTGGTGCTGTCCAACAGCTCTGACATTATACTTAAAAAGTTCCTATAATACGTTGGAAAGTCTATTTTCGATAAATCCTCAACTTTTTTAACAACGCACTCGCTGGTTAAAGCGCACAATTCACGTACATTATTTTCAGTTAAAAATATTGTAGTTAATCCTTTGGTTATTGTAATCATCTTTGGTGATGAGGTTGGAACACCCAAGGTCTCAGATTTGGGAGAGGAGAAGGATGAGGATGTATCCATGATGACGATGTTACCGCAGCTTATTAAACGAAGATGTGAACTCTCTGGACTTCTAAAGTATCCATCTAAGATCCAATCGAATTTGTTAACAAGTTCCTTCCATTCGAGGAATGCGAATGACATGTGGGTCACTTGATTGATGAAGATTTTAATGGTAGGTTCAAAATTTTCAGAAATACGAAGGCCGACATTTAAAATGAAACCACTTTTAGCGCACGGAAAGGTCGTATTAAGTAGCAGAAGAGATAATTCGTCTTCTAATTGCTGTGGTTCTTCATTATCATACCATCGTAGAAATTCGTCCAAGACACCTACTTCGGTTTCCATATTTACTTGGGGCGGCGGCGGCGGCGGCGGCGATATTGGTGAGTCTGGTAACGCTGGCTCAACCCTCAATTTCTTGTTTGGTAATGGCGACGACACGGTTTCTTGATACATTTTTAACACACGCTGAGCAGCAGTAATATTATCGGATTTTGTAGCACGACGCTTCATTTTTACATTAAAACTAAAGTTGAAATAGCTTTACTATTCCTTTATATATTGCTCGTAACGATGAAAAGGCCCCCTTGAGTCATCAAATTTGTGCGTGTTTTCCATAAGAAACAATGTTATTATAGCCGATTTGAGGCATCTATCCAACTATTATGGGAATTATCAAATCAGAGCCATTTAACATACACCTTTTTCCCCTTCTTACGTAAAACTTTTTCTACGAGATAAATGTCGGGAATTTTTGTTTTCTGCAATTCCTGTTCATAAAATGCCCCACTAATGGGTCGACCATGCAAATCTTCTAATAGATATGTAATGGGGTCGGTAATTTTTACCCGAGTAATTTTAAATAGTTCCGTTGTCCAATTCGGGGTGTAACTTTCTCAAATACATGTTTAGACTTGCTAATTCGTACTACGTCACCGACCTTATATTTCCTTCGACCTGTCGCTATTTTCACGCGACTATATACCGTATTCAACAACTCCTTCTCATTGTTTTTCGTAACGTCACCAGGTTTAGCCTTAGTGACACTATGCTTTCGTCCATTATATTCTTGCACAATAGTAGGTAAAATATCCAACCATTTGTAGGTGCCATTCAAACTGAAATATTTAAAAAGCTTCTCTTTTATAGTTCGAATGGAGCGTTCTGCTATTGCTGCCTTCGTCTCTGAACGTACTATAATGGTTAATTCCGTGTTCTTTCATAAGTCGTTGAAATTGGGAATTGTAAAATTCTTTACCTCGATCTGTTTGCAAGTTTCTCGGATGTCGCCCCCCGCCCTCTTTAAGAATTCCCGCAAAGGCTTGTGCTACAACATCTCCCGATTTCGATTTTAGCGGCCTAACCCAAATGAATTTCGAGAAACAGTCGACGACGAGAAGAAAATATTTGTGTTTTTTATTGTGGTTTGCGTAGAGATCCATTTGCCCCAGGTCGGCTTGCCACAATTCATCCAATCCCTTGATTACAGTTTTTCGCCTGGGGAATTTTTTTCTTATGGGTCTGTGTAACTCGTCCACGAGTTGAATTTTTTCCTTAGTGTGCTTCACCAACATATCGTTCACTTGTGTTTTTCGGATAGCGCCTTTATACTTGACTTACTTAACGAAACTTTTAATTTATCCTCGTCTTCACTCTCCTGTCGATTTCGTTCGTAATGAAATCTTTGAGAACACCAATAGCAGTTGCAGTATGCTCATCCACATATTTCCTCGTTGCCAACGGCACTCCTCCGGACATCAATTTTTTTATTTCATTCAAATATTTCTTTATTTCTTCCTCGACATACTCCTTATTAGCAACATCTTGACCATTTGTCGGTTTTCGCACGTTACAAATTTTTCGATTTCCAAAATCAAAATCTCCATCTGCAGTTCGAGGTATAGAAAAAGATGGTTTGATGTAATTCATCCTTATCACCCTCTCTGAATGCCGTCCAAATTTATCTAGACTCATTATACTAGCACTGCAACCGATTTAAAACTAAATGTGAAAGACACATTTTTGTTAATATATAACTTTAGCTTCTCGAAGTTCTTCGATAATTGAGGAAATCTCGTTGTCGTGTGACGTATTACCGGCCACTTTCGAAGACATCAACAACCTTAATCTGTTTACAAGTTCATTTACATCATCCCAGTATACGTATTGGATAGGATCAGTATTGTATATTTTCACTCCATCCCCACCACCGCCACCACTATGTCCAGGTGTTGAATCGGAGAAATCGAGCGTCCTTCTGCTGCTTAACAAGGGCTTAACGATGTGTCTGTATTTAACACTACCGCTAGCCGCTAAACGACCAAAGTTGCTGAAACCCTTTCGGGATACATTCGATAAATTTAAAATACGCTTATAATTTTCGAGGTCGTCTGTCGAATACTTATCCGGATTTTTGTGAAAAATCAGCCTGTAGAGGCCATCAGTAGCGGGGAAATGCTCACCATCCACTATAATATCCCCATTATTCATATCAAAATCTATGATAGCCTTTCCGAGGTACCATTTAGATGAGGCTGCGTGATACATTGGACCTCGGACATCATCTATTTGCGGTGTGTGATGAAAATATTCTAAAATGTATCTTTGACTAATCTCCGGATACTGGGACATATATTCTTTCATCACGATGTTATCGCTCGCCTCATTAATTTCACGTCGAATATCCTCAATGGACATCTCATTATAATCTTTGGTATTATTTTCACCATCTTCATCGTAATCTTCTTCTTCCTCATTATAGGTTTCTGTGATATCGTGAAGCGGTAGAAATTGTGTCTCTTCAAATTTCGGTGTACGTGGAGGTGAAACTTTCTCTGTTTTTAGTAGCGCTTCTTTTTCTTCTTCACGTTTTTCCTGCTTTAGTTGCTGCTGCTGTTGTACTAGTACATTTAAGGGTTCCGTCAAGGGGTTCAAAAGTTTATTTAACGTACTGTCCTCCTCCGATCGACCCAACTTTAAAGCCTGATATTTTTTTCTTACAGACTTTGCCAAGTTTTGTATTCGTTTTTTACGTGCATATTCCACGTTACTTAATACTTTCATGATGGACTACTAACACTCGGACTACTATTCTTGAACTTTTATATACGCATCGAATCCTAAGCGATAACGGCCATTGTTCAAGTCACAATCTTTTACGATTACTAAAGCCCCAAATTTATCATTATTCCAACATTTAAAACATGACCGCTTGAACTCATCGTATGACATGTCCGGAGAGACGTGTTCATCGAATACATGCTTTAAATTAACATCGTCCTGTTTAAATAACACTATAACATTACAATTATCGCGAATGAGTTGTTTCGGTATTTTGCTATAAGTCTGACATAGGTAGGCGACGTCTATACCTTTATGACGACCCATAGAGAAATACGTACGGATTTTGTCTTGCTTCTCACACGCCACATCGTCGAATATAAATATTGAATTTTTTCTCGCCTCTTCGGGGTCTATTATCGTTTCATTGTCTTTGAATGGGAAATACCGTACGCCTTTCACTTTCTCCAAAACCTCCTCCAATAGTTGATATTTCGGTTGATACAACGATTTTGAATATAGGTAGACATTTTCAAAACGCAGTCCATTTGCATTAAATAGCAGCGTTAGAATAGCATTAGTTTTTCCACAACCACTCGGCCCACAAAATATACCTCGAAAGCAATTCGGTAATAATTTACTGTGTTTAGTCGGATCGGGACTTGTGTTTTCGACGAAATCCAAATTTTCTATTGGTAACTCAACATCTTGCCTAACGATATGCATTTTAAGTACTAACCCTTTGCTCACTTTAGGCCCGTATATAAATATTACGTAGCCACCATTTACCTATTGTCATGCTAACGTTCACGCGAAGAAGAGGTGGAGGATTGCTAAATAGTTTGATAAACAAGTTACCGATCGAGTTGCATATTCCAGGTTTCCAGTTTTGTGGTCCAGGAACGGAGGTACATAAACGGATTGCTCGTGGTGAGAGGGGTGTTAATCCGTTGGATAACGCGTGCATGAAACACGACTTGGCATATTCGCAAAATTCATCTTTAGCCGATAGACATAAAGCCGATTGGGAGTTGGAGAATCGCGCGTGGGAAAGAGTAAAAGCAAAGGACGCTTCATTCGGGGAAAAAACAGCCGCTTGGTTAGTGACGACAGGAATGAAGGCAAAAAGGAAACTAGGAATGGGGGTGAGCCAACAACGACGACGGCGTCAACGATCTGGAATTTCATTCCGAAACGCGCTGGTAAATCCGGTGGCTGCAGCATTGAAGAAACTTCCACTGCCATTAACCGATCAAGATGTGAGAAGAACTTCTCTGCTGGGATTACGAGCCGCTCGGGAGGCGCTCAAAAGGATCGGAGGAAAGCGTAACGTTAGAGTCCCTCGTATAATACCTCTACCTAAATCTGGTGGGTTCCTACCCCTATTGATTCCGATATTGTCGGCACTGGGTGCGGTCGGTGGACTGGCAAGCGGCGCTTCCTCGGTGGCGAAAACGGTTATAGAAGCCAGGAATGCCAAGAAAAAACTCGAAGAAGAGAATCGTCACAACAAAGCTATGGAGGAGATTGGAAAGAAAGGCTCCGGTCTATACCTAAGAAAAACACCTCGAGGAGGATTCGGACTCTACTTGAAGAATAAAAAAAACTGCCAATAAAGCTACCCAATAGATCACTCTACGATTATGAAATAGTGAAATTCGCGAAAAAATTGGAGATACCATATTTTAGGGGGGTATTCATGCGTGACACCCTCCCGAAGACCCCTAAACGTAACGAGAGTGCCATCGTTAATTTGGATATCAACGAGCACGAGGGTACACATTGGGTAGCTTATATGAAACGTGATAATTGTGTAAAATATTTCGACAGTTTTGGAAATTTAAAACCACCAACGGAACTAGCACAATATTTCGGAAAAAATGTAAAAATTCTTTATAACGAAAAACGTTCCCAGAAGTTTAATTCTAGCAATTGTGGGAAATTGTGTATCGAATTTCTATATAAAACTAAATGAAACAACAATAACAAAGTTAGTCATGTCTGTTATTTTCACACTAAAAAGTCGTACGTCGACGCTCTCCATCGACTTGGTGAACCCCATTCGACTAGATCCCGAATACCAGTATGGTTTAGCATTAATCGGATTCCATTCGTACCATACAATTCCGAACGTTGAGGAGAATACGGAATTTCATTATAGGGTAGGGGGTACATCTCAATCTATCACTATACCTTCGGGTTCATACGAGATAACAGATCTTAGTGATTACCTCAAAAATAAGGTCATATCGAAGAATGAGATAAGAAAGGGTGGTGATGAGGACGTGTTCTTCTTGAAACCGAATAACAATACATTAAAGTGTGAGATATTCCACAGAGATTACGACATAGACTTTACTAAGAAAAATTCTCTAGCACGTCTCTTGGGATTCTCACCCCGCGTTCTGGAGGCTGGGAAAATACATACGTCCGATCTGCCAGTGGAAATTGTTAAAGTGAGAACTATTCACGTGGATAGTAATATTACAGGTGGTGCGTACTACAATCATAGTCCCTCTCACACCTTGTACGAATTTCCGATCAGTGTCGATCCGGGCTTTGCCATAGACGAACTACCCAGGAACTTAGTGTACCTGCCTGTGATTCGAAGCGAAATCACCAACATTACCCTAAATATTCTAGATCAGAATTTTGAACCGGTAAATTTTCGTGGTGAGGAAATTATCGTGCGACTAGAGCTTAAGAGATGGTCTTGATAATCGACCATACCAGTATAAAAGATACTTGGATTGGGCGTAAGGCATTAGTAAGTAAGCGACCTCTTAGGGGAAAGTTATCTTCGTCAAACGCCAGTTTTCTTCGATCCATTGGATATGTTGTCAAACCGTATTTTCGACCTCTACCGGAAACCGCTCCAAGACGAAACAATTATACACGATGAATTTCGAACGTATTTACCCTACATTAAGTCGTTCGAAAACAATGACATAGTCGAAATTACCATTAATAGAAATGATGTTTGGTTACTGATGTACGATGCCGCTCTTACGATAAAAGGGACTTTTAAGCAAACAAGTGCTACGGGATCTGCCAGGCTATCCAGTAATATGGGAGCGTTTCTATTCGATTCTGCGACATATGAATTGAACGGTATCGAAATGGAGCACGTTAAGGACCCTGGAATCGTAAGTCTTGTACGGGGCTACTTATGTTATAATGAAGAGGACTCCAAACATCTTTTGCCGGCGAGTTGGACTTACCTTAAATCACCAGACATTTTCGATAAGGATGGACGTTTTTATCTAAGGATTCCGCTTTCGCATTTTTTCGGTGTCTTTAATGATTACAGAAGAGCAATAAGTGGAAAGCAAACGATTCGATTGGTAAGAGCTCGCAATGATAATAATTGCGTAATTTTTAGTGGTGAAAACCCCGCGGCAGATCTTAAAATAGAAAGTATCGAACTAAAAGTGAGACATGTTCTTCCCGCCGATATGCTCAAGGTTGAACTTTTACAATCCATACGTAACGATTTGCCCATCCTCATGGCATTCAGAAAGTGGGAGTTACACGAACTACCTACTCTTACCGAAGGCTCCATGAAAGAAATTTGGAATGTTAAAACTACGAACGCCGTAGAGTGCCCCCGTTACGTTATCGTCGCCTTCCACACAGCGAGAAAAGATGTTTTAACTGCAGATGTCACAAAATTTGACAATTTGAATGTGTCGGATATAAGATTATTTTTGAATGGAGATTATCACCCGTACGAACGTCAAAGTTATAATTTCGCTAACAATGATTACGCGAACGCTTACCACTCATACACAGAATTTTACGCTAACTTTACGAATGACGAAGATGGAAAAAAGCAGCCCTTGATTGAGTTTGCAGACTTCAAAGACCACGCCCTATTCGTGATAGATTGTTCACGACGAGACGAGAGCATCAAATCTTCAACGGTGGATGTAAAATTGGAAATTGAGACTAGAGTGGGGTTCCCCCCCAATACTAAGGCGTACTGTATAATTATCCACGATTGTATTATGGAGCACCTACCACTAAGTGAGACAGTCAGGAAATTAACTTAGTCGATAAGTAACCGTCGTCGTGCAATGAAGGCTGTCACCGTAGACATTCAGGGGTTTTACCTTTCCGCACCTTGTGGTGGCGGCCCGCCTGAGTTTTTCGCAAAAGAACTCGCCATCTGTAACGGTCATCAAACCGGTCACTACTTGTTCGAGCCTGCAATAGCCTACGACTCATTATCAGATGCGGATAAGAAACAAGTGAATTTCGTAACGCGCAACATTCACGGACTTCATTACACGCCCGGTTTCGTACCGTACAAGAAAATTCCAGAAATTCTCGAACATCACCTTTTGGGAGCTGACATTGTTTACGTCCGTGGCCACCAAAAAGCAAATTTTCTCGAAGATAAGTTTTTCGAGATGAAGAAACCCTGCCCGCGAATCGTAAACGTCGAGACTTTGGACGAGTGTTGGAATCCAACCCCACCCACTTTTGGCCCCAATTCGCCTAAATGTATGGATCACTGTTTTTCTAAAAAAAATTATTCTTGCAGTTTAAGAAACTGTGTTGTACTTTACGATTGGTTCTATAATTGTATACCACTTTCTAATTAATATATTATTTTAAAATAACTTTTTCTCTCTTGCAAGAGGTCCGCTCTCATTATTTAATCTTAATGTGCTTGTAATTTAATACCATTTTGCTAGTAACCATGGGTTCGTTAGCATCGACTTATGTTTTGTTAAGCTCTCTTGTTAACGGTGTATTTTACATTAACCATCCTTCGGGTGCTAGTGATGTGTTTATTTGTTTCGATCGAAATAATGAGAGTTGGCCTGACGCTTGGAAGAGAATGGAAGTATGTGTCATTTCTCATTTACCTTCCCTTAAAATAAGTGTACCGAAAAACGCTACCCAATACAAACTAAGAATTATTTATGAAAATCATACGCATGGTGACAGTGAGTGGAAAAATTTTACACATCCCCCCACCATAACCCCAATCGTTACCAATATCTACGGCAGTTCATTAGTTCGCGGGTTAGTTTGGTACATTGCTATCACCCTGTCAATACTCTTCATCGTAAGCGTAGTACAGCACCTAAGAAATGGCGCTTCATAAACTTTCCAATTGGTTTAAAAGTGACAAGGAGGACGACGACCGTTTACCAGTACTCTTTATTGAATCTATGGAAAGGTTACGTGAGGAAATTGACATTATTGCTGAGCAGGCACGTTGCATTAAATGTTTTTTCCGCATGCTCCACGACCTCGATATACCTAAAGATTGGAACATCCCACTTCCCGAAAAACCATGTACTATAAACGAAAACCGTCCAAAACCTGAGAGGCAGCATCGAGAGAGTCTAATAAAATTTCCCGATTTAATGTTTGAAATTAAACGTAGGTTAAGATGTGAAAAATGCTACATGCAACTATTAATTATTTTAGGATTACCGAGAGAGTGGTCCTGTGTACCGCTCCCATCCTGCGATGGGCATGAATTTGTGGGTTATGATACTGTTAATTAATTAAACGTTTAAAATTGTTTAAATTTAATCTCTTTGTGTAATCACTAACGTTCTGAACAGGATTAATACCCTCTTAAAATGTGTTTTATTAATTCATTACCCTTCCATCTTTCCCCCCATGGGTTAGGGTTCTAAGTTCGAATCCTATTTTTGCTCCCGCTGTACGATAGGTGGCGCGGGAATAAAGTTACGCCGCTCCACGATAGGTGGCGACACACGATCTTTAAAATTTTGGCGCCAACCCCCACTACTTCCATGCCGAATGACGTTTCTGGTGTTCCATGTCACTCACTGTTCCATGTCAAGTGTCAAAGGGGCCTTACGGGGGCGCAACGCGGAGCACTGACCGCACGCCCGGGCACTCACCATGGGTGCTACTCCCCCTGCGGACTCCTGTCCACCAGGGCGATATTTCAAATTTTGGCGCCATCCCTCCCATCGCCCCCACTCTTGCATGTCAAAGGAGCCCTACCACTACCAGCGGGGGCTACTCCCTCCACCTGGCTTAGGTTAGGGACCCGGCCGGCGAAAACATGGGAGCTTAGGTTAGGGGCCCGGGGTTATGCCGGCCGGCGAAAAAGTGAGGTTATGCACTTTTGACGTTGAAAGCCTATAGCTACACTACTTACGTGTGTATGTAACACGCTGCTTGTTAGGTAACAGAGCATACAATATAGGATGCACTCCTCCGTGTTTTGTTGCCATAACAATATAAATTTGGGAAAATAGCCTCGGTGCTATTGCGAAGGTACCATCAGTGTACCATGTATTGGCATTATGCAAATGCTGTAACCAGCTCTCTCTTCCAAAAATTAAAATTCTGTTTGCTCCCTCTCCATCGTCGCTTAGAAAAAAAGTTTCTTCTGTTCCTGGTTGAGGCACATATACCTTATATGGATTTGGCAACACGAAATCGTTTAGGTCTACGGGATCAGCAGGTGTAGCATTAATTTGATTCCGTTTTCTTCTGATTATTTTTCTCAGGGCTGCATTATTTGGAATCGATGCTAAAACAGCTTCAGCCACGTCGATTACACACTGATTTATAACTACACTTGTGCCCTCCATAGTTTCTTCTGCACGACGTTTCATTTTAGTGACAACAGATACTACTTGTACGGCTGCTGCCGAGGAAGGGTGAGAATGATTGTTGATTTCGTTGACCACTCCTCCAGCCCTCGTGTGAATTCTTCCTTTACAGCGACCCACTTCTTCGCACCGCCAAAATTATAACTAGGGTCCCTTTTACTAACTTTGTCGAAAACGTACAACGATCCGTTATAGGAAAACTTCTCGTTTCCTCTCTTGCTGAGAACTGCTGGTGGTTCCATTATTAAGATCACTGTTAACTAACGCAATAATTACTTTTTGGCGAATACACTTAAAGTGATGTGTTAAGGGCTCCTGCCCCATATTTATACCAAATACTGTTAAACAGTTTTTAGAATTTTAAGCGGATTTAAATTTCTGATTACCTCCTTTGTGCTAATGGGTCTGTGCTGATAAGCATAACATCATTAAGATAATCCCGGCGATTGTAAACTCGTTAACTCCTAGGTAATTTTCTATGAGCGGATTAAAATTTCTGATTACCTCCTTTGTGCTAATAACCATAACATCCTTAATATAATCTCGGCGATTGTATTCTATCCCCGGTGTTTTAGATTACCCATTCGGAAATTCTTTTATTCTTTTAAATACTTTATTTTCTATGACTGTATGTATGTGTTTCAACAATAAAATTTCACTTATTGTAATTGTAATTTTTTTTTAATTTAAAATAAATTTTCTGTTTTATTTTATTTTCCATGACTGTATGTATGTGTCTCAACAATAAATTTTAATTGTAATTTTAATTTGAATGCGGCGTAGAATCGGCTGGTGTAGAAACGGCCAGTGTAGAACCGTCCCGGCGTACAAACGGCGGCGATGAACTGGCGGCGAAGAACCGGCGGCGTAGAAACGTCCCATTCCCGTCTGCGCAAAACTTGTGAAACTCTTTACTTGTGAATGATGTACCTCTATCCGTAATGATTCTACGGGGAACACCAAATACCTTTATCATCTCTTTCAAACACTTTACGGTCATTCGTGTTGTTGTGTTCTTTACCGGATAAATAAGAATAAATTTTGTGAATGCATCAACAAGTACCAAAATTTGTGTATTTTCCGCTTTAGTTTTTATAAAAGGGCCTAAATGATCAACATGAAATGTATGGAACGGTTTCGCAATTTTGGGAATGGGGTGTAGTTGTCCAGGAGGCTTTGTTGCAACTGATTTGAAATAAAGACAGTCAAGACAGTTATTCACATATTTTTTTATGAATCGGCGCATGTTTTTAAACCAGTACTGACTCGCTAGTAATTCATAGGTTTTATTTAAACCAAAATGTCCTACGTCATCGTGTTTCATGCGCAAGATTTGGAATCGAGCCAACTTTGGCACCACCCACCGCACTCCAAACTCTGTTATTTTATATTGCAAATGGGTTCCTTAAATTTATCGGTTTGTATAAATCTTAATTTATTATGAACTTTAGTGTAATTAACATCATATTGTTCGGTAAAGTTTTGTCCTATTAATACCTCAACTCCCATAGCACAAGTCTCTACTACATAGAATTCTAAAAATTTTTGTATTCAATCTAAGTTGATTTCAAATCGAACAAAAAAATATGGTTTAACTTCACACTTGCCAAAAGTGGACAGCACAATTACATTTTCAACAGGTAACATGTTCAGAGATAATCTCTCGGCCGCATTGAAAGTAATTAGCGAACATTCACTATCAAAATCTATAAAACATTTAATTTTATTTCCATTCACCAAAATTTCCTTGAAAAATTTTTCATTTGTATTTTCTCCTAAGAAATTAACATTTTGATACGTAATAGCAAGTCGCTTGTTCTTTTGTGGGCAATCTTTTCGGAAATGACCTAGTTGATTACACTTAGATAGATAGTCTAGATAGTAGATAGTCTACTTACTCTTCATTTACCTTTCATTCTGCCTCTTTTCCTATTTTCTTCCAATATTTTTCCAGCTAACAACTTGTAGCATTGTCTGTTGTCTTTCTTTCCCTTGGGATGACTTTGGTAATGTATTCGACAAGTTACGTTTGCTTCTTGCATCATAAAATTTTGCGTTAGTTCGTCATTCCCCTAACAGACCAAATATCGTCAGTGTCAGTGTCAAATACCGTCGGTGATGACGGTCTCGACGTCGCCTGCTGCCGCGATCAAGCAGGAGTGTGGGAGTCCTGGGCGCACTGTGACGTTAATTACTTGGGTTTTATTGGTTTTATAGAAACATTACAGACTGCTACTTCCTGTGGGAGTTTGTTACACACTATTTCTGCCTGTGGGAGTCCTGGGCGCACTGTGACGTTAGGTACTTGGGTTTTATTGGTTTTGTAGAAACCTTATAAAACATTTCTTTTATATAATTTTTCGATATTGTAGTTCTCTTAAATTCTATTTAATCACTCGTTACGTTTCTTACTTATACAACATCCGTGACAATGGTCGTTCGGCCACTACCAGATCTCGGCAAAGCACATCCGCATTTAAAATTTCAAAATGGCGAAAGCGCGAAAACCGCGCCGCTTATAATCGTTTTTGACGTATTTCTCCATATTTTTTGGCGAAATTGCTATGTCGGCGTAAAGTAGAATAATCGAACTTTATCATTATCGTTTAACCCATGGGTCTATCGTACGGGAACATATAAAAATTTCACTTTGAAAACCGGCAAATTTGGCGAGATTTCTCACATTCTGTTATTTTTCTCCAAAACTACTGCTTTCCTAACCTTAACATTGTTTTTCCCAGCACCTCTATACAGTCTTAGCCCCCCGAGGATAGCTCTAGGAGTCCTGTTCCTGTTCCTTTTGCAGTGGTTCTGGTCAGCACCTTCTGCAACTTCGCGGCAGCGGGTTGGCTCTCTATACCATCACAGAAATCCTTCCAGCTGTCCCTTTTGGCTCTTTTTATAAGTCTTGTAGAGATTCTGGGCCGATTTGTGCCTTGTCCGGTCCTCAGATTTTTTTGTCCACGTGGCTCTGTTAAAGAGCCTGCGTGTTTCTTTACGTTGCTTTTCCAGCTCCCGGTTCCACCATTTGGCTTCCCTGGGATGCTTCAAGCTTTGTAAGGGACAGCTATCCTCGAAGGCCAGGTTCATACCTTCCCTTAGTCTCGATGATAGCTTTTCAATGTCGTAGGTCCTTCTGCAGACCTTGGCATCGTTTTTCAGGTTTTCCCTTAGGATGACTCTGGAATGTTCCCAATCCGTTTTCCTTGGGTTGCGAAAGTCCAGACGGTCTATCGTGTCTCCGATCCTCCCATAAGACTTTCCTGGCCCTGATTACAGTTTCCGATCTAGAACAACGAACCTGATCTGTGGCCAGGTGCGCCTTATTTCAGTTGCCAGGGACTGATAACAACGATCTCTTATTCCGTTCGTCGAGATCTCATTAGAAGAAGTTCCAATGTCTAGCTTAGAAATAAAGGATTCGTCAACACGCGATCCATCGTCGTCTAGAGACGCATCGCCGCTTCGGCCTGCCGATTATTCCTCGGCTGGAAACAGTCCAGGTATATTCGTAAACCAGCAGGATGAGACGGGGGCGGTTACGACGGTGATGGTCTCAAGATCGCCTGCCGCCGCGATCGTCGGCCCCTCGAGGGACGCGGCCTACGCAGCTGTCATCCTGGAAATAGATTTCAAGAATATCTTAGCAGAGCTGCACGTGTCGAGATTCGGTTCGGGCAGCAGAGGGAGGTGCATAAAACTGGGGAACTCCTGGTGCACCCCGAACGAGTTTCAAGCGTTTTGCGACATTGCCGCCAGCACAAATTGGAAATGAAGTATCAGGTCCGATGGGAGAAGCCTAGGGACACTCATGGACGAGGGAGACGATATTACTTTACTTTTTGTGATGTCTCCATTATGGTTTCTTCTTCTTCTTCGTCTTCTTCTTCCTCCTCTTCTTCTTCTTCTTCTTCTTCTTCTTCTTCTTGTCCTATTTTGCTCTTATCCATGCGGAAGTCGACCAGTTCATTATTTTATCCCTCTCGAGGACCGCTTGCGTGGGAGTGAGCTAACGCCACAGATCAGGTCAGCTTATAGATAGTCGACTCTCTAATATCACTTTGGTTACCGTTCAGCGCCATCTCCTAACGACGGCATGTACAAAAGTATCAATAGCGGGAAATTTGATTTATGATGGTATTTATATATTTCATATATTTCAATCAGTTTCATAAAATCCTTGCAAAAATTAAACTTCAAGAAACGGAAATTTACAGTAGACATTTCCAGTCGATGATGTTTAATTTTTGCAAGGAATTTATGAAACTGATTGAAATAGGGGCGTGGAAGGCATCATGTAAATAAGAAAGGAAACAATTTTCATTTGGAAATTTATTTATTAATATTTATTAGTATTCCAAAGATAAATCCTAAAAAGTAAAAGTACATGGAATTTAACATTTGTGAATTAAAAAAAAATAAAGTTTTCACATTTATAACATGCATCCTATGTATAAAAATATGACGTTTAATACTTTTATGACAATTATACATGCATTGATGCGACTAAAATACTCTACTGCGTTAATCTGCAATACTAAAATAAATGAGACAAGAAAAACTAATGAAAAAGTTAACTACTGTTGTTAAGAACTGTACTTATGTAAAGTACTGTCGTCCTTGTTTGGAACCAAACCAAAAACATGACAGTTTTCACACCTACCACATGCGTCCGATGTACTTCCCATGCAACATTAAAATACATAAAAATTGGAACATATAAATTGCATTTACAACAGAGTATCTGCACACAATGTCTAACATAATTACTCTTGTTTATGATTTATACCATGGCCTTTATACTTATGTACAAATATTAGAATTTGCGGTCTGTAAGCTTAAAGCATATGATTGCGATGCTCATGAAGTGCCGTTCAGCACTCAACAGGCTGGCAACGACTATTAAGCGCTCTCTCTACTGCGAAGTCTCTGGATATCTGCACACAACACACAGATCAGAGGAAACAAGGATGCAGCAAACTAGGAAAGCTGTGAGTCTAGGAGAGAATCTCTTAGCGGCCACAGATGTCAACAGATTAGCCAAACTTCAGAGAGCAGAGTAAAAGTCCATTCTCATTAACCAAAAGAAACAAAGCAAAACATGTTTGGTAGAAATGCCAAAAATAACGTGCCGGAGTAAATTTATAGTGAACGCCAACAAAGGAAAAATGTAGGAGAATAATGTCTCCATTAAATGTACATTTCTTCCATAATTGAAAAAAAAATATTACATTGTTTCAGGCAAAAGTTATGTTACGTCATTGCTTTTATCCCAATCTAAGGGTGGAATGAATTCATGTATCATCCATATAAAGGTGCTTCAACAGTCGAATGAAATTTACTGTTGGTTCCACTGTAGTAGCTTTTGAGCTAATAGACAACAAATATGAAAGAATTGTGAAAAAACTGGGAACGACAATGTATAAATATGAGAAACATTAAAATATAACTCAAGGAAGGTTCGTAAAATAGAATGAAATAAATTCAAAACAGCAAAAATTAACGTATGTTAGAATCAAATAACCGTATGCACAATTTGTGTCCACAATAAGTGAGACCGAAGTCAGTAAAACATTATATATGCACCATGTTAAATACGAAGTGACTTATAGTTCATGTGCTTGAATTATATAAGTAAATTTAATAGATTACCTTGAACTGTTACTATAATTTATTGTGGATACAGCATGTATGTATATCATTATTTAAAGAGGTTGTTATTAATACATGAAGAATAATTGTTATAAATGCCCTTACCGGTTTTTGATGAAATTGATAGAACAGACAGTGGCCTACTCACTGTAGTGTCCTCAAGTTCAGCCACTTGCACTAAAATGTAAATTAAATTTAACGTTGAACTATTTACGAGTTACTTATTTCGACTAAATCAATATAATTATCTGAACAAAGATTACAAAAGTTTGATGATTAAAACAAGGATAATATAACTGAAAATTAAATTGAGGCACACACCCCTCAAAACAACCTTACTCTCTTTAATTACATCAAACATTGTCACGTAACGGTATTTATTGTTCATAAAATATTTACTATTTGTAGACTGCACTTACCCATCTGTGATGGTCCGGGTTGAGATTGGTCAGGTATCGGTCTTTCCCTTCCATAGACCTTTGAGGGTCGGCGAACCACCAACTTCGGTGAGTTTCCCGTTATGGGGATATTTGATACGCCTATAAAGTATTTAAACATATCTGTAGAAGAATGAAACTTTAAATATTTATAAATGGCAACAAGTCGTGGAACATGCCAAACTTCGACTGAACGTTAACTGAACCTCAACTTCAGAGTTTATATATTCAGCTTCACAGTTTCAGTACAGACACATGTACACACTACTTACCAACTAGCATCGGTGGAGTCCTCGGAGCTCGGGGTGTTTCCACACTTACTCTAACGAAATCTGGAAAAAGGCCATGCAATTCGGTGTGATCTTCAAATAAACGGATCAATACACATATTTGGCAATTCCAATGTTGGATATGAGGCAATTTTCAATCTGTCGTTTGCCCAAAAACAATGAGGCTCGAAATGTCGATCACAAATTAGCGCGGCCCCACTGCTTATCGATACAGCGGAATTGCCAATCCGCTCAACCCAAACACTCCTCTGGATAGTATTCTTGGGAAGGATATGCCTAAAAATGATGAATGTGAAATGCTGAGAAATTGAACCCGCTAGCTGTTACACAAATACCTTCCAGATGTTTTATCCTCACATCCGGGTACACAACACGGTCTAATTCTTCCCATTTCGCTTATCAATGTCAATATCAATAGTAACTAACACAAACACTCGCCGCACACGTAAAAACTTCGTCAAGAGCAAATAACAATGGCGTCGTTTACCTTCTTCACGAAACCAGTGCCAATCCTGCCAATGGTAGAACCACACGGATCATCTTAACGGTTCAACAGCGTCATCTACCGAAATCATTTCGAATTTAGGCCCTTTAATTGATGGCAACGATAAACAACGGCGCTGTTTTTCGCCAAACCAGGTGCGCCTATTTCAGTTGCCAGGCACTGGTTCAAATCTCCATAACCGAAAAAGCAGCAACGGTCGCTTCCACGTTTAATAACTAGTCCAAGCAAGATTCATTATTACCACGGTTAAACTATAAGGATGTGTGAGAAGCTACAAATAGTGAGGACCCTGAGCGGGCACGCTGGGGCCATGACGGCGGTCTGCTTCAGTCCATGCGGCAGAACCGTTGGCAGCGGAGCGAGAGACAACAACTTGATGATGAACGTGCTGGAGCCCGAATGCGTTAAGCACAAGCTAAGCGGCCACTCCGACGAAGTGACCAGCGTGGACTACTCGCCGGACGGTATGTGGATAGCGTCCGGTTCGAGGGACCACACGGTGTGGCTGTGGCAGGTGGAGAGTCCGGGGAGCTACGTCATCCTGGAGACGTCACTGCCGACGGTGAACTGCCTCGGGTTTTCGCCGGACGCCCAGGTCTTGGCGACGGGACGCGACGATGGTACCATCAGGCTATGGAACATCGGCATCAAGGAGTGCCTCAACAACCTCGTCCGACACACTGATTCGGTGAGTTCCTGTAAGTTTTCTCCTCAAGGCGACTACGTCGCGTCCGGCTCGATCGACAACACTTGGAAGATGTGGGATCTGAACTCAGGGCAGTGTTCGCACACCTTCGCGACGCCTGGAGAAGACGTCACGCACTTAGCTATACACCCTAACAATTATCTTGTCGCTGTGAGTTTGCACAATGGCAGCGTGAGGGTGTATGACATCCGTGCCAAAAAACTGCACCAGTATTACTTGAACATACTAAGTCCAGCTTCTTGTTGTGTCGCCTGGCATCCATTTGCATATGCTTTTATTAGTTGTGGGAGTGAGGGGAAGCTTATGCTCATTGATGCTCTCAAAGGTAGGCCCTTATATACAGTGAAATTTCAAGCCGGCGCATTAAACGCCTGTGCATTCAATACCGATTACGATTTCTGTCAAGCAAGGATATGAGGCAATTTTCAATCTGTCGTTTGCCCAAAAACAATGGGGCTCGAAATGTCGATCACAAATTAGCGCGGCCCCACTGCTTATCGATACAGCGGAATTGCCAATCCGCTCAACCCAAACACTCCTCTGGATAGTATTTTTGGGAAGGATATGCCTAAAAATGATGAATGTGAAATGCTGAGAGATTGAACCCGCTAGCTGTTACACAAATACCTTCCAGATGTTTTATCCTCACATCCGGGTACACAACACGGACTAATTCTTCCCATTTCGCTTATCAATGTCAATATCAATAGTAACTAACACAAACACTCGCCGCACACGTAAAAACTTCGTCAAGAGCAAACAACAATGGCGTCGTTTACCTTCTTCACGAAACCAGTGCCAATCCTGCCAATGGTAGAACCACACGGATCATCTTAACGGTTCAACAGCGTCATCTACCGAAATCATTTCGAATTTAGGCCCTTTAATTGATGGCAACGATAAACAACGGCGCTGTTTTTCGCCAAACCAGGTGCGCCCATTTCAGTTGCCAGGCACTGGCTAACGCTCATTCCTTTTCATATTCTTCATCTGCGAGCTTTCCTTCAACTGTGGATAATTTGTTAGTTTAACTTTGGGATGGGTATGTGGGGGGGGGGGGGGGTGATTACTGACATTGGGATTTCCCTACAGTTTTTTGCCTACATCCAATATATATTTCATTATGCATTTTAATATGTCCGAATTTAATATGAATAATATATTTGTAATATTTAGAGGGGTTTGAATCCTTCGATGGAGGTTTCCCCCATCACCGCTATTACATTTAGGTGACTAAGCATCGAAGCATCGAATCCAACCTATAAGGGACGGTTCCATTTCGTGCTCAGTTGCCGCTTGTATGATAGCATCGAGGTTCGTGTTTGTTGAACGCCCCCTTTATGTCTGTAAAGACACATGCAGCTACCTCCTTACTCGTCAACGAACCTTCCACTTGGCTAACCAAAGTGTGCAGTGTACACTTGCACGTGTGCCAACTGTTCCGATGATCCAGCGACCGGACCGATATGGCTCCTCGCTTCACATGAGACCAAACAACGAAAAGAAGTGTTAGGAATAAAAATCTGTTACTCCGCTGAAACTTCCGTTTATTCTCGTCCATTAACTTCTTACACCTCTGGCTACGCTTCTTCGGATGATCTCTCTGTCCCTGCGTTCTTTCTCCGCTCACTCCTCCGGTTATTCCCCCGTTGGGATTCCCCGGTTCCTCGGCCTTTACTCGGATTCCCTGGTAGTTCCCCGGGTCGTAGCCGTGTCAGCGGATCCTACCACATCTTCCGTTGAAGGCCGACGGCCAGATCCGGCTCATACGGGCCCATACATACGGATGCCGCGATCCCGGTTTCCCAACATTCGGCCCTTCCTGACAACGTTGAGTGTCCCCACTCATCGAACGTTTAAACTGAAATTTTAAGTACTTTTAACAAGAGTGAACACTAAGTAAGCAACGCCAAAATAAAAGAATTTCTGAAAGTAATTGTAATTAACCGGTCTGCGTTCCCCAGTAGGACTAATCTAAGATAAATAAATAATAACATACTTGGCCAAGTATAGGGTATATATAATAGAATATAACAACAAATTTTTCGGCTTATAAAAATACATATTGGGGTACCCTAGGGTATGTGTGCGCAAATACTTAATTATGACCACCAAGTGTTGGGCCCACACTTCTTCCGGTGATCGCTCAGGTTTTCCGACACTGTTGCAGGCTTCACGGTGGACGCCAAACCGGCTCCACCACCCAGATTGCCCAGCATCACCTGACCCCCTTACCAACCTCGCGAACTCTACCATTCACGAGCCCCTTTACGGTTCATCATAATGGATCCATGGCTTCATATTTTCTACTCCAGCCACTCCATTATACTTGACTCGGGACCTGTCTGCGCCGGGGATTTCTGCCACCCGGTACCGCTCGTTGCCTAGCTCCTTCACAACTCGGAACGGACCCCGCCATTTTGCCAGTAACTTCTGACTTGTTCCTTGAGCGGGAGCACTGGTAATTGTGATGAGCACCAGGTCACCGATGCGATAAGGTCTGGCCCTCGAACGCCTTTGATCGAAGCGCCGCTTTTGGTCCGTTTGATATTTTTCGACGTACTGTTTCATTCTTTCACGAACCTCTGTTACATCAACTTCTCCTCGATCTTCCAAATCGAGCCTTCCCTGTGAAACAACACGGTATCCCATTAGTGCCTGACTTGGCGTTACCCCTATGCCCTTATTAAGCGTACCATTAAGACCTAATTGTATATTCGGAACATTTTCATCCCACCGATCATCGTCAGTGTTTGCTCCCATAGTTGAAAGAGAGTCTAAGATCGTGCGATTATATCGCTCTACCTGCCCATTGCCACGTGGAATTGCCACTGCATTCAGATGATACCTGAAACCCCTGTCTGCGCATGGTCTAGGACGTTTCTACGCCAGCCGATTCTATGCCGCATTCAAATTAAAATTACAATTAAAATTTATTGTTGAAACACATACATACAGTCATAGAAAATAAAGTATTTAAAAGAATAAAAGAATTTCCGAATGGGTAATCTAAAACACCGGGGATAGAATACAATCGCCGAGATTATATTAAGGATGTTATGGTTATTAGCACAAAGGAGGTAATCAGAAATTTTAATCCGCTCATAGAAAATTACCTAGGAGTTAACGAGTTTACAATCGCCGGGATTATCTTAATGATGTTATGCTTATCAGCACAGACCCATTAGCACAAAGGAGGTAATCAGAAATTTAAATCCGCTTAAAATTCTAAAAACTGTTTAACAGTATTTGGTATAAATATGGGGCAGGAGCCCTTAACACATCACTTTAAGTGTATTCGTCACAAAGTAATTATTGCGTTAGTTAACAGTGATCTTAATAATGGAACCACCAGCAGTTCTCAGCAAGAGAGGAAACGATAAGTTTTCCTATAACGGATCGTTGTACGTTTTCGACAAAGTTAGTAAAAGGGACCCTAGTTATAATTTTGACGGTGCGAAGAAGTGGGTCGCTGTAAAGGAAGAATTCACACGAGGGCTGGAGAAGTGGTCAACGAAATCAACAATCATTCTCACCCTTCCTCGGCAGCAGCCGTACAAGTAGTATCTGTTGTCACTAAAATGAAACGTCGTGCAGTAGAAACTATGGAGGGCACAAGTGTAGTTATAAATCAGTGTGTAATCGACGTGCCTGAAGCTGTTTTAGCATCGATTCCAAATAATGCAGCCCTGAGAAAAATAATCAGAAGAAAACGGAATCAAATTAATGCTGCACCTGCTGATCCCGCAGACCTAAACGATTTGGTGTTGCCAAATCCATGTAAGGTATATGTGCCTCAACCAGGAACAGAAGAAACTTTTTTGCTAAGCGACGATGGAGAGGGAGCAAACAGAATTTTAATTTTTGGAAGAGAGAGCTGGTTACAGCATTTGCATAATGCCAATACATGGTACACTGATGGTACCTTCGCAATAGCACCGAGGTTATTTTCCCAAATTTATATTGTTATGGCAACAAAACACGGAGGAGTGCATCCTATATTGTATGCTCTGTTACCTAACAAGCAGCGTGTTACATACAAACGTATGTTCGAACTAATTAAAACACTAGGGCCAAATTTAAGTCCAGGATCTATCATTTGTGATTATGAATATGCAGCTTTTAGTGCCATGAAAAATTGCTTTCCGGAAGTAAATGTAAAAGGTTGCTTCTTCCATTTAGCACAAAATATGAGGAAGCATTTAGCTCAGATTGGTGTTATTGGTCAATACAACAATGATGCTGAATTTGCATTGAGAGCTAAAATGGTCCTTGCATTGGCATTTGTGCCAATAGCTGATTTAGATGAATACATTGATGCTTTAGCAAATGATTTGCCAGTAGAAATTCAGCCGCTTCTAAATTGGTTTGAAGACAGCTATGTTGGCCGTTTAAATCGACGCGGGAATGGTAGGCGCCCGCCTATGTTTGATCCAACAATGTGGAATTTATACCAGAGAACAATCGATGGAGAAGATCGCACCAATAATCATGCAGAGGCAGCCAATCGTCGATTGCGTTCTGAATTAGGTATGCATCACCCAACTATTTGGAAATTTATAGATGGATTGCGAAAAGTACAAAAAGGGCGAGACGCTTATTTTGAGCAACTTATCGCCGGACATTTACCACCGATGAAGCTAAACAAATACCGTGACGCTGATGAACGTATTCGAAGAATTGTCTTAGATTATGGAAACAGCGAACCCCTAGATTATTTACGTGGCCTAGCACACAATTACCAAATGACGCAATAATCTTATTTTTCCTATTTATTCTTTTAATTTAAAATACATTTTCTGTTTTATTTTCTTTTCTATGACTGTATGTATGTGTTTCAACAATAAATTTTAATTGTAATTTTAATTTGAATGCGGCATAGAATCGGCTGGAGTAGAAACGTCCTAGACCATGCGCAGGCAGGGGTTTCAGGTATCATCTGAATGCAGTGGCAATTCCACGTGGCAATGGGCAGGTAGAGCGATATAATCGCACGATCTTAGACTCTCTTTCAACTATGGGAGCAAACACTGACGATGATCGGTGGGATGAAAATGTTCCGAATATACAATTAGGTCTTAATGGTACGCTTAATAAGGGCATAGGGGTAACGCCAAGCCAGGCACTAATGGGATACCGTGTTGTTTCACAGGGAAGGCTCGATTTGGAAAATCGAGGAGAAGTTGACGTAACAGAGGTTCGTGAAAGAATGAAACAGTACGTCGAAAAATATCAAACGGACCAAAAGCGGCGCTTCGATCAAAGGCGTTCGAGGGCCAGACCTTATCGCATCGGTGACCTGGTGCTCATCAAAATTACCAGTGCTCCCGCTCAAGGAACAAGTCAGAAGTTACTGGCAAAATGGCGGGGTCCGTTCCGAGTTGTGGAGGAGCTAGGCAACGAGCGGTACCGGGTGGCAGAAATCCCCGGCGCAGACAGGTCCCGAGTCAAGTATAATGGAGTGGCTGGAGTAGAAAATATGAAGCCATGGATCCATTATGAAGAACCGTAAAGGGGCTCGTGAATGGTAGAGTTCGCGAGGTTGGTAAGGGGGTCAGGTGATGCTGGGCAATCTGGGTGGTGGAGCCGGTTTGGCGTCCACCGATAAGGCGTGTGAAGCCTGCAACAGTGTCGGAAAACCTGGGCGATCACCGGAAGAAGTGTGGGCCCAACACTTGGTGGTCATAATTAAGTATTTGCGCACACATACCCTAGGGTACCCCAATATGTATTTTTATAAGCCGAAAAATTTGTTGTTATATTCTATTATATATACCCTATACTTGGCCAAGTATGTTGTTATTTATTTATCTTAGATTAGTCCTACTGGGGAACGCAGACCGGTTAATTACAATTACTTTCAGAAATTCTTTTATTTTGGCGTTGCTTACTTAGTGTTCACTCTTCTTAAAAGTACTTAAAATTTCAGTTCAAACGTTCGATGAGTGGGGACACTCAACGTTGTGAGGAAGGGCCGAATGTTGGGAAACCGGGATCGCGGCATCCGTATGTATGGGCAAGTATGAGCCGGATCTGGCCGTAGGCCTTCAACAGAAGATGTGGTAGGATCCGCTGACACGGCTACGACCCGGGGAACTACCAGGGAATCCGAGTAAAGGCCGAGGAACCGGGGAATCCCAACGGGGGAATAACCGGAGGAGTGAGCGGAGAAAGAACGCAGGGACAGAGAGATCATCCGAAGAAGCGTAGCCAGAGGTGTAAGAAGTTAATGGACGAGAATAAACGGAAGTTTCAGCGGAGTAACAGATTTTTATTCCTAACACTTCTTTTCGTTGTTTTGTCTCATGTGAAGCGAGGAGCCATATCGGTCCGGTCGCTGGATCATCGGAACAGTTGGCACACGTGCAAGTGTACACTGCACACTTTGGTTAGCCAAGTGGAAAGTTCGTTGACGAGTAAGGAGGTAGCTGCATGTGTCTTTGTAGACATAGAGGGGGCGTTCAACAAACACGAACCTCGATGCTATCATACAAGCGGCAACTGAGCACGAAATGGAACCGTCCCTTATAGGTTGGATTCGATGCTTCGATGCTTAGTCACCTAAATGTAATAGCGGTGATGGGGGAAACCTCCATCGAAGGATTCAAACCCCTCTAAATATTACAAATATATTATTCATATTAAATTCGGACATATTAAAATGCATAATGAAATATATATTGGATGTAGGCAAAAAACTGTAGGGAAATCCCAATGTCAGTAATCACCCCCCCCCCCACATACCCATCCCAAAGTTAAACTAACAAATTATCCACAGTTGAAGGAAAGCTCGCAGATGAAGAATATGAAAAGGAATGAGCGTTAGCCAGTGCCTGGCAACTGAAATGGGCGCACCTGGTTTGGCGAAAAACAGCGCCGTTGTTTATCGTTGCCATCAATTAAAGGGCCTAAATTCGAAATGATTTCGGTAGATGACGCTGTTGAACCGTTAAGATGATCCGTGTGGTTCTACCATTGGCAGGATTGGCACTGGTTTCGTGAAGAAGGTAAACGACGCCATTGTTGTTTGCTCTTGACGAAGTTTTTACGTGTGCGGCGAGTGTTTGTGTTAGTTACTATTGATATTGACATTGATAAGCGAAATGGGAAGAATTAGACCGTGTTGTGTACCCGGATGTGAGGATAAAACATCTGGAAGGTATTTGTGTAACAGCTAGCGGGTTCAATCTCTCAGCATTTCACATTCATCATTTTTAGGCATATCCTTCCCAAAAATACTATCCAGAGGAGTGTTTGGGTTGAGCGGATTGGCAATTCCGCTGTATCGATAAGCAGTGGGGCCGCGCTAATTTGTGATCGACATTTCGAGCCCCATTGTTTTTGGGCAAACGACAGATTGAAAATTGCCTCATATCCTTGCTTGACAGAAATCGTAATCGGTATTGAATGCACAGGCGTTTAATGCGCCGGCTTGAAATTTCACTGTATATAAGGGCCTACCTTTGAGAGCATCAATGAGCATAAGCTTCCCCTCACTCCCACAACTAATAAAAGCATATGCAAATGGATGCCAGGCGACACAACAAGAAGCTGGACTTAGTATGTTCAAGTAATACTGGTGCAGTTTTTTGGCACGGATGTCATACACCCTCACGCTGCCATTGTGCAAACTCACAGCGACAAGATAATTGTTAGGGTGTATAGCTAAGTGCGTGACGTCTTCTCCAGGCGTCGCGAAGGTGTGCGAACACTGCCCTGAGTTCAGATCCCACATCTTCCAAGTGTTGTCGATCGAGCCGGACGCGACGTAGTCGCCTTGAGGAGAAAACTTACAGGAACTCACCGAATCAGTGTGTCGGACGAGGTTGTTGAGGCACTCCTTGATGCCGATGTTCCATAGCCTGATGGTACCATCGTCGCGTCCCGTCGCCAAGACCTGGGCGTCCGGCGAAAACCCGAGGCAGTTCACCGTCGGCAGTGACGTCTCCAGGATGACGTAGCTCCCCGGACTCTCCACCTGCCACAGCCACACCGTGTGGTCCCTCGAACCGGACGCTATCCACATACCGTCCGGCGAGTAGTCCACGCTGGTCACTTCGTCGGAGTGGCCGCTTAGCTTGTGCTTAACGCATTCGGGCTCCAGCACGTTCATCATCAAGTTGTTGTCTCTCGCTCCGCTGCCAACGGTTCTGCCGCATGGACTGAAGCAGACCGCCGTCATGGCCCCAGCGTGCCCGCTCAGGGTCCTCACTATTTGTAGCTTCTCACACATCCTTATAGTTTAACCGTGGTAATAATGAATCTTGCTTGGACTAGTTATTAAACGTGGAAGCGACCGTTGCTGCTTTTTCGGTTATGGAGATTTGAACCAGTGCCTGGCAACTGAAATAGGCGCACCTGGTTTGGCGAAAAACAGCGCCGTTGTTTATCGTTGCCATCAATTAAAGGGCCTAAATTCGAAATGATTTCGGTAGATGACGCTGTTGAACCGTTAAGATGATCCGTGTGGTTCTACCATTGGCAGGATTGGCACTGGTTTCGTGAAGAAGGTAAACGACGCCATTGTTATTTGCTCTTGACGAAGTTTTTACGTGTGCGGCGAGTGTTTGTGTTAGTTACTATTGATATTGACATTGATAAGCGAAATGGGAAGAATTAGACCGTGTTGTGTACCCGGATGTGAGGATAAAACATCTGGAAGGTATTTGTGTAACAGCTAGCGGGTTCAATTTCTCAGCATTTCACATTCATCATTTTTAGGCATATCCTTCCCAAGAATACTATCCAGAGGAGTGTTTGGGTTGAGCGGATTGGCAATTCCGCTGTATCGATAAGCAGTGGGGCCGCGCTAATTTGTGATCGACATTTCGAGCCTCATTGTTTTTGGGCAAACGACAGATTGAAAATTGCCTCATATCCAACATTGGAATTGCCAAATATGTGTATTGATCCGTTTATTTGAAGATCACACCGAATTGCATGGCCTTTTTCCAGATTTCGTTAGAGTAAGTGTGGAAACACCCCGAGCTCCGAGGACTCCACCGATGCTAGTTGGTAAGTAGTGTGTACATGTGTCTGTACTGAAACTGTGAAGCTGAATATATAAACTCTGAAGTTGAGGTTCAGTTAACGTTCAGTCGAAGTTTGGCATGTTCCACGACTTGTTGCCATTTATAAATATTTAAAGTTTCATTCTTCTACAGATATGTTTAAATACTTTATAGGCGTATCAAATATCCCCATAACGGGAAACTCACCGAAGTTGGTGGTTCGCCGACCCTCAAAGGTCTATGGAAGGGAAAGACCGATACCTGACCAATCTCAACCTGGACCATCACAGATGGGTAAGTGCAGTCTACAAATAGTAAATATTTTATGAACAATAAATACCGTTACGTGACAATGTTTGATGTAATTAAAGAGAGTAAGGTTGTTTTGAGGGGTGTGTGCCTCAATTTAATTTTCAGTTATATTATCCTTGTTTTAATCATCAAACTTTTGTAATCTTTGTTCAGATAATTATATTGATTTAGTCGAAATAAGTAACTCGTAAATAGTTCAACGTTAAATTTAATTTACATTTTAGTGCAAGTGGCTGAACTTGAGGACACTACAGTGAGTAGGCCACTGTCTGTTCTATCAATTTCATCAAAAACCGGTAAGGGCATTTATAACAATTATTCTTCATGTATTAATAACAACCTCTTTAAATAATGATATACATACATGCTGTATCCACAATAAATTATAGTAACAGTTCAAGGTAATCTATTAAATTTACTTATATAATTCAAGCACATGAACTATAAGTCACTTCGTATTTAACATGGTGCATATATAATGTTTTACTGACTTCGGTCTCACTTATTGTGGACACAAATTGTGCATACGGTTATTTGATTCTAACATACGTTAATTTTTGCTGTTTTGAATTTATTTCATTCTATTTTACGAACCTTCCTTGAGTTATATTTTAATGTTTCTCATATTTATACATTGTCGTTCCCAGTTTTTTCACAATTCTTTCATATTTGTTGTCTATTAGCTCAAAAGCTACTACAGTGGAACCAACAGTAAATTTCATTCCACTGTTGAAGCACCTTTATATGGATGATACATGAATTTATTCCACCCTTAGATTGGGATAAAAGCAATGACGTAACATAACTTTATTCTCCTACATTTTTCCTTTGTTGGCGTTCACTATAAATTTGTAACGTCCGCTCGGGTGTGTAGAGGGGTTGGTTTCTGATTCAGCCGCAATCGTCCACCACTCCCACTCTCTCACCCGGTCGGTTGTTCTTTAAAGGGCTATCAGATAGCGCTGCCACCAGTTTGGAATATTTAAATTACGTGTTTTGCCGCTCCAAACTACGGCAAAACTTTAAACGAAATCAACCAAAATATCGAACTGAGTTGAGTCTCAGTTCCCTCCGGAGACACAGGCCGCAGGGCTTCGCAAATGCTTGCCCAAAAAATCAGGTGGGATTCGTTTGTGGGAATGGACACACCAGAACGATTAAAAATTGGAATAAACTATATTTAAAAAAAAAAAAAATAAACAAACTACAAAAAAGTGTAAAAGAACCGATGGGACCAGGCGAAAAACAAGCTAAAACAAACAAAAAAAAAATACTACCGCAAAAACAGACGAACTGTGGTTAAGCCACCGGACGCTGTCCTCAATCCCTCGTACCTACGTCCCGCTTCCGTTTCGACAGAGCGATATTTATCTCTACCACGCGAAAAGTTAAGAAACTGTGCCCTCTGACTTCCCTTACGTGAGCAAAAGGTTCAACAGAGATCTTATGTAAGACTGTCAGCCGCTTTTTGATCGGGTCGCCACGTTAGGGCCGACTACGATCACCTGAAACTGGGGAAAAAACCAAAGAAATCTATCCCTGGACCTATCTCTAACGGATCCCGTGGTTTGGCCTCAAGCCGCTGAAATAGTTAGTCACCCCTTTACTTTCCTCAACTCACCACGTGCCCTCCCTGGAGACTCTCTTCGGTGACCCAGGCTACTTCGGCGACCCTTCGTCCTTCTCGTTCGGTCCGACTGCTGTTCTTTCCCCGGGACTCCCAAGGATCTATTTCCCGACACCCAAAATAAAAAAAAAAAAAAAAAACCGTCATCACTTGGGCTCGATGCTGGTAACTCTCCCCTCGAGTTACCCACTCCGCGGTCGCGACTGTTACCGACGGCTGCCAAGAATCGACTCCCTATCGATTCTATAACCCCGTCGATTGACGAAAATTCCATTTCAGCGGAAAACCCCGTCGATTGACGTAAGTCTCACGCCACTTCCCTGTAGACCATTGAACCTTTTGCTAGATCGGTAAAATATCGCCGATAAATCAAAATTTTGCTGACTTATTGTCGCTGCTCTTTCCTGTTTTTTCCGAACCTTAGTTGGTTATTAATGATTACCGGAAATCGAGGTGAATGCTTTTCCTCTGTCGATGAACTTCAGCGAGCACGAGTACGAGGGTACTTCTAACTATCTAACTTATCTACCTACCCCTTCTAAGCAGCAACCCTTACATTTTTTTTTTAACTACATTTGCCTCTAACACCTACAGGGTGTTACATCACTCCCCCCTTTAAAAAATTTTTGTGCCCGTAGGCCGAAAATTTTCGTTTACATAATTTTCCCTTAACTAAAGTCACTCGCGTTACAATATAAATGTTCGGCACATTTGAAAACTTCTGCAGTTCTGCTCCTTTAGACTTTTCCCTGTCCCATTTGCCGGTACCTGGCCACCATACCATCTCCCTCTCTATACCCTTAGTTCTCGACCCTTTCAGTCCAATGACTCGCGGCCGCGAAACCGACATGTCCCAATGAACAGGATTTTGGTTGCGAGTTTGCACTACGCGGTTGCGGTTGCGGTAGTACCGACGGTAAACTCTGCGCGTTGAGGTGTCTGTCATTGTCCCTCACTCCATCAACTTCCTCGTCTCCACTTTGTTCGATTACTTCGTTATTTCCGGGTTGATAGGAACGCCTGTAGTGCCTCTGAAGCACACACATTGTCAGGGTGTTCCAAAAACAGGCCATAATTTGTATTCCTCCGCCAAAAGTTTGATACAGTTGGAGACCATTGATGATTACTCCGATCGCATACCTGATTAGCCGGAATACTACATAGAATCCTAACAGTCCGCTGACGAATGTTCCAAATTCGGAAAACCATCCCCACACATGTTTAACGGTGGACGATGCAATCTCCTTCATCTCATCCTCGTTGAACAATTTCGTCACAGAAAACCCTTGAAGGTAGGTATCAAACCCTTTTATTTTCCGAGTCACTATGTTCTCGACCACTTTCCTTTCGATTCCAAACGCTAACAATTTCTGCACGCTAGCAACCTCGTCCGGGGTATACAACCCTTTTGAACCTAGTGGTTGTATGGGGGTGAAATTTATATGCATTTCGTGCTCTGCAGCTATTTCCTTCGGTGCTGGTTTCAGGGTGGGGTAAGGTGTCATGCCTATCCATTCGTTATTGATGAAAAACAAAGCTGGAGTCATACCATTGCAATTGATTTCTTCTCCTACGTCTTGGATTATTCTGGACAAAGGTGCCATAAATTTGGATTGGTTATTTACGGTTATGGGCAACTCATGGTAACATCTCTCAGTACGTCGGATTTCCACTGGCGTAGGGACACATTTCATGAGGTATAATACTTCTCCGAGGACGTGCCCTACGTATCCTTCTTTTTCTTGTATTAGGAGGCTGAGTGTGCTTGGTTGAAGTGGAGCCATTAACAGTCTGTTTTTTAGAAGTTCCCTCTGGGCGAGGCATCGTCTGTGCAACGTGTCGATATACAGCTTGTCTAAGTCCCTTTTATATGATTGCTCAACGTAGAGAAATTTGCTATTGAGATAGCTCGTGAAGTCTACGTTCTGAATTGTCATATTTTCTTCCTCGATTTTGTGGACACCTTCCATCACTACGATCCTTGGGTGTTCGGTCTGCCATACTTCTCTTCCACATAGCCATGATAGTTTGACATACGTTAAGGCGAATACTTTGGATTCTGTGGTCACTACCAAATATTGAACCTTGGTATGTAGGTCCGTAACTACTTCTGCTTGCCCTTGGTACAAAACACTTCGGTATCTCTCGCAATTTTCCGTAGGAATGATATCCCACGTAATGTCCCCTGCTTCCGCGTCAAAGCAGTATCCTCTTAAGAATGGGCAGTGGATTTGTCCACTTAGGGAGATTTCATTTTCGTCCAGCTTCACGGTTGCCCAATAGTCCCTTAGCGTTATTTTAATCGAAGCCGTTATCACTACATTGTCCCACATTTGACCGTTTTCGCGATAATTCGCACCAACACATTTTCCCGTATTGTCAATTTGTCCCGAAATTGTCACTGCTGCACTGGTGGTCGCGTTTGCTTTAATGTCCCCAATCGTGTTACCGTAAAGTCTCAAAGTTCCGTCACGATGGATCAATTTACGCAGTAGAGTATTTTAGTCGCATCAATGCATGTATAATTGTCATACAAGTATTAAACGTCATATTTTTATACATAGGATGCATGTTATAAATGTGAAAACTTTATTTTTTTTTAATTCACAAATGTTAAATTCCACGTACTTTTACTTCTTAGGATTTATCTTTGGAATACTAATAAATATTAATAAATAAATTTCCAAATGAAAATTGTTTCCTTTCTTATTTTCAAGATGCCTTCCACGCCCCTATTTCAATCAGTTTCATAAATTCCTTGCTTCCTTACTGTAAATTTCCGCTTCTTGAAGTATAATTTTTGCAAGGATTTTATGGAACTGATTGAAATATATGAAATATATAAATACCATCATAAATCAAATTTCCCGCTATTGATACTTTTGTACATGCCGTCGTTAGGAGATGGCGCTGAACTGTAACCAAAGTGATATTAGAGAGTCGACTATCTATAAGCTGACCTGATCTGTGGCGTTAGCTCACTCCCACGCAAGCGGTCCTCGAGAGGGATAAAATAATGAACTGGTCGACTTCCGCATGGATAAGAGCAAAATAGGACAAGAAGACGAAGAAGAAGAAGAAGAAACCATAATGGAGACATCACAAAAAGTAAAGTAATATCGTCTCCCTCGTCCATGAGTGTCCCTAGGCTTCTCCCATCGGACCTGATACTTCATTTCCAATTTGTGCTGGCGGCAATGTCGCAAAACGCTTGAAACTCGTTCGGGGTGCACCAGGAGTTCCCCAGTTTTATGCACCTCCCTCTGCTGCCCGAACCGAATCTCGACACGTGCAGCTCTGCTAAGATATTCTTGAAATCTATTTCCAGGATGACAGCTGCGTAGGCCGCGTCCCTCGAGGGGCCGACGATCGCGGCGGCAGGCGATCTTGAGACCATCACCGTCGTAACCGCCCCCGTCTCATCCTGCTGGTTTACGAATATACCTGGACTGTTTCCAGCCGAGGAATAATCGGCAGGCCGAAGCGGCGATGCGTCTCTAGACGACGATGGATCGCGTGTTGACGAATCCTTTATTTCTAAGCTAGACATTGGAACTTCTTCTAATGAGATCTCGACGAACGGAATAAGAGATCGTTGTTATCAGTCCCTGGCAACTGAAATAAGGCGCACCTGGCCACAGATCAGGTTCGTTGTTCTAGATCGGAAACTGTAATCAGGGCCAGGAAAGTCTTATGGGAGGATCGGAGACACGATAGACCGTCTGGACTTTCGCAACCCAAGGAAAACGGATTGGGAACATTCCAGAGTCATCCTAAGGGAAAACCTGAAAAACGATGCCAAGGTCTGCAGAAGGACCTACGACATTGAAAAGCTATCATCGAGACTAAGGGAAGGTATGAACCTGGCCTTCGAGGATAGCTGTCCCTTACAAAGCTTGAAGCATCCCAGGGAAGCCAAATGGTGGAACCGGGAGCTGGAAAAGCAACGTAAAGAAACACGCAGGCTCTTTAACAGAGCCACGTGGACAAAAAAATCTGAGGACCGGACAAGGCACAAATCGGCCCAGAATCTCTACAAGACTTATAAAAAGAGCCAAAAGGGACAGCTGGAAGGATTTCTGTGATGGTATAGAGAGCCAACCCGCTGCCGCGAAGTTGCAGAAGGTGCTGACCAGAACCACTGCAAAAGGAACAGGAACAGGACTCCTAGAGCTATCCTCGGGGGGCTAAGACTGTATAGAGGTGCTGGGAAAAACAATGTTAAGGTTAGGAAAGCAGTAGTTTTGGAGAAAAATAACAGAATGTGAGAAATCTCGCCAAATTTTCCGGTTTTCAAAGTGAAATTTTTATATGTTCCCGTACGATAGACCCATGGGTTAAACGATAATGATAAAGTTCGATTATTCTACTTTACGCCGACATAGCAATTTCGCCAAAAAATATGGAGAAATACGTCAAAAACGATTATAAGCGGCGCGGTTTTCGCGCTTTCGCCATTTTGAAATTTTAAATGCGGATGTGCTTTGCCGAGATCTGGTAGTGGCCGAACGACCATTGTCACGGATGTTGTATAAGTAAGAAACGTAACGAGTGATTAAATAGAATTTAAGAGAACTACAATATCGAAAAATTATATAAAAGAAATGTTTTATAAGGTTTCTACAAAACCAATAAAACCCAAGTACCTAACGTCACAGTGCGCCCAGGACTCCCACAGGCAGAAATAGTGTGTAACAAACTCCCACAGGAAGTAGCAGTCTGTAATGTTTCTATAAAACCAATAAAACCCAAGTAATTAACGTCACAGTGCGCCCAGGACTCCCACACTCCTGCTTGATCGCGGCAGCAGGCGACGTCGAGACCGTCATCACCGACGGTATTTGACACTGACACTGACGATATTTGGTCTGTTAGGGGAATGACGAACTAACGCAAAATTTTATGATGCAAGAAGCAAACGTAACTTGTCGAATACATTACCAAAGTCATCCCAAGGGAAAGAAAGACAACAGACAATGCTACAAGTTGTTAGCTGGAAAAATATTGGAAGAAAATAGGAAAAGAGGCAGAATGAAAGGTAAATGAAGAGTAAGTAGACTATCTACTATCTAGACTATCTATCTAAGTGTAATCAACTAGGTCATTTCCGAAAAGATTGCCCACAAAAGAACAAGCGACTTGCTATTACGTATCAAAATGTTAATTTCTTAGGAGAAAATACAAATGAAAAATTTTTCAAGGAAATTTTGGTGAATGGAAATAAAATTAAATGTTTTATAGATTTTGATAGTGAATGTTCGCTAATTACTTTCAATGCGGCCGAGAGATTATCTCTGAACATGTTACCTGTTGAAAATGTAATTGTGCTGTCCACTTTTGGCAAGTGTGAAGTTAAACCATATTTTTTTGTTCGATTTGAAATCAACTTAGATTGAATACAAAAATTTTTAGAATTCTATGTAGTAGAGACTTGTGCTATGGGAGTTGAGGTATTAATAGGACAAAACTTTACCGAACAATATGATGTTAATTACACTAAAGTTCATAATAAATTAAGATTTATACAAACCGATAAATTTAAGGAACCCATTTGCAATATAAAATAACAGAGTTTGGAGTGCGGTGGGTGGTGCCAAAGTTGGCTCGATTCCAAATCTTGCGCATGAAACACGATGACGTAGGACATTTTGGTTTAAATAAAACCTATGAATTACTAGCGAGTCAGTACTGGTTTAAAAACATGCGCCGATTCATAAAAAAATATGTGAATAACTGTCTTGACTGTCTTTATTTCAAATCAGTTGCAACAAAGCCTCCTGGACAACTACACCCCATTCCCAAAATTGCGAAACCGTTCCATACATTTCATGTTGATCATTTAGGCCCTTTTATAAAAACTAAAGCGGAAAATACACAAATTTTGGTACTTGTTGATGCATTCACAAAATTTATTCTTATTTATCCGGTAAAGAACACAACAACACGAATGACCGTAAAGTGTTTGAAAGAGATGATAAAGGTATTTGGTGTTCCCCGTAGAATCATTACGGATAGAGGTACATCATTCACAAGTAAAGAGTTTCACAAGTTTTGCGCAGACGGGAATGGGACGTTTCTACGCCGCCGGTTCTTCGCCGCCAGTTCATCGCCGCCGTTTGTACGCCGGGACGGTTCTACACTGGCCGTTTCTACACCAGCCGATTCTACGCCGCATTCAAATTAAAATTACAATTAAAATTTATTGTTGAGACACATACATACAGTCATGGAAAATAAAATAAAACAGAAAATTTATTTTAAATTAAAAAAAAATTACAATTACAATAAGTGAAATTTTATTGTTGAAACACATACATACAGTCATAGAAAATAAAGTATTTAAAAGAATAAAAGAATTTCCGAATGGGTAATCTAAAACACCGGGGATAGAATACAATCGCCGAGATTATATTAAGGATGTTATGGTTATTAGCACAAAGGAGGTAATCAGAAATTTTAATCCGCTCATAGAAAATTACCTAGGAGTTAACGAGTTTACAATCGCCGGGATTATCTTAATGATGTTATGCTTATCAGCACAGACCCATTAGCACAAAGGAGGTAATCAGAAATTTAAATCCGCTTAAAATTCTAAAAACTGTTTAACAGTATTTGGTATAAATATGGGGCAGGAGCCCTTAACACATCACTTTAAGTGTATTCGCCAAAAAGTAATTATTGCGTTAGTTAACAGTGATCTTAATAATGGAACCACCAGCAGTTCTCAGCAAGAGAGGAAACGAGAAGTTTTCCTATAACGGATCGTTGTACGTTTTCGACAAAGTTAGTAAAAGGGACCCTAGTTATAATTTTGGCGGTGCGAAGAAGTGGGTCGCTGTAAAGGAAGAATTCACACGAGGGCTGGAGGAGTGGTCAACGAAATCAACAATCATTCTCACCCTTCCTCGGCAGCAGCCGTACAAGTAGTATCTGTTGTCACTAAAATGAAACGTCGTGCAGAAGAAACTATGGAGGGCACAAGTGTAGTTATAAATCAGTGTGTAATCGACGTGGCTGAAGCTGTTTTAGCATCGATTCCAAATAATGCAGCCCTGAGAAAAATAATCAGAAGAAAACGGAATCAAATTAATGCTACACCTGCTGATCCCGTAGACCTAAACGATTTCGTGTTGCCAAATCCATATAAGGTATATGTGCCTCAACCAGGAACAGAAGAAACTTTTTTTCTAAGCGACGATGGAGAGGGAGCAAACAGAATTTTAATTTTTGGAAGAGAGAGCTGGTTACAGCATTTGCATAATGCCAATACATGGTACACTGATGGTACCTTCGCAATAGCACCGAGGCTATTTTCCCAAATTTATATTGTTATGGCAACAAAACACGGAGGAGTGCATCCTATATTGTATGCTCTGTTACCTAACAAGCAGCGTGTTACATACACACGTATGTTCGAACTAATTAAAACACTAGGGCCAAATTTAAGTCCAGGATCTATCATTTGTGATTATGAATATGCAGCTTTTAGTGCCATGAAAAATTGCCTTCCGGAAGTAAATGTAAAAGGTTGCTTCTTCCATTTAGCACAAAATATGAGGAAGCATTTAGCTCAGATTGGTGTTATTGGTCAATACAACAATGATGCTGAATTTGCATTGAGAGCTAAAATGGTCCTTGCATTGGCATTTGTGCCAATAGCTGATTTAGATGAATACATTGATGCTTTAGCAAATGATTTGCCAGTAGAACTTCAGCCGCTTCTAAACTGGTTTGAAGACAGCTATGTTGGCCGTTTAAATCGACGCGGGAATGGTAGGCGCCCGCCTATGTTTGATCCAACAATGTGGAATTTATACCAGAGAACAATCGATGGAGAAGATCGCACCAATAATCATGCAGAGGCAGCCAATCGTCGATTGCGTTCTGAATTAGGTATGCATCACCCAACTATTTGGAAATTTATAGATGGATTGCGAAAAGTACAAAAAGGGCGAGACGCTTATTTTGAGCAACTTATCGCCGGACATTTACCACCGATGAAGCTAAAAAAATACCGTGACGCTGATGAACGTATTCGAAGAATTGTCTTAGATTATGGAAACAGCGAACCCCTAGATTATTTACGTGGCCTAGCACACAATTACCAAATGACGCAATAATCTTATTTTTCCTATTTATTCTTTTAATTTAAAATACATTTTCTGTTTTATTTTCTTTTCTATGACTGTATGTATGTGTTTCAACAACAAAATTTCACTTATTGTAATTGTTTTTTTTTTTTAATTTAAAATAAATTTTCGGTTTTATTTTATTTTCCATGACTGTATGTATGTGTTTCAACAATAAATTTTAATTGTAATTTTAATTTGAATGCGGCGAAGAACCGGCGGCGTAGAAACGTCCTAGACCCTGATTAATCGGACTGTAGAACTTGTGATAGTAGTAAGGTAAACACCGCTCTGGGCCAAATTGACCTTTGGACCCTCACGAGTGGATATGGAGGATGGCGGTGGCCCTCCGGAGCGACCATCGTGAACGTGTGCGAGGGGTTATTTTGTGCTGAGTCATGCTTCTTGTAATTAGTTTACAAGAAGTGACCGTCAATGCTAATTAGTTTTGAGATTTTAATTAAGATAAGCGATACGCAGTGTTTTCGCTGAGTCACGCGAAGCGCCAGGGTGCTCAGTTGTGCCAGCACCTGGTTACCTGGCCTCCAACCTATGCCTTTTACCTGGGTTTACCTGAGCGGTTACCTGAGCTGACGACTTTTACCTGAGCTTCTACCTGGTACACCTGAGCGGTGTCTCGGCACCACCCCCGGGGGTGCAAACCACCCCTATCGCTAAGGGTTGATCGATAGTGCCCTTTTGGCACTTTGCCAGATGGGCCTAAAAAAGGCAAAATTGAATTTTGTGAATTTTTGTTAGTGCCCTTTTGGCACTTTTTAACTGAAAAAATTTCTGGGGTGTGTGTGCCTCGAACCCCCCTCCATCGGTTCGGGGTCCTAAACGTTAGCACCGTAGCTAATCCGACACGTTTAAATGACTTTATTCATGTGTATATGAACAAGAGATAAGAAACGCAAAACACATTGGAGATAACGCTATTGATGTTTTCGTCGTCGGATGAGATAAGAAATAAAACGCGAAATAAATTGGAGATAACGTGTTTATTTAGATAATGAATATATGAAATTCGATTTATACAAGGCGGATAACAATAATATTTTGTACAAAATTATTCATCTAAACCATAAACGAAACATATTTCATTTGATAAAGCATACATTTGAATAATGGACGATTTCTCAATGTCAGCGTAGAAATCTTCAATAGTTTTCCACCAATATTGATTGTAGATTATGGTTTCATTCTTCGTCGCCAGTTGTCGTATGTTATGGTGGCCACACATTAGTTCACTTTTAAATGGAACAATGGGATAATAATTTTTATATGATCCAATAACATATCCACAAAGGTACTGTCGGTCCTCCTCCTCTCCATGTTGACACATGATTTCGGCGTACTTGGGAAGTGGATGTTCTGAATACAACGCTGGATATTCATTTATGATAAGAGCATCTCTACGTTTTTCCAATAAGACAAATTTTCCGTTTCCGATCGGATAAGGTGTACTGATGAAGACGTAATCAGCTGATCCCCACGCAGTATCGATGGTTGTAATTGCAACACAGAGCAGTAGAATGAGATTAAACATTTTTGTTGATGTGATCGCTTGGAATATTCCGTACAGAATGATAAAATTTGAAGGTGCGGACGGATTTATACTCAGTTTCCCTCGATCACATTGGGGGATGTTTGTTACCTGATAATTCCTTCATTGCTTTTTTATATATACAAATGTCGCAAATGCGGTAACGTACCCTGGTCTCACCCTTACACAAAGGACAAACATATAGTACTTTTATAGGCATCGTGAAATGAAATGAAGCTAGAGCCAAAAATATAAATGTTTTATACCATTCGACAACTTTCTTGTCTAAACTTGTCTATAGATAAGGAAATAAAAAAAAAATTAATGATAAAATGTTTATTTGGATGTAATTCTTCTATATAAATTCATAAGTTTATAGATTCGCTTCCGCCAGCCGTCGTCGCCTACCATTTTGAGATCCTGTTTTATGTATCGTCGAAATTCCGTTCTATGCTCGTCTAACAGAATGTCCTCGTATTGTTCCAAAAAGTTTTCGAGATCCATTTTAATTATCCTACCACGTCTTCTCCAACTTTTTCGTGGCCTTTACAATTGCCGATTGTGTAAAGAAAGTGTCGAGGTATCTCCAGCTCAATTAACAATCTGGTGAAACGATCGTGACATAACCTCCGTTGGCATTCCTTTAAAAACTTCCTGAGCGACAAAGTGCCCTTCTTCTTATCGAAATCTCGCCAAAAACAATAGTCCAAAGTTTTTAACCATTGGCAGGGAACTTGCACGTCGCGAAGTTTACGAAAGTAGCACCACTCACACGGAGCTTCGTAGCTTAAATCGTGATTTAATAAATGGAGTTTTTCTCTGTTCTCGCTAAAGATGTTGGTGAATTGAGAAGACATATTCTGGATGGAGACAAGATCGTTTTCGACTTATATATATGGAGGTGGTGGGGAGGGGAATGAAAAAACATAGTGTAGTTTTACTATCTATTTGCGATAAAAAAATTTTAACCAATTTTTTAGGAACCAAGCATTTTCAACACTACAATTTACATTGTTGTTTTCGTGTAACGTACAATGATAAGATTTAAAAAGTTTTTTCATTTCTTCAAACGTCGGGCATTGGTCGCTGTCGGCTGCGAGGTCGACTATGTCATTCGATATCAGTTTCCTCAGCCATTCCTTCTTCTGTGAACCCCTAACGTAAACGGTAGCGTTATGTGGAACGGAAGCTCTCAGGAACGAAGAGATTTGTTCGTATTCCAGCACATCATGCGGTTCTATCCAATAATGTGTGTCCCACTGGAGCCCATGTAAATATTTCGTTAGCCATTCTACCTGTTTACGAAAAGTCGCACTGCACAAATTCAACAGCATAGGCATCGTAAAAAATTTATGGATGCATCCTTCTCTAGTCACATTCACTATGGCTATCTCCTTACACAGGAAAGCGCTATCACCATACTGGAAACCTTGTATGTCGATTACAATTCTGTCAACGTCGCCGACAACCATTGTTCGAGTGGAGGAGGAGGAGGAGGTGTTGATTACTCGGTTGTGTAAATGACACTAGAAGATGAAACTAAACGAGATCCTTTTTATCGATCCAACTGTTGTGTTTATCGTCAAAGCCCAACCATTTCACAAGAATTTTGTTACCTTTCTGTTTGATAACCTTTTGAACTAGAAATACGTCAGGATATTTTACTTTTTGTAATTGTTCGTTGTAGAACGATCCTAATATCTCTTTATTTTTCTCGTCCGCTAGTAAATACGTAATGGGGTTGGTTAATTGCACTTTTCGTATGGTAAAAATTTCAGTGGACCAATTAGGTTGGTAGTGTTTATCGAACACTCCTCGAACTTTGGAAATTCTAACGTGATCTCCGAGTTGGAATTTTTTCTCGTTCAAATTGACGGTTTTGATGTGACTGCAGACGGTGTTCAGTAACTTTTTTTCATCTTTTATGGTTACATCTGCAGGTTTCATTTTAATGGTACGGTGATAGCTGTGATTGTATTTTTCCACGAGCTTCGGTAACAATTCCAACCACTTGTAATTACCCTGTAAACTAAATTCTTTCCACATCAAAGTTTTCAAAGTTCTGTTCACTCGTTCGACTATCGAAGCCTTTTTCTCACTATAAACGTTATAGTGGTTAACCTTATATTTATTCATCAGTTTTTTAAATTCTGAATTAAAAAATTCCTTACCAGCATCAGTTTGTAGATTTATAGGCTTTTGTTCTTTTAGTATTTTTTCCATCGCTCTAGATACTTCTTCACCAGATTTGTTTTTCAAAGGTAGGGCCCAAAGGTACTTTGAGAAACAATTGATTACCACCAATATATGTTTATAACCCCCATTTTCTCGAGAGTATTGTATCATATCGACGAGATCTGCTTGAAATAAATCTTTAAAAGATTTAAGGATTACTCTACGTCTCTTGAAATTAATTCTAGCTGGTTTGTGGATTTCTTCGACTACCTGTCTTTTCGTGTCAGTGGCCATTCCTAAGCGATTACGTTGGCTTCTCGCAATTCCTCAATAATGGAATTTATTTCGTTCGTGTGACCGGTGTGACCTGCAGATTGTGACGCTAATAATAGACGTAATCTTGATACTAATTCATTAGGATCGTCCCAATACTCATAATCGATCTTACCGCTTTGGTTAACCTCATTGAATATACCTTTACCGCTGAATACAGGAGCAATTATAGTTTTATATTTTTTCAATTTACTCCCTTCGATTTGTCTGTTCGGTTGGTAATAACGGCGAGCTGCGTTCGTACTGATCACTATTTTTTGATAATTGCGCTTATCTTCAGCGGAAAAGTTGGTCGGTGATTTTCTAAATAACAATTCATACAACCCCGGTGTCCCCTTATAGCGTCTATTTTTAACGATGATATCACTATCATTTATATGTACCGTCCAATCACCAATTTTCAACTTTTCCGTTAAGGTGTCCAATCTAATGCCATATTTACTATCGTGCTCTCTATTACCTCCATCCTCATATAATTCACGTATGTATTTCCTTGGTAAGGGATCGTATTGTTCCAAATAGTCTGTATAGGATTTCTCAGCTATATCCTCGAATCTCGGGGCGATAGAAAACCCCTCCTCTCCTCCTCCTTCAACATCTTCAGATTTAATGTTTTGTAAAATGGATTGTTTCCCCTCACTTAAACCATCATCCTCATCATCATCATCATCAGCATTATCACCCCCATAATCTAAAAGTTGCGGTGACGCTGATGTCGATAGTTCTCGAGAGAGTCTTCGAGGAATTTTTGGAGTTTCACCCTCGTAAGTAACATCTCTAGTGGTCTCTAAGAGTCGTGTGAGTTCTCGAGGTTTCGGTTTAACAATCTGTTCCACTTTAGCTGCACTAGAGTCGTCGCTCACTCCGCCTGCATTTGTTTTTGTAGTTTGAAAAATATTTTCAACATTCTTCAAATGTTTCGTTATGGGATTGAACATATTTTCATGGACATATTCCCCATGTCTCAATTGTTCCAATTTTCTCTTGACGATTCTCCTCTTTTGAATGAGTCGTCGTTTTAGTTTCCTTTCCCGAGAGTTCATTTTTTCAACTCGATAGTATGGGGTAAGAGAGGAATTGAACGGGTATGGCAACCGCTCCGTTAACCGCTTCTGAACCGCTTTTAACCGCTTCTGAACCGCTTTTAACCGCTCCTGAACCGCTTTTAACCGTTTTCACACAGACACTATTGTGAAATGAGGGGTGCCATAAAGCTATATATGATTTAAAATGAAACTATCAAATCCCTGTCTGTATCGGCCACCGTCCGGGCGTTCATCTTTGGAAATCATCAAGAAACCGAAAGGTTCGCGCCAGCAGAAAGCACACATACTTTTGAAATTCTCAAAACTCATATCGGCTCCCACGTGATCCATGTACACATGTTTCAAATTCAAATCGTCCTGTTTGAATAGGATTAAACAGTTGGCGTTGTCTCTTATCAAGTGTTTCGGAATTTTGGCATACGTCTGAGACAGGTAGAAGCTATCGATGCTATTATGCCTCCCCATACAAAAGTACTCCCGTATCACTTGTTGATTGGCACAAGAGACGTCATCGAAAATGAATAGAGAATTTGGTTTAGCTTCGGAGGGGTCCATTATACTTTCGCTTTCTCTGAATGCATAATAGCCGATACCTTTTATGGGTTTCAACAAACTCTCCAAATAAACATATTTCATGCCGTCAACTCGACATGAAATATTATGGTGGAGGTGGTCTTCTAAATAAAGCCATAAATAATCTACCTTGGGAGTTACATTTACCCTCATATAACTATTGCGACCCTGGTACTAAGTTGGAGAAAAGGTTGGCTAGGGGTGATCGAGGGATAAACGCACTGGATGAGGCTTGTCGAGAACACGATATCGAATACAATCGAGAGAGGGATTTGGATCGAAGACACGAAGCAGACAAGGTTTTAGCTCGAAAAGCTATGGAACGTTTCCGATCGCGAGACTCCACTTGGGCCGAAAAGATGGCAGCCTTGGGGGTTGCAGGTGCGATGAAAGCAAAAGTTAAACTCGGAATGGGTATCGACGGTGGTAGCAGTAAAAAGACGCTTAAGAATGGCATCAAAGTGTTGAAAAGAATTAAATTATTAAATGAAAAGTCTGGTATATGCATTCAAGATTGTTTAAATATTCTCGAAGGGTTCCCTCTTACCACGACGAAGAAAAGAACGTCTACGATGAGAAAGAAGATTAGGAAAAAATTAGGAAATCATAAAAGAGTAAGGAGACGTCAACGTGCTAAAAAAGAAATCGATGACAATTTAACAGATGATGATGATGATGATGACGATGAGGTGACCTCTTCTTCTAACAAACAAAAAGATGAAAATACCAAGTTGAGAGAAGAGATTGAAAGAAAATTAAAAAATCATGAAAGAGCGAGATTAATGAAAAGGAACAGTGACACACACGCCATTCAAATACCACGAAAACGAAAATGGATGGATGAGGAAGAGAACGATTCGACTATCGTGAGTAAAAGGCGAATCATTTCAGATGATGATGTAGATATGAACGAACCATTACATATTCCTCATCCGAACAAAAGGAAATCGGAAAACGGAGATGAGGACGAGGAGGATGGATCTTACAAGAAAATTAGGGTGATATAATGTACAAAGCACATAGGCGTTAATTAGTTGTTAGAAAACATTGAAGGAGTAAAGATGGTCTCACATAAACGCAGAAAAGGAAGAAGGAAACGTGGTAACGGAGTTGACAAACGTCGACCGAAAAGCCGAAAACCAAGTAAGAAAATAAAGTCCTTATGTTTGATGAAAGCTATTAGAGAAATCATGAAGGAAATCATGCAAAAGCAACCGAAAACGGTGGGTGATGCCATTAACCCTTTAACGGCGAAATTTATTTCTTTGAATTTTACGAAAAAAAGTTACAACTTAGGTGACCATTAACAAGAATTTCATAACAATAAAACAAAATTTTTCATGAAAATTGCTTTTATTCAAAAAACATCGCTGTTACCATATGGTAACGCTAGCTGAATATATGATACAAAAATTCTTATTTGGTGTGAAATATTTCATTGCAATCTATACATAAACCTACATCACATTTACGACATTTAGTTCTTATACTGGATGAGCAGCCCTCACCAGCGCATCTTTTCCTTTTCTTACCTTCATTTGGCACGAGTAAATGGTTACTGCCAACATATCGTAAATTATCAGAGATCCTATTCAGTGTTACGCTCGAACGGGATGTTGCGGGCTTTCCTGCTCCCTTAGGGGGAAATCCATATCTAGTAAGGTATGATTGCACAATTTGTCTTCTAAATTCCAGTTGAGAGATAGCTTCATGCTTCCTGTATATATTCCAAGCATTTACTACTGAAACATCCAACAATCAAGTGAAAATTACCCACCACCACTTCTTGCGCCTAATACTAATTCTATATCTGGCAACATTCTCATCTAACAAATCAGTACCCCTCATGAAGCGATTGTACTCTGTTATAAGTGATGGACGTTCGACATATATGATCTTCTTCTCTGCTCGAGAAAATCGTTTTACTTTGGTGAGTGGATTTATACCGTAACAAGTCGAAGCTACAGTGACGACATTGTTATCGACCCACTTGACAACAATAATACCATCATCTTTATTCCGAATTGAAGTGTATTCTCCTCTATTTTTTTGTTTCAAAACATCTTTTTTATTTAGCAACGGACAGGATTTGGGAATGCGATTTTCTCGAATTGTTCCTGTGCCGTCATATCCCAGCTGTTTTAGATAAAATAAAACGTTGAAGCCAGTAAACAAATTGTCAAAATAAAATCTGAATGGTAGTTTTCTAACAGCGTTTGGAAACTCGTGAATCATATTTATCATTGGTGCAATATTTTTTCCAAATTCTTGTTCGAATGAAGGATTTCCCTTTGGATTTGTCCCCTGGTATAGATCAAAATTGACTAAATATCCTGATGGGTCATTCAGACACCACACCTTGTAACCGAACCTGATTGGCTTTCCGCGGATAAACTGTTTGCACGAATGCCGCCCAAAGTATTTGATCATCACTTGGATTCGTCAAAATCCAAATATTATGAAGTTTGATTTCAACATGAGCTGAGAGCTGTTCTTTGTTGAGATTGTCGACCATCCCCCCTTCATCTTCTTCGGCCGAGTCCTCGTCCGTAAGAACATTGGAATGTGGAGGTTCCAGGAAAATCTCTCTAACATCTAAGTCGTCCTCATAAGCCATATTTAGAGCCTCTTCGAGAGTAAAACCTCGCCTAAAAAAAATTGCTTACGTAACTGGCTAGCGTTACCATTTGGTAACACAAGATAAAGTACACGCGAAAGATCAAAAACATGATATATAGCATCAATCTTAGTAATTAACTATAAAGGTTAAACATTTATCTAGCAAAAATCACTGTTTTCAAAACAATTATAACAAAAATAAAAGTTTTACGGTACTTACTCTAAACGGAGGTCCAACGTTTGATCGGCCATTGTGTTTTCTCAAATTTAACAAAATATCACACTAAAACTAAACGAAATATCAATGCCGCAAATTATACGTTAGGTTCAAATACTATCTGACAGCTGATTGACATAACCTATAAACGTATTTTGTTATAGTGGTGGGATATTTTGATTCATATAGAGATGTGTGTTACTGTTACCATACGGTAACGCTAGCCGTTCAAGGGTTAAGGTAGCACTGCGAAAAGCGAAAAGTATTAGCAAGCGAATAAAACCTAACCGCAAACGTATAATTAGGATTCCAAAAGTTGGTGGAATTCTACCCCTAATTCCGATATTCAGCGCATTGGGGGCCCTCGGGGCACTAGGTGGGAGCGCGGCAGGGATCGTGAAGGCCGTAAACGAAGCGAAGGCTGCGAGAAAGGAACTGGATGAGACACGACGACACAATGAAAAAATGGAGGCTATAGCTATGGGAAAAGGCATGTATTTAAGACCATACAAACAAGAGTAGTGTATAATGCCGGTTCTGGACCAAGGGGATGCTACCCCTCCATAAGGGTTGCTACCCCTATTTAGGGGTTGTTTTTGGTGGGGGGAAATCGAAAAAATCGAAAAATTTCGTTCGGGGTGCGGGGGTTCCCGAAAAATTTTTGGATCCGGGACCTGGTCGCGGTGGGGGGTGTGGGGGGAGGGGGGTTTCGAAAAAATCTCTGACTTGGACGAGATTTGATCTCGGGAGCTGCAGCGCCAGCGGCGGACGCTTAGACCACACGGCTATGCCTTCGTGTGAGATGGTGTGGTATTACGGGTATAAGGAGAGTGTGTGTGTGGGGAAGTGTGGACTTGTAATAATTGATGTGTTACGATTCATAGAAAACCCTATAAAAAACGTTTCATGAGCGTGTCTAAAAGAAATAGGTATTGAAATAACTCAACATGCAAGGAATATTATACAATTTATTGAAATCATGTAAAACCTTATTGAAGTACAATAATACTACTACTACTATGTCCTTCGGTCTGGTATAACGGGTATAAGGAGAGTGGACTGGTAATTGATGTGAGCGTGTGTGTAAAAGAAATAGGTATTGAAATAACAAGAAATATTTTACAATTTATTTAAGTCATTTAAAACCTTATCTTTATTAAAGTACAATATTTCCTTAAGACACAAACTAGCTACACTATTCGTCATATCGCAATAGGCCATAATCGCGGCTTCACCACTCGAAATAGTTCTCAACTGACTAAGTAAATTTAAAACATTGTTATAATACTGCAAAAAATTTATTTTTTCTAAACTAATCACTTGATGGGTAACATACTTTTGATTTAAAGCACACAGTTCGCGCACATTGTTCTCGGTTAAATACAATGATATTGGATGTTTCGAAACAACGATCATACGCACTTCATTACATCGTTCAGTCATAATTACAATATTGTCACCGCAGATGTATCTCAGATGGGAAATTTCGTCTGAGCTTTTGAAATATCCATCGAGAAGCCAAGCCAGTTGATTCATAAGCATTTTCCACTCATTAACGCTAAAGTGCAGAGCGGTCCCATCGTTAATTTGTATGGTGATGGCAGGGTCAAAATTGTGGAAAATGCTTAGCCCGACGTTCACTTTGAACCCACTGTTCACACATGAAAAACAGGTGTTGAGTATGAGACTGGTTTCAACTGGTTCTGCTGCCGCAGGCGTCGTCGTCGTCGACGTCGTCATCGCCGATTTGTCATCTTCTTGTACGCTTTGGGAAATATTTTCATATAGAGAAACTAATGCACTTAAATCAGCTGTTGTCTCCATATTTTGCGCTGCTTTTACAATCACCACTCATAGACTGAAGTCAACATAGCGGAAAATCGTTGAAATTGGAAGGGGTGGGGGTAGTGGTGGTGGTGGTGGTGGTGTTGACGTTAACCGACTCAGGCCCTCTAAATTGAGGAATGTGTTCGTGTTTTCCATAAGAAATAATGTTAATCGACACTCAAACACCTTTTTGTCATTGGTTTCAATATAAAACGCGAACAGATTCTACAAGCGATTTGAAGCAGCGATCCAAGAATCGTGTGTGTTATCGAAACCCAGCCAACGCACGAGTACTTTGTTACCTTTTCGCCGTAAAACTTTTTCAACTAAATATACGTCTGGAGTTTTAGTTTTTTGCAATTCCTCCGTATAGAAACCGCCTTCGATTGGTCGTCCTTCGAGGTCCTCCAACAAATATGTTACAGGGTCGGTTATTTGAATTTTTTTAATTTTAAATAATTCAGTAGTCCAATTAGGGGTATATCCTTTCTCGAAGACGTGCTTCACCTTGCTAATACGTACGAGATCCCCGATCTTAAACTTGCGTGCACCAGTCGCAACCTTGATGCGATTATACACCTTATTAAGTAGATATTTCTCGTTGCTTTTGCTAACGTCTGAAGGTCTCATCTTAGTAACGGAATGTTTCTGTCGATTATAAGTTTGCACGATCGTCGGTAAAGCATCGATCCATTTGTAGGTGCCGTTTAAACTAAAGTATTTAAAGAGTTTTTCCTTAATAGTACGTATGGATCGTTCGGCTATTGCAGCCTTGATATGAGTGTAGGAATTGTAGTGATTGATTCCGTGGCGTTTCATTAACCTTCGAAAATGTACATTGTAGAATTCGGTTCCTTGATCGGTCTGTAAATTACGTGGAGATATGTTCGCTTCATGTAGGATATCTTGAAAAGCCTTAGTCACTTCTTCGCCAGATTTCGATTTTAGAGCTCTCGTCCATATATATTTCGAGAAGCAATCTGTGACAAGTAAGAAATACTTGAAATTTTGATTGACTTTCGCATAGAGATCAAGCTGGCCGAGGTCGGCTTGCCACAAATCATGTAAACCTTTAACTATCGTGTGACGTCGAGGAAAGAATTTCCTTATCGGTTTATGTAATTCATTAACTACCTGAAGTTTTTCTGCTGACATTTTATCTAGTTTTTAAGGGATCTCCTTTTTTCTTGCTAGATTTTTTCGAAGCAGGCTCTTCGGTGGGTTGAATACTACTGGGGGGTAGGTGGGTAGTCGTCGCAGGTCTTTTCGGAACTCGAACGGGTGATGTCGCTGTTGGAGTTTTCTGGAGGGCCTCTTGTAATAAATCGACTCTCTTGCTGAGGGTGTGTATCTCAACAGCGTAAGGCGTAGTATCGAATGTAGCGAGGAAGTTACTTTGAACCGATTCCAATTTACGAGCAAATGATTCTTCAACCTGCTGAATTTCACGTCGAAGTAGTTCGGTGGAGCTTTTGAGAGAGTCATCAATATACGTTCTACACTTCGTAATTGATATCATTAGCTTCACCATATCATCTTCATATTTAAGGAGTCGTTTATCGATATCAGCACTTATTTCATTAATCAGGCGATCCACATAGCCTTTCGTACTGGCGTCAGTATCTTCAGTAGGAGTTTTCAGGTTACTAATCTTAACGTTTTCGATGTTAATATCCCCCTCTGATGTACGAGCTAAAGTTGAATGATTGGTGAACGCTGATGTTTTGCTTTGAGCGGCGTGAGCGCTACCTGCGCGACGTCCGAATTTATCCAAACTCATCTTAAAAGTGGTAGGTACTCGAGTATGAACGCTCAATATATAACGTTCGCTTCTCGAAGCTCTTCGATTATAGAAAGAATTTCATTGTCATGTGATATCGTATTGCCTGCTTGTTTGGACGCGTACAAAAGTCTTAGCCTATCCACCAACTCGTTAAAATCATCAAAGTAGACGTACTCAGTAGATTTCGTATTATAATGCATTTTGGGTAAAATACCTCCACGCTTACGTAAATTATATTTTGTTGGTGTTTCTTCAAGTATCGGCTTAATCACATTCATATATTTAGCGTCTGTTCTCGAATAGTCGAATAAGTCCTTCTTGTTGGCTGTCGTTTTCCGCAAAATGTTCACATAGTTACGCTGATCTTTTTCACCGTAGGAGTGCTTCGGATCTTTGTGGAATAGTAATTCCAATAGACCTCGTGAACTTGGAAATCGCCCGACACCTCCCACCAATATATCACCAGTTTTCTGATCAAACTCAAGTTTTTTATTGCCGATCTTCCACGTAGAAATTTCGGGATCGTAGATAGGGCCCAGTTTCGTATCTAAATCATCCGGTCGACTAAAATATTCATCTACATATTCCTGAATCAGTTTCGGATATTCACGAACAACTTTCTTAGCGGCGACGGTAGTCTCTTCCGCTTCAGCGTCCGTAAAATCTCCCGTTTCATCTTCATCCTCCTCCTCCTCCTCCTCCTCCTCCTCCTCCTCCTTCTCTTCCTCTCCACCAGTACGAGCAGGAGGAATGTTTTCAAATTTTAAGCGCTTCCTCGCACCATGTGGAGTTAAGGTTTTGATCGGACTGAGCAATTCGGTTTTAATCGATGGCGGCGGCGGCGGCGGCGGCGGCGGCGGTGAAGACTTCCCAAGTTTTCTCTTGATAGGGACGCGTTCAGCAGTAGGGTTTTTTGTAGCTTCCACAAGTTCAGTCAGCGGCTTCGTTATCGGAGCGAACAATTTGTTTAACGTTTTATCATCTTCGGATCGTCCTAGCTTCATAGCCATAAATTTTTTTCGTACTGAGCGAGACAATTCTAAAATTTTTTTAGCACGCGTAGCCTCCACATCACTAAAAGGTGGTCTCATGACTACTACTAGTCGTGAACTAATGAGCATCAAACTTTATATATTGATCGAACCCTGTACGATATCGATAAATCGAAACTCATCTCAAACTAATTACTGGGGGAGGTGTGTGTGTGATAGAATTTGTCTAAGCAATAATTTAAGTTGTTCATATAAACTTAAATTAGGACAGCTAATATTGAATATATTTAATGTGAACTTTCCTGATCGAACTAAAGAATTCGTAAATTCATCGAATTCATAATAGCGATTACCTTGCATGAAATATAATAATCCATTATTATATCTAAATACAGAATGTATTAGAGAAGGAATACCTCTAAAATCTTTGGAAATAGAACCATATCTATCAGGTAAATAACTGCATTCATCCAACTCCAAGTAGTAATCATTTTCAAAAAATAAAAATGTTTTTCCTCTATAGGTGTTTACAGCAGCAATTAATTTTCCCTCAAATTGATTGTAGATATCTGTATATTTTATACGTCGTTTCACGGTAATTTTAGGTATTACTTCATTTTCAAAAAATATTATCTCATCCTCTAAGAATAGCGCAATTTCATCATTAGGCCTCTGATAAACTGCAGTTATTTCGTGAATGTGTTCTGGCATAATGTATAACATCCTGTTAATATCTAATGCTTTAGAAGACATATTTCCTGATTTGAGATCTAGAATCCACATCCAATTTTTATAAATAACATATAATCCCTCATTTAATATCAAAAATGAAAGTTTTTCATAACTTTTTATGTTGCAAATATCGATTTTTTCCATCGACGTTGGTGTAGTCACAACCGTCGTGGATGCCGTAGTCGAGTACGTTGTCGTCGTTGACAACGTCGACGTTGACATCGGTGACGTTGACGTCGTGGGTGGTCCATATAAAAATTGAATTCCATTTTTATCATCCTCGTGAAATTCCAATACTTTTCCCTGGAAATATGGGTACATTACCGCTGAAGAATTACTCGAATGACCTAAACCCAAAGCATGTCCAATCTCATGAAGTAATACTGCAAATAAATCATTCCCCTCTTTTCTTCTCAGATAAATTTCTTGGACGTCCGTACTCCAATTTAACGCTGCGTTTACATGAATTTCCGAAGCTTTCGCTTCTCCTGGATGGGGAGAAAATGCGTGTGCATAAACATTTCTCTTTAATGACAATGGGCATGATTCGTTCACGGTATCCATATTATGTTTTTCCTCTTTAAATGTGATGGAAATATTCGCATTTTTCAAATCGTCTACATATTCAAATTTTAAATTTGCTATCTTCTCCCACGCCTTAAAAGCCCTCCGTGCAGCAATTTTGCACTTATAGAATTCGTGTGATGCTCTTAGCGTCCATTTTAAGGTACTACCCTTAGGCCATTTCGTTTGATATGCCATAAATTCATCTATATCAGCCATTCCACATCTAGGTGATTCGATTAATTCATTAGTTTGATCATTCAGTTTTCCATCTGCGACCAAATGGAATCTTTCTTGAAATAAAGATAATGCTTCCGACACGTTTCCATCACCATTTCCTATTAAGTAACCATATTCTCTTAAATATTCTTCAGGTGATTGCGCGCTCACTGATATCACTAGCAAGACCAACAACAATATGATGGCTTCACTTATCTGGTTGCACTAAGTCCTATCTTTAACTGAACCTATATTTATAATTGATCTGCAATAACGGGTTACTAATGGGCATCCAACTTTATGTATTGATCGAACCCTCTACGATATCGACCTGCGTTCAAATCGAAATCTTTTGCGATAACAATGGGTGTGAATCTGCAGCTCCAACATTCTGAACACAATCGTTTAAATTCCTCATAGCTCATATCCGGAGACACGTGCTCATCGAAAGCATGTCTCAAATTAGTGTCATCCTGTTTAAATAATACTATAACGTAACAATTATCGCGTATGAGTTGTTTAGGAATTTTAGAATATGTTTGACAGAGGTATGCGACGTCTATGTCTTTATGTCGACCCATGGAAAAATATGCTCGGATCTTATCTTGTTTTTCACAGGCGACATCATCGAATAAAAAGATTGAATTTCGACGTGCCTTCTCGGGATCCATGATAATTTCATTGTCGTCGTAGGCGAAATAGCCCATACCTTTCACTTTCTTTAACACTTCTTCCAACAAGCGATATTTTGGCTGATACAATGACTTCGAATACACGTACACGTTACGAAACTTTAGTCCATTCTCATTGAAAAGTAACGTCAAAATGGCGTTCGTTTTACCGCAACCAGACGGACCGGAAAAAATGGCTCGAAAACAATTCGGTAGCAGCTCACTATGTTTTATCGATGACTTTCCTACTTCCATGAAATCTAAGTTGTCTATAGGTAACATGCGTACTTGCTGAACCGCCTTCATTTTTACGATTGACATCGAGGTATGTGGTCCACCACCTATATAAATAGAGAGACACTCCCTCGGCTTTTATCATTTTTGTGATGATAGTATACAAAGGTGATGGTGTTTTGAATACGATCATCAATCGGTTGCCGTTCGAGTTACATATTCCTGGATATCAATTTTGCGGGCCCGGAACTAAGTTAAACAAGCGATTGGCTAGGGGTGATAACGGGGTAAACGCACTCGACGCTGCCTGCAAATCGCACGACATTAGTTATTCGAAAAATTCTTCTTTGGAGGATCGACATAAGGCTGATCGTGAATTGGAACATCGTGCTTGGGAACGTGTGAAAAGCAAGGACGCATCGTTGGGTGAGAAGACTGCAGCGTGGTTCGTTACAACTGGGATGAAGGCGAAAAGGAAGCTCGGCATGGGACGCCGCCCCGTCTCGTTCAGAAGAAACGTTCTGAAACCTGTTACAAACATTTTAAAAGCGGCCATGAAAACAAATCCACGTATAAGTGCATCTGGTTTGAAACAGCCTGCTACGATAGCTTTACGAGCAGCTCGAGCTGCCGTTAGAAAGGTAGGAGGTCGTAAAAGGATACGTATTCCACGCATTATACCATATGAAAGTAAATCTGGAGGAATATTACCTTTGCTACCCATATTTGCGGCACTAGGAGCGCTAGGAAGTCTGGCAGGCGGCACAGCGGCAGTGGCAAAGACGACCATCGATGCTAGAAATGCCCAGAAAAAATTGGAAGAACAACAACGTCACAATAAAGCCATGGAGGAAATCGGCAAGACTGGATCGGGCTTGTTCGTACGCAAGTCCTCCAAAGGGTTCGGTTTATATCTCAAAAAGCAGCGGCAGGGACGTGGCCTGTACTTGAAGAAGCAACCAAAAAACTTGTAAAGCTACCCAATAGAGCTCTATACGATCGAGAAATCATTACATATGCAAATAAATTGAAAATTCCATATTTTAGGGGGGTTTTCATGCGTGACTCTCTACCAAACACACCTAGACGTAACGAGAGTGCCATCATCAATTTGGATACAAAAGATCATCCTGGGACGCATTGGGTAGCGTACAAGAAACGGGGGAATATCGTCGAGTATTTCGATAGTTTTGGAAATCTGAAACCGCCACAAGAACTCATTCGATATTTTGGAGGGGAAAAAGTTGAACTTTTTTATAACCGAAACCGCTATCAAAAATTTTCATCGAGTAATTGTGGTCGTCTATGTCTCGAATTTCTCTATAAAACGTGAGTACGGTTTGGTTTGGAGGTTAAACATGTCTGAGACTTTCACGCTAAAGAGTCGCACATCATCGTTCTCGATCGATTTCACCCCACCGATCCGATTGGATCCAAATTTTGAGTACGGATTGGCATTAATTGGATTCTATTCATACAACACCATTCCGAACATAGAGGAGGGTACCAAATTCAAGTATTATTCGAAGGGAAACGTCGTTACGCCGCAGTTCATCAGTATCCCGACAGGTACTTACGAGATCACCGATCTCGAGAATTACCTCAAAAAGTTCCTGATACCGGAAAATAGTGTAGTCGACGAAGACGAAATATTCTTTTTAAGACCCAATAATAACACTTTAAAGTGTGAAATATTTCTGAGAGATTACGACATCGATTTTCGAGCAGGATATACCAGAATCGCCAAACTCCTAGGATTCACCCCGAGACTTTTAGAAGCAGGAAAGGTGCACGAGTCCGATTTACCAGTGAACATTGTGAAAGTGCGAACCATACACGTCGATTGTAATATTACGGGTGGTTCGTATTACAACGATCCACCATCACATACGTTGTACGAGTTTCCGATCAACTCGGATCCTGGGTACGCTATCGACGAAGTACCTCGAAATTTAGTATATTTGCCAGTTATTCGTAAGGAGATAAGTAACATTGCGTTAACGGTTCTCGATCAAAATTTTCAACTAATTAATTTTCGAGGTGAAGAGACTCTCATTAGGTTGGAACTGAAAAAATGGTCTTAATCTTGGGTGATTACTATAAAAGAGGAAGTGTAAGGAATACAACTCCAGTAACCAAAAGACATTCGACGCAGCAGCAGCGACTGTCCCGATTGAACGCTACTTTTCTCAACGCCATAGGATATGTTGTCCGACCAGATTTTCGACCTATACCCGAAACTTCAAAACGATGATACGATTAAGAGTATCAAACGTCACACATACCATCCATTCGTGAAATCATATCTAAAGAATGATATTCTTGAAATTACTGTGACCAGAAACGACGCTTTTCTCAACCTCTACGATGCCAAAATAAAAATTAACGGGAAATTAGAGAGGACGTCTGCCGATGGAGAGGTGAATTTCGTAAATAACGCAGCAGGATTTTTATTCGACTCCATGTCGTACTTATTGAATGGAATTGAAGTGGAACATGTGAAACAACCAGGTCTAGTGAGTTTGATTCGAGGTTACCTGTGCTATAATGATGATGATAGCAAACATTTGGACAAAGGCAGTTGGGTTTTTCCCGAAAAGCCTACCATCAACGCAGATGGAACCTTCGTTTGGCTCATTCCACTATCACATTTCTTTAGCATATTCAATGATCATAAAAAGGTTATGTTTGGAAGGCACACTATTCGAGTAGTAAGAGCACGTAACGATGATAATTGTGTCTTGGTTACAGGGGCAAATACTACATTTGAAATTACTATAACTGAAATGTTGTTAAAGATTCCACACGTCGTCCCCAACGATGGGAAAAAACTGGAACTGTTGAAATCCATAAAAGATGATAGACCGTTCATAATAGCATTCAGGACGTGGCAGCTGCATGAACTTCCAAGTCTAAATGTGGGTTCGACTAATGCCGTTTGGTCGATCCAAACGATGAACAACCAACATCCACCTCGATTCGCAATCGTCGCTTTTCAAATAGATAGACGTGATAAAAAAACGGCTGACTTTACGCGATTTGATAATCTCAACATATCTGATATATGCTTGAATTTATCTGAGCGCTATCCGTACGAACCACTAAATTTAAATTTCGAAACCAATGATTATGCTGAAATTCATGACAGTTATGTTGATTTTAACAACACCTACAAGGGTGACTATTTCGGCTCAAAGAAACCATTGCTTAATATGAAACAATTTAAAGACATGGCGCTGTTCGTGTTGGATTGCTCACGTCAAGATGAGCAAATTAAATCATCGATCGTCGACGTCTCTATCGAGTTTCAATCGAGGAGTGGATTTCCCGCCAACACTAAAGCTTATTGCATCATTATTTACGAAAGTGTGTACGAAGCTACACCTCTTAGCGAGATAGTTCGAAGTATCTACTAGTCTTCATCAGATCGTCAAACATGAAGGTGCTCCTAGTCGACATTCAAGGTTTTACGCTCACAAATAATTTTTCACCGGAATTTGTTGCTAAAGAAATTGCAATTTATGATGGAACTCGCATGAATCATTACTTGTTCGAGGAACCTATACCTTACGACAACTTATCTAACTGTGATAAGAAACAAGTACAATATTGCACCAGACACATACACGGACTTCAATATACTTCCGGTTATGTGCCATACGCAAAACTTGGCGACATACTCCGAGCTGACACTCAAAATGCTGATATTGTTTACGTAAGAGGCCACCAAAAGAAATATTTACTCGACGCCCACCTGCAAAATCCCGAGAAGATGCCGAATATCGTCAACATCGAACGTCTTCCAGAAAGTTCAGATACATCCAAATTTCAACGTGATATTCCATTATGTATGAATCATCAATCAAATTGTTTTTTTATGTGTAGTGTACGAAATTGTTATAAATTATACTGTTGGTTTTTAACATATGTTCCACAATAAATATATATTGAAAATCTGTCGTTTAATTTCTCAGTATTCATTCAGACATGGCGGCGTTAGGGTTACAAGTTTTGATACTGTCTGCAATTCTCAATGACATCATATACATTTCGCCGCCACATAGTGCAAAGGAGGTGTTCATATGTTTCGATATAAATGCCACTTGGCCTGAAAAATGGGTGAAGATGGAATCCTTCGCATACAACCAACACACACCAACTTTGACATCGAAATTACCTAACAACGCTACAGGCTACAAAATACGTGTCGTCTACCAAGATCGCACGTTTGAAGATTCAACATGGCGGAACCTAACCAGCCACGCACTCCCTGACCCAGGTTCGAACAACATATATTTTTTGATTTGGTACATCGCCTTCAGTGTGTCGGTGCTGCTCATCATAGCCGTAACAGCATCCTGGTGCTATAAATATGGAGCTTAGAGTTTTTAATCAAATACGAAGACGTTCTTCAACCTCGAGATAGTGCTCAGCTTTTCTATTTACATCGATCCCTAAATGTCGAATTGGAACCGATGAACACATCGATCCACGGACGTCATTACGTGAGCTGCCCTTTATCTCTCAACAATAGCATTAAATGTCCAGATGCTTGTTTGTGTACAGATCGACTATTTCACCGCGATGATATTGAAAGTGCTATGCAAAAAATTATGAAATTTTATATTGACTTATATGGAAATAAACGCAATTAAATGTTGACTTTGGTCGAAAATGTAGTTTAAACACCTGTTCGATCTTCTGTATTCTTCATACCTACTACCCTAACATTTTCCCACGCCAACGACATTCTAAACGGCTATGCAAAAAAAAGGATGAAATTGTATAATGACTTATATGGAAATACATGCCATTAAATACAGACTTTGTTTTCTTTTACTGTAAAAGCGTCTCGAGTTTTAACCTTCACACATACACGTTTCTGACAAGTTCCTAGCCAGCGAACCTGTTGCAACTTGTATAGTAGATCGAGTCAGTTCACTGACTTTCATCACCACCACCACCACTACTCTGCAAGTCTTGACCTTGACGAATAGCGTTGAAATTTGCGCGCAGGCCGAGTTCGTTCGCCGCCACCACCACCAGCTGGTCCCGCAGTTAAATCCAGTGTTCGGCATATTCACAATCTATCTGTCAAAGATGAAAGTTAAAAGTTTTCTGCTCCAATTCGGCGACTACGTCACCGCTGCACATAAGAGAGACCTTCTAGAGCTCCAGGATGTCCTGGACACCAGAGAAGCAGAAGAACGACGCGAATCCAAATATGGGAGACATTTTGTAAGTTGTCCCTGGTCCAGAGACACAACGACAGACGGGCCGGACACCTGCTTCTGCGTTTCGTGGAGATGGGAACGTCGGAGAATCGAGAAGCATGTAAAGTCGATTATTGACTTGTACTTACGCATTCTTTCGAGAGTCGAAAATAAAAAAAATTGTTCTTAAATTATTTTTTTTACACACACACACACACACACACACACACACACACACACACACAATCAAATTCATAATTCATCGGTATTTCTTTTATTCTCCAGTTACAGAAAACATTTTCAATACAAAGTTACAATATACATAGTTTTGTTACATCCTATTACAAACTGGTAGAGCGTACACTTTTTGACATGCAGAGTACTATTTAGAGGTTCGAACTGCTTGTACAAGCTAACCGCCTTTTTGGCATATCAGTTTCAACCAATGACGTGGGACCTTCATTCGAAAGGGCTCGTTTAGGCTGTGTAGTCGATCGTATTTCGTCTTCCGAAATCTCTAATGAGTAATGTCCGAGAGCCAGTGTAGCAATCCCATCTTCACATATATGACGTTTGTCATCGCTAACATCTAAAGCTATTTTGTTTTGCTCGATAGTGAATACATTATGCTTATTCGACCTTATTAACGTTTGTTTCTTTCGCAACGGTTCCCTGCCAAACAAACACGTTTTGTAATCTTCTATCGAAAGGGTTTTTGTAATGGCTTTGACGAGACCTTTCGCTTTACAAATTTCCTCCTCGGTTGTATGAACTTTAAGAGCATACATTTTAGATCTCAACCCGACAAATTCTTCTAAAATTCTTCCTCCTACTTCGTCTTTAACGTGTCCAAGTTTTTTCTTATTTACCCGAGGATATGAATACGGGTTATCGTCGGCATAATCGGAAGTATCAAACCAAGTAGGTACATCATTTCTCAATTCGGCATATAAGTCTTCCGAGACAATTTTATAAATTAAGCTATCGGTATCCGTATAACACAGCTGAATGCGTTCCAAAGGGAATTTCGATTTCATGAATTCATAGTGAAATTTATATAATTGTGTTTTTGCTATATCCAAGATTGCAAATCCTACTGTTATCGGTTTATTAAATAGAATTTTACATTTTTTCATTTCCACCGCTACACAATCTTCGTCAAAGATGATTCGATCGTGAAAATTCGGTTTTGACATATAATAATTAGCACCGTAAGCATCATCGAATTTCGACAACAATTTTACATCGCGTCTCTTTCGAAGATTTTGCATTGAGTTACCAAAGACGCTGTTATTGAGTAATTTATAGTTATCTTGCTCAAAGGCGCTCGTCGCTCGTGCTCGCATTTCAGTGTTCAAATTGATGTATTTAGTCATCCAAGGCGATTGGACAAATTTTAATACCCGATGAATTTTTGTTAGTTTGAGACCGAATTTCACGCATTGTTGTAGATTGCGATAATGAATGACGTACCTATGTTTGTTATGCAAAGTGGCTAGCAGTTTTTTGCATTTATTACCCGAGGTTACTTGTTTTTCTGGACAAAACGGTAGATCCGAATGATCGTCGTGAATATCACGCGGATATTGTAAATCAACTTCCAAAATGTAACCGATAGATGAAGTAAGCGAAATTTGCTGTATATCAAGTAGATCGATTTCCTCTGGCGACAACCACCTAAAATTTGATTGTGGAAGGTACTGCGTCATGCTGAACCCATACAAGTTTACAATGTCGAAATAAATTAAATAGGACTCTTCCTCGTCGGGTTTGAACGTTCCCATATATTTATTATTTGCTCGAGCGTGTCTATGTACACATCCCGTCATCCCTCCTCTGATCCCTTTCTCAATAAAGTGCAACATGTCAACATCAGTTAATAATTCGAGTGTTACCTTAGTAATTTTTAACATTGCGTCCCACCCCAATGATGGCGTCGTAATGTAACGAGCAGCATCTAATCCATACGTTTGTGCACAGACAGTTCGAAATTTCTGAAAGACATCAACCAACAACAAAACGTCTGTTTTCAAATAAATATCAGAGTAGTCGCCTAACGTGGTACAATTTAAAGTTCTCCAAACATTTTGCGCGTGCTGGTAATCTTCGTCTGTTATATGCTCGTTTCGTAATTTGTTAAAAAATTTGCTTTTACACGGTAAAGCCGTTTCTTCCAAAATTTCGAACGATGTTAGATAATTATAGGGAAAAACTCCTTTTCTGATTAGCAATTCGAGGTGTTCCTCCCGAGGAATACATTTTTTCGTTACTGGATATTCCTTTAAGTTAGACGCCAGTTCGGCTAAAGACCGAGGTAAAAACTGGAAAGAATCGATAAAACGTAAAAAGATACTTTTTATGCAAAACTTGTCATCGCTATCGTCTTTCTCAGATTTAACGTCAACAAGAATTTGTTTCGTGAATGATTTGTATTTTTCTTTGTTGTGTGGTATTAAGGTCAGTTTACCATCTAATTTGGAGCACAACTTTTGTATGATGAAGTGACTATCGTAACCACTTAAATTATGGCTTACTACAGGTATAAAGTTGGGAGTTCTCGCCTTGAGATTGCAGGAGTTGCAAAGTGCGTATTTGTAAAAACCTGTGAGGTGATCGTGGTGTTTCACCTTCTGGTTGTCTATTTGAAATGGATTTCTGCACATATGACAAATTTTAGCGCTTTCGTACTCTCGCATTTGAGTTTCAGTGAGAGGCAGCATTTTACATCCTTGCGAATAAATTTTTCCAATACGTTCTGCGATATCTTGCAATTCTTCCATAAACCAATCAATACAATTTGGACCGCGACGAAACTGATATCCACACAAGTTTTCGTCAAATTCACAATGCAAATAATAGCCTACACTATATGGGATATGTTTTTCGGAAATGCAAGTATACGATTGATGCGCGGAGGGTGAGACGGTATCCACGGGCGCTAAATACGTTTCTAAATCGAAATATAGAATAAACGGTAAGGGTTCTGTATGACTGAAATTTTTAAAATAAGGTTTATTTTGTTCTAAAGACGGTAAAATCGTTTTCACCCCTTTAAACTTTTTGCAATCTAAACCGTGTAAATCTAGGGCTTCTTGCTGCGAAAAATAACATAAACATCTCGAGCAAATAAATACTTTTTTTTCGTGTTTATGAATTTGGGAACTAAGTAAGCGCGATAAATTTTTGATGTACACATAATGGTATGTGGTAGCCGAGTCGGAAATGTCCTCCAGAGGACGATCATTCTGAATAAGCAATAAATTTACATGCTTTTCTTTGATCTGGTTCGAAATTCGAACCGGTAAAACCTCATAGGTATCTTTTGTCGTGCGTTTCGATGGTTCGTTCTCCGTTTCCTCGTCGGATTCCGAAAGCGTTTCGATGTCAACAGTTTTACCTACGAACCACGTGTCTGACCGGTGTTTACGTTTTAACCCGAAAATATTCACCGATATATCATTTTGATTTTCAAATTTCGTTACTTGCTTTAAGGACATCGGGAAAGTAAGCCCATCTAAGTTTAATAATTCTGAAAAGTGTCGATACGAAGATGGACGCGTAACATGCCTGGTTACGTTCTGCTGTAAATAGCAATTCACGGCCCAGCAAAAACAGAAATCGTCAGCAGCTTTCACGTTAATACATGCTTTTTTATCTTTAATTTCCTTTGGAAGATCTATAAAAGAGGAACCTCTTTGATTTCGAGTCTAACAATTTCTCTTAAACTCCACCCAGAGTTTCTCTCTGCGAATTCAGACATGCGTTTCAATAACTTATCGCGAATATTGTCGATATACCACTCTGTGACGTTTGAAGTGTCGTAAAATTCGACATTTTTTGTGTTCAAATATTTAATTTCCCCAAGATCATCGGCGTCATCACCTTTCGGAATAATAAATTTGCCTACAAACGTGGTATTTATTTTACATGGAAATATATTAATTTTTTTGATAATCGTCGGAAAAATTTTGAGAATTTCGTCTAGAAAGATTTTTGGGTCCTTGAAATTTAAGTTATTATTAATTGCAACTGTCAATAATCTAGATTTAAACGCTGACTCGCTAATAACAATATCCCACGCACGCTCTACCATTTTGTATAGGTTCAAAACTATGTTTTACAACTACTTATACGTTTTCCCCCTCTAAAATGCTCCACCAAAGATTACACACATAGATATAACTGCAGTACTTACACTTCGATAAATTCTACAGCCGAAAATTCCACCCCTCCGTCATTATTTTTCTTTTTCCCTTTATAAATTAGCCGAATTGCCGGATTGCTGCTAATTGCCTGAAGATCGCCGTCGCTCAGCGACTTGAATCTTTCCGGCAGGAATACGTGTGGGTATTCTAGTTCTGGTAGCTCAACCAGGATTCGCCTTCCGAACCGCGTGGATACTGATGTCGCAGCGGCAATCTTGTACGGCGTCCCCTGGACGAGCTCCGTCAACTTTGTCGTCGAATACTTTCCAGCCCCCAGATCGTTTAATTTCTGCAAAGACGACATATAAATGTGGAAAAAATCATGTTGAAATAAACCCTTTTATACAACTAAACCTTACATGAGTACATTGACATGCACTAAGTTCAATAAATACTAAAAGAATTCTTACCTTTGGACTTTGGCGGCGCTGTTTGTGCGTGTGTGGGAGAGGGCTGACGTACTGGACGTTCGAGATGCGAATAGTACACTTCGAAAAGGATGTTGCCTTTAAATACTTGTCTGGTAGACAGGTAATTTCATACGTCTCGAGTTTTTCTCCTGCAAGACCTTCAATAACGCACTTTAAGAAGCCCAGACGCGTCGACCTCGCCTTCAATTAGCGTTCGAAGACGCTCGTCGCTCCTTATTCGGAATCATTACCTTGCACAATTTTATTTACATATCGACAACTGCATCTTTCTTACCAGGTCGTAACCTCGTTTTTCTTTTTTCTCGTACCCCGATTGCAATGTCACACTTTGTCTGATATGTAAATAACATTGTGCAAGGTAATGGCTGTTTCGGACTGTGAACAGGACCGTTTACTTTGCCTCTATAAAATGCGGACTATTTTCTCTTGCGTCTCATAAGCCGTTCGAATACGCGTGAAAATCATGTATTGTTACGTAGCTAGATATGTGGTGATGTATATCGACTTTTACCGGCGTTTACAAGACGGCGAGTCGATAGCCGAATGGGAGCTTGAACTGCAAATTAACAGTCAAAAAAGACTAATCGAGTTGTGTATTAACTGCTCCCCCCACGAATCCGCCCTCTACGAGCTGTGTGACTATCATGAATGGTTGCCGGCAGTTCCGACAGAACCTCGTAAACGCTGTTTTGAGTGTGGGAGATTTTTGGAAAAGTAAGTATTTTCTTTCACGATTCCGTTGTTTTTACCCTTTTCCTTTGTTCCTACTAGCGTACCGAACACTCTCGCATTTACTTAACTGCCTGTTTCCTTCGTGGATTTAGTCTTTTTTCATTTCGCTCATTTTTCCTTCTCGCTCTGCATAGACATTACTGTTATAGGTATGAGCCTCGTGCGGTGTGCGAACCTTGCAGCAGCCATTTCGACTACAGTCACCCCGCGATGAAATGTATGGTGTGCCAGCAATTCATCGACGTTCCCTAATTTTGGAGAGTGCGAGGGCTTGACGACAAGATTTGCGAGTCGTGTAAGGTGGGCCGTGATGATGTTGAATACGTCGATGGACGTGTCACTCCCACACTCCTTGCTTCCGAGGAAGGGGTGGTTCGCTATGGAGTACCATCGCTAGTGGACCTTGCGGCAAATATGACCGTGCTGCATTTCGGCGCACCCCAGTGGAATGGTACGGTACCGCGGCTTTGCGATTTCTTTATCAAAAAACATTGGTTAAAACATTATGGGTGAACTTTCAAAGGTGCTTCGATATTTTTAGGAAACTAGTTTCATACTTTTATCTCTTTTTCATACTTATATCTTCTTATCTTTCATAATTATAGTATTTCCTTGTCCGCATATTCCATAAGTGAGTGTTCTAAATTTAAGGTCCGTGTCATCGTACGCATTAGCACGGTGAAGCAAGACACCATTTCATGTCCCGTCGAGAGTTAAAGCATAAAATATGTATCGCATGAAATTTTCAAGAAAATTTCATGCAATACGGCTCTACCGAAACGGGGATTCGAACCTCGGCCATATAGATTTTCAGTCTACCGCTCTCCCAACTGAGCTATTTTGGTTCACAGATATATGCTCTAATATGCTTCTTAAAAAGAAAACCTTCGCGGAGATTTGGTGAAGCGCTTCTTGACGATTTTTTCCTTAACTCGCAAATAAGCTCGATAGGGAGTTAATTCTATGCACAATTTGTTACCACTCAAGTGAATAGTTTAGAAAAAATAAATTTTTTGCAGTATTATAACAATGTTTTAAATTTACTTAGTCAGTTGAGAACTATTTCGAGTGGTGAAGCCGCGATTATGGCCTATTGCGATATGACGAATAGTGTAGCTAGTTTGTGTCTTAAGGAAATATTGTACTTTAATAAAGATAAGGTTTTAAATGACTTAAATAAATTGTAAAATATTCCTTGTATTTTGAGTTATTTCAATACCTATTTCTTTTACACACGCTCACATCAATTACAAGTCCACTCTCCTTATACCCGTTATACCAGACTGAAGGACATAGTAGTAGTATTATTGTACTTCAATAAGGTTTTACATGATTTCAATAAATTGTATAATATTCCTTGCATGTTGAGTTATTTCAATACCTATTTCTTTTAGACACGCTCATGAAACGTTTTTTATAGGGTTTTCTATGAATCGTAACACATCAATTATTACAAGTCCACACTTCCCCACACTCTCCTTATACCCGTAATACCACACCATCTCACACGAAGGCATAGCCGTGTGGTCTAAGCGTCCGCCGCTGGCGCTGCAGCTCCCGACATCGAATCTCGTCCAAGTCAGAAATTTTTTCGAAACCCCCCTCCCCCCACACCCCCCCACCGCGACCAGGTCCCGGATCCAAAAATTTTTCGGGAACCCCCGCACCCCGAACGAAATTTTTCGATGTTTTCGATTTCCCCCACCAAAAACAACCCCTAAATAGGGGTAGCAACCCTTATGGAGGGGTAGCATCCCCTTGGTCTAGAACCGGCATTATACACTACTCATCTGAGCTTAAGATGATCCTTGACAAAGCGTCTGCTGTCACTATCTCGACCTTTTATATAATGAATTGTAAATTTATATTCTTCTAATGTCAGCCTGAATTTTGTTAACCGACTACTTGGGTCTGCTTTCTTAAATAAAAAAATCAGGTGTCTGTGGTCTGTATAAATTTTGAATTGTTTACTAAATAGGTATGGTCTAAATTTTTTCACACCCCACACTATTGCTAGAAGTTCCTTTTCTATAATAGAGTTTTTCTCTGCGTTATTAAGAGCTCTGCTTGCATAGGCTATCGGCCAATCATCGGAGATGGATAAAACAGCACCGATGGACAGTCCAGATGTGTCCGTTCTTAAAATAAAGTCATTTGACTCGGAAAAGTCTGGGTATGCTAAAATTGGACGGTTAGTTAACAAGTTCTTTAATGTTTCAAAGGCGATTTGACATTCTTGTGACCATTCAAACGATACCCCTTTTTTTTTGACAACCTGTTTAAAGATGCAGTAATTTCTGCAAAGTTTTTAATAAATTTTCGATAGTAATTAGCAAATGCTACAAAACGTTTCGTTGCATTCGCGTCCTTTGGTACAGGGTATTGATGCATTACTTTAATTTTTTTCCGGATCGGGTAGAATTTCTTTAGCTGGCACATGACACAAAATTTCTCCAAAAAATCTCATTTAGTAGGGTTCAATTTATTTTTATTAAATTAATTATTAGGTTTAAGTTAATTATTAATTAATTTATAAGTTAGTTATTAGGTTTTTATTAAGTCTAAAATTTTATCAACCCTTTCAACACTATTAGATACGGCTAAAAAACTGTAAATGTGAAAATTTGAAACATCTTCGCAAGTTGGGCAGAAGTTTTTTAATTTGATTTCTTCATCATTAATGTTAAGTATTCGTATCGGAATTTTATTCCCAACTGGCTTGACAACTAACCCGCCTGTAAACACACCTTCGCATAATTCTTCCGGCGTAATCACATATTCTTTATTTTTTTTAACAGGAACATATTTAATGATTTCGCATCTTGGAGGAATTATGGTATAAATACTGTGTTCTGATTCTAATGGAATAACTATTTTATTTCTATTGTGTATAATTGAAAATTCAAACTTTTTATAATCCAAAACAGCTGAATAGTTAATAAAGAAATCTGATCCAATAACTCCGTGTACACTATTTTCAAAGTCATCCACAACTTGAAACACATGCTGAATTGCATACTGACCTATTCCTAGCGAAATGCTAGTAGTTCCTAAGGAAAATACAGATCCAGCAACACCTTTTATTTTAGTTGTGTCCTTTTCGTAAATCTTTTGACCTTCGTTCACACTTGTGGCAAAAATCACACATAAAGTAGCACCTGTCTCAAGCAAGAATTTTAAATCTTTCATTCCATATCTCATACGCACGAAGTTTAACCTATTCATACTCAAAACATTATCATTTTTATTACTGGGGAGAGGTTTCGACTCGAAAAAACCGTGTATCCAAATCATCATTTGAACTACCTGGGTTGGAAACTTCACTTCCGGTATTTTCCATAAAAAATGATGTTTGAATTTGACGATTACAAATGGTCGATTATGATGGGTTCGCTTTCTTGCATTATTATTAATAGAAATGTGTCCTCTGTTATTATATCCTCGATATTGGTTTTGATTGGAGTACCCTCGATTTGAATTTGTATTTATTTCGCGCGAATTTTGAAATGTTCCACCACGTATATTATTAGTACGATTAGAAGGTGTAGAAGTTGTCCGTCTATTATTGTTGAATGAACGTTGGGCTCTAGAAAAGTAAATTTGTTGGTTTTGCGAACCGTTTTTATAGGAGCTTCTAGTAGAGACTACCTCTGCACTAGGTTTCTCCTGCTTTCGGCGGCGGTTCTCAACATCGGGTTCGGTCCCTTCCCTGGGGCGTTCACAAGCTTGAAGCGGCTCGGTGTTGTGGCTTGGTTCCTTTCGGGGCCGCCCGCGGTGTCGGAGTGGCTCGACGGGGACGGGTACGGCGTCGTCCTCGGTGCCGGGTTCAGACCGGTAAGACGTGAGGGCCGACACATGGTAGGCGCCTAGTGGAACTGTGGGAGAAGTGGGATTGGAGACCTGATATTTGCAAGGCCCCATCTGCTTAAGTATTTGGTGAGGTCCATTGCGACGGGGTGCTAGCTTCCGGGAAAATCGCCGGGGCTGACTGCTGAGGTGGTTTGAGGTGACCCATACAAGGACGGCGACCTGGAAGTGGGTGGCCGGGCGGCGATGCTGATCAGCGTACCGCTTGTGCCTGTCCTGCTCCTTCTCCCAGGTTTCTTTGGCTTTCGTAGACGTGGGGTAACACATGGTACGAACGTCTTGCCTTGGACGACGGCTCGGAGGTCGGACGTCACGTCCGGCGGGTGGTGAGGCTCCTGTCGTCGAGGGGCTAGCGGGTATGGCCCTGTGCTTACCGGTGGTGCCGTCCCTGTATCGATGCGATGCGTCACTTGTCGGGTGGCTGGTCCGGTAGCGTCAAATAGGGCGTAATTGCGTTGAACGAGGTCCTGCAGGGCGGCACGTTGTTCTTCCAGAAAACCTACGCATTCGTCATCTCGGATGGCGGTGTCTAGAGTGGCGAATACCACATTGGTGCAGCCGAGATCCAGGTCTGCCCAGTATGCCTCAATGGCGTCAGCGGAGTCGGCCCACATGTATCCAGAACGGGAGAACGATTCTGGTGGAACTATTGGGGGCCGAACGGGCGCGTTGGGGCGTCTCGAAGGAGCGGGTCCATAGGGGTCTGAACGCTGCTTCCCGTACTCGGTAGACGGAGCGGATGCGGCGGGTAGGCTTGTTCTAGTGGGCGGCGTCGGCACCAGCGGGCTCAGGACAGGCGGTACTGGCGTGTAACGGGGCCGCTTCTCCATTTTTCTATTGGTGCCGTCGGGCCCAAAGGTCTGGGTTGCAGGCGTCCTGTGGCGGGAGATTTTCCGGCTGTTCTCCTTCGGGGCGCAGAAGAGTGGATGGTAGTCCATACGGTCGAGCAGAGCTTCCGTCAGTTCCTGTCGTCCAACTGTAGCGAGAGTGGTCTCGGTTCTTCTCTGTTAAGTCGTATCACCAATCGGAAGACTTCCGGTGGTCGTCATGAGGTGTCCATCGTCGTCGTTCAGGATGAATGCGCGCGGGGCGAACTCGTCACGGAACCACCACTGTCGGCTACCAAAGTCCAGGACGAGACCTGCTTTTGAGATGAAGTCTATCCCGAGGAGCGTCTGTACATTCGGGGAATGGGGTAACACCAAAAAGGTCGTTTGGATTTTCTTTGGGGCCAGCGTCACTGTACAGTGGATGGCTTCCACTGCCTTGGTAGTCGTGGTGCAGTCGGCGAAAGTGACATCTATCACTTACCGTGTGCTAGGACACCATTTTCGGCGAAGAACAGCGACGGGCCGCACACAGGTGAAAAATCGATAAAAGTCGGACAAAACCTAGAAGTTATTAATTGTTAACCAAAACACGCTTAATATTGAATTTAGTTTACAGTTTGATAAATAAAAGCAATTGTTGTCTAATTAAATTGAAACAGCTCTCTTGATAATGGCGTTCGGTGTATGAAGCAAGTACTTGATGCTGTGCAAATATTGACGCCAAGAGAAAAAGTTTTAGCAAAGTTAAAGTTATTCTGGTGAATAATAATGTATGGGAAAAAGTTAACTGATGGTGTTGTCGATTAAATCCCTATAACGTAATAATTTTTGTGGCACTGAAAATAGGCATTGTAATAAAAATGCAATAATGGTTTAAAAATTTTATTCAATAATAATATCAGGTTCATCTAGTAAATTTAAAACTGCTTGAGACAAGGATCCTTTTTTTTTCGGAAGTAATTGCCTTAATCCTGTGATATATGGATCTGAAGAAACCATAAGCCTCTGAAATACATCTTGCATGGTCTGAATTCTTGAAAATTTTCTGGAAAATTGCTGTCTGTATTTTCGAACATCTTTGTTTCGGCTTTCTTGAGCATCTTCGCTTAATAGACCTATAGCTATGTCTGAACTATCTACAATTCTGTGTCCATGGATTAACACTTTATGTAACGTTGTTGGCACACAATACCATGGATAGTTCTTGACAAATATTGCTGCAGTTTTGTGACAAAAGCTCTTAAACTTTTCTGTATTGATAGTGTGGCCACAAGACAAGGTTGATAATATTGTATGTAGCCGCTTAATTAAGTTTAAGTTGACTCCTGTTATGTCAGCAACCACATCTTCATTTTGGAAGAAAGTGCGAGCCGTATTACCATCTGTCGATGTTCCTCCACCTTGTTTTGGTTTATCAACGTGTAATCCAAGCCGTTCCCAAAATTCATTTTGAATACGTTGCTTTTCGGCAGCTACAGTTCCTTTATCCTTCGGAATTCTAACCTGCCATTTACTTACTTTAAGCTTGTATGATAAATGTAAGATGCATTCCGTGAAGCGAATCCAGGCATGCAATGATGAGATTCCGTACTTCAAAAAGTCCTCAGTGATAGGCTTGTCCATACAAAATTTCAACCTATTGAAATCTTTTGATGTTGTTCCACATAGGTAGCAACGCTGAGCAGATGTCGTTTCCGTTATTGCATTAACCATCTTCCCATCTACCATTGTCATAACCAAATGGTGCTTCACGAAATAATACTCTTTCTCCACTTGCACTCTACTCAATGTAAGAGAGTTGAGCTGTGCTTGAAAATTCCGGTATTCATTTTTTGATAAATCAGTTGTTTCATGAGCCATTTGTAATTTCAGCGGACGACAATATCTTGGCGATGATGGACGGGGATTTTGCCAAATTATGCGAACATTTGTCGAACCTAATTCACCGGATATGAGTTGAATAGGCACTATAGATGTTATAAACATAAAAGTATCAGAATGTTCTTCATTTTCGAAGTTCTGTTTATACATTGAATGACTGCCTGATCCATCACAGCCCCACTTCGATATGAGGCACATGTTTTCTAGCTGGTTCTTAGGAATTGATTTAATTACGTCGAACAGCGATAACAATAACTTGTCAATGGTATGGTCCATCAAATTTTGGAGAGGAACTTCTGCACTAATTTCCTTGCAAACTATACCTTCAGGATAGCACTGCTTTTTCACTGCTATCAGAGTTTCGTAATTGGGATACATATTGCAGTTAATTTCTTTAGCAGTCATTCGTATAGCATTATACTGAAATTTAGTTAACTGAGCTTCAATGACTAATGATAAAGCTTTTTCAGCAGCAAGTGTTTCATGCGAATGCTTCTTGGATAAATGGTCTGCACCATGAAGGGCAACATCCTTAATGATGTTTGAAATTTTCACTTCCCCACGTGCTCTATACTCAACTTGAGCAGCAAATGCTAATTGTGAGGGCTCTAATTGTTTTCGAACATTTTCCGTTTTTCTACGTTTTGTGCGATCCGTACATTCGTCGAAGGGCTTTTGAGGTCGTCCACCTCCATCGCTGATTTTTCTAGCGGGTTTTGCAACAGGAAAACTGATGTTGTGCTCAAACCAGGCTTTGTTTCTACTATAGCATCGTGAAAAGTTCCTGTGAGCTGCAAGTAATCTTGACCTGTATTCCGAGATTAATCGGATTAGCAAACCCTTGATTTCAACAGAGAGATTATCTACCTGTAGGGCAATTTGGACTCTAGATTGTAGGTACGCCATTTTACTTTCATGGTTCTTGGAATCACAATCCCTATAATAGTCTATTAGAACCTTTCTGCTCAAACAGACGTCTTCTGAATTGGAGCCTGTAAACAAATATTAATATTAGAGCAAACATAACTAAATAAATCGGTCATTTTACTAAACAGTCGCACAAGGTCGCATAAAAGCACTGTTTTATCCGCTAAACAAAGCTATATAGTTTCTTAAAAACAAAACTTCAAATCCCGATCTGACAGGATTGCTTACTAAAATCTCATATAACTATGAACAATATGAGAAAAATAAAATCAGTTGGGATACTTGACTTGTAACCATAACCATTACTGTAATATTAAACTAAAAGACAAAAAGTAAACATTTCTTACCTCCAGGAACACAATCCATTGTAAGTATACAAATTGTCACAATTTTTTTAATCAAAAAGTCCCAGAAAATCACCATATATGAATGAACACAATAGCACCGCTTAACGAACCGTTCTCTAACTAACAACGTAGCAATAATGGTAGGTCACGCGACGGGTTTATTCGGCACAGCTGATGAGAGATGGGTCGCACGTAGTAAAGATGGGTCATTAAGGTGGAGGAAAAACCCAAATTTATTGTATTTAAACGACTTTCAAAATTTAGGGTTTTGTCCGACTTTTATCGATTTTCCACCTGTGTGGGCCGGGCTGGCGAGACAGTTTTTGGCGCCTGTATCGATATAGGCAGTGCCAGTCTCGTGGCCGATCACCATCGTGACGGCAAAACGTGGTGCGACGCGTGCGTGCACTAGGTTGAATGATGTGGCTACTTGTGCCGGAGTGTTGCAGGTCGGGCAATTCCTTCGCAAATATCCGGGTCGCTGGTACCTGTAGCATCGTGGAGTGACGTCTCGGACTTCTGGTGTCGGTTGGGTTCCGGCGCCTTTGTCGGCGGCGGCCCTTTTCTGGCAATCCTTTACCAGGTGCCCGGTGAAGGAGCAATACGTACAGCGGGGCTTCCCGGAGTCCTTTGGGGCTGCGCTTGACGTTTCCGTTTTGCGGAGACGGTTTTCCTTACTCCCAATTATCTGCTCAGTGGCGCGAGCTTTCTTGAGGAGGGCGGTGAAGTCCGTGACTATCTCCCTCGGTATCTTATCCCTAATGTGGTGCAGCAGGAGGCCATACAGCATGTCCAACTGACCCGCCTCGTTCGGGGGCGTCTGCAGTTGTGACAGAAGCGCTCTCTTTTGTGAGATGAATTGGCCGGTCGGGACGCCGGCCTGTTGGCATCCTGAACATGACCTGTAATTGTCCCAGCACACCTGATACGCAGGTGATACTGGGGCGAACTCCTAGCGGATTATGTCCATCGCTCGGGCCCATGTCGTAGCGGCGCTTTTGACTCCGAGCCACCAAGTATGTACTGGACCCTCCAACAAGAGCGAAAGTCCCCGGATGGCGTTCTCATCGGTGATACCCTCGCTGACCCTGTAGAAATCGGCACATCGCAGGAAGTCGTCTACTGCCTCTCGAGAGTACCCCCCCTTTGAAGCGGGCCGGGCATTGGGTGAAATGTTTAACTGGAGTATGTGGAGGAGGAGGTGGTACCTGAGGTAGCGTTCTCTGGAGTAGGGCTTTCAGAGCCTCCAGCGTCACCGTCATGGCTGCCTGGCTTCTTGTTCTCGTGATTAGTGGTGTCTTCGTGGTCGTGGTCAGTCACTTGCATCTGCTGTGACGGTCGTGGCCTCGATGGACTGGATTGCTAGACGGTCTTGACGTCTCCTCGTTGACTGGAGCACCGTATAGAAGTCCTGGTGCTGTCCCGATACGTTCTCGTAGTCCGGGGAGTTCTGTAGGGAATTTAATGCTGTCCGGAGCGGATAGGGACGACATCGCCGTCGTTTTAGCGCCGCCGTTTTGTCGCCATGCCCAGTTCATCGTCGCCGTTTCATCGCCATCCGATTCATCGCCTAGCATATTGTTGTAACCGAAGTTTCTGCTGCTGCCAAAATTTTAAGGACACCAAAATTTTGTAAATGACCAACTATGCCACCAGTTTAATATTTGGGGTTTGAAGCACTTAAACACTAGTTTTGTAGTCCTAACGTTTTTATTTATTTAATATTTAATTATAAACTAAGTAAGTCTTATGTATGAAGTATGAATGTCGGCGATAGTTGAATATCAAAATAAACACAGGACATTAATAATAAAGGAAGAAATGGAAAGAATGAAACAAATAGAAATAATTGATTTAAAATAGTACTGGAAATTAGGAGTGTCTAATTAGGTTGGTTCACAACAATACAGTCGGAATTTACAATTTATAGTTATTTATTACATTTTAAACCAGGTACATTCCTAAGGATGCAGTCACATTAAATGAATAAAATGAAAACAAATGTTTAAAATTGATAATTATGGGCTAAGCCGCGCAGATATTCAGCAGCATCTCTATTGTCGAATTGAGACATTTACCTTTTGATTTTTTTCGTCAGCCTGTCAGTATTTACGAAGTTTTACTGGTGGTTCGTTCCCAGCAACAAGCTGTTCATAATATACATCACGCCCCTTCTGTACCTTTCGCAATCCATCATCAAACTTTCAAATACTCGGATGATGGACTCCTAATTCATTCTGAAATCGTCGATGTGCCGCTTCCGCGTGGTTGTTGGTGCGATCTTCGTCGTACAGTACTCGATCATATAGGTTCCAGACACCGGGTGCATATAAACCACGACGTCTTCCATTTCCACGTCTATTTTGGCGTCCAGTATAATTATCTTCGAACCAATTCATCAACGGTTGCAATTCTAGCGGCAACTCGTCTGCTAGGACATCCACATATTCGTCAATATTGTCAAGACGAACAAATGCCAACTCATCCACCATTTTAGCCTTTAACGCAAAATCTGGATCACTGTTGTATTGTACTGTAAATCCCATTTCTGCCAAACGCCTCTTCATGTTCTTGGCCAAATGGAAGAAACAACCTTTCACATTAACACTGGGAAAACATTCTGTCATTGCAGAAATAGCTGCATGGTCAAAATCGCAGTTGATGGATTCCGGATTTAAATTGGGCACTAAACTCTAAATAGCTGCGAACATTTTTAGGTATGTGTTTTTCATTTTATTGGGCAAAAGAGCATAAAATACAGGATGAATTCCACCGTGAACTTCATTGTGCAAACTGACATCATGAGAGGTTTGAATATGAAAATCTTTTTTATGTATTTTGTTTTCGTAAAATTTCTGTGCCCAATTGTTACTGATCAAACTGTGAGTACTTCCGGTGTCAAGTAGAAATTTTGCGTCAAGTTCGGGAATGTAAATGTAAGGTAAATCATTTTGAAGATGATTTAGAATTATTACGTCGCGTTCGGGGGGTTGGAGCCTGATAAAAATTTTGCTCTCCATTTCTATCGGCAATAGTCGAATCTGTACCTTGACATTCGTCTGATAGATTATCGGAAATTTGATAATTTTGTTCATACGAATAGTTATCAAAATGATAGTCGGCAATTTGTTGGGTGTTACCATATTGTTCGTAATTAATTTCAGGATTTTCAGAGTAGTTGTAGTTTTCAAAAGCATTGTCGAATTGTACAAAAGCATTAGAATAAGGATCATTTGTCTCAATATTATAAATTTGGTTAGTAGCGAAATTTTGGTTGTTCTGTTTTTGAATGAAAGTGTTTCTTGTTGAGATGGACATTGGTTCCGGTTTCTTTTGGGTTTTTTTTTTGGTAGCGATTGGGGAAAGCTTCAAAAGGCGAAAGGCCCGGTAGGTGCGCCGGGCCCAACAGTGTGGGATTTTTACCTCACTAAAACCCCCTCTCCAGGTTTAAAGGGACGAGTGCATCCGCCCGGGGGCTGGCACTCGATCGGGAAAGGTTTGGTCTTGGCGCCGTGAGGCAGGACATGGTTGTGGAATCGGACTGTAGGTTTAAGTTGTGTATGTATGTATGTGTGTCATTTGTGCGTGTTTGTGTGATCTTTTTATGTGATTACTAGCAGTTTGGGTCGTTTATGTGGTCGGATGGTGTCTGGGTCAAGGTCATAGTCAGAGGCTTGTCTGATGAGTGGGTTCTGTGTTCACTGTGTGCTGATGAGTTGAAATTGTTTTGTCGCGCGTGTTTTGATGTATGTGGTGAGTGAGGGGTGTTTGAATTCGTGTTGAATTTGTGCATTTGAAATGAACCATGGTATGTTTAATGACTGCCTGATGATGCGGTTTTCGAGTATTTCGAGTGGTTTGATGTGTATGTTGGCGGTGTACCCTCACGCCGTGGAGGCGTAGGTTAGGGTGGGTCTGATAATGGATTTAATGAGTGAAAGTTTGTTTTGTAATGAGAGATGGCTTTTTCTGTTAATGAGTGGGTGAAGGAGTGATCTTATGGCGTTGGCTTTTTGTTTCGCGTATTGTGGGTGTCTTTTCCAAGTTAATTTTGGATCGAGATATACCCCCAAGTATTTTACTTCGTCACTCCAGGGTATGTCGTGTCCGTCGATGTTGATGTGTGAGTGTTGTTGTTTGTGTTTGCGGCTTATGAGTTTGGCTTGTGTTTTGTCAATGTTAAGTGCTATGTTCCAGTTTGTGCTAAAGTCAATTAAGTCGTCAGTTGCTTGCTGTAGTTTGCGAGTTACGATGCGTGGTTGCCAAGATTGTGCGGTGAATGCGGTGTCGTCTGCGTAGAGGGATAGGGTGACGTCTGTGTGTTTCGTATTGTGATGTATGCATACGTTAAACATACGTGGTGATGATAATGTGTGGTTATTTCGTACTCTGATTGTTCTGTTGCGGAGGTATGAGTTGATGAGTCGGATGTAAGTAAAGGGGTATTTTAGTTTGGTCATTTTGTGTAACAGGCCGTCGTGCCAAACCTTATCGAAGGCTTTTTCGATGTCGAATAGCACGACGCCTGTCACAAGATTTTGGTTAAAGCCGTCTGTAACTTTTTCGGTGAGTCTGATGAGTTGGTGTTCTGCGCTGTGGTGTGATCTAAAGCCGAATTGCCCGTTGGGGAGTTGGGGATCGCGTGTAGTTTGTCTGTGATGGATCGGAGTCTGTCGAGGTTAGTGATTTCGATGATTTTTGAAATGGATGAAAGTAGGCTGATGGGGCGGTAGTTTTGGGGTAGGGTGTGGTGTTTACCAGGTTTGGGGATCATGATTACTGTGGCCTCTTTCCACCCTAATGGCGTTGGCGATAGCGGTGATGGTCGCGTGATCTACGCGAAAGAAGTTTTAATGTTTTATTAGTAATGGTGTCGGGGCCAGGTGATTTGCGGTTTTTTACTGTGCGGATGATGTGTATTTCTGTGGGGGTGACTAGTATGAAGGGGCTTGTTGTCGTGTTACGTTGGATGTGTCTTGTGTTTTCGTAGACTGCCTCGAAACCGTTCGAATCCTAGTTTCGGTAGATATATTACAAGAAATATCCTAAAAAAATATTTCGTGTAATATATATATATATATATATATATATATATATATATATATATATATATTTTATGTTTTAACTCTCCTCTCGTCTCGCCGGCCTAGTAGAGAGAGGCCGGCCCAAGACTCACCAAATTAGAGAGAGGCCACGAGACTCACCAAATCTACGTGAAGCCGGGTGGTTTTTCTTTTTTCGGAGGGAGGGTAGGGAGGATAAATGGAATAAAGACCAAAAATGTGAATAATATTATTTTATTTGTACATAAAAACTCGCACATTTTTTTTTGTTTTACTGGGGTGTATTATTTATACATAAAAACATTATTTTATTTATACACAAAAAAACTCGCCCATTTTTTGTTCTACTGGGGTGTATTATTTATAAAAACACTTTTCTGTTATATTACATGGCTTGAAGAAAATAAAAACGATATTTTGGTTGATAGAAAACAAATCCATCTCGTCAAAGTGGATTATATCCCCAAGGTAAGGTATCTGTTCTTATGGAAGTTACTTTGCGTTTATCATCAAATGGAGAAAGCGCTATTTTCCTTTGAGCGACCGTGTACACGGCGTGTTTTTCTGCTTTAATTAAATTTTGATTTCGTTCAATGATTGTTGTATTGAATAAACATTCATAGTAGTCACTAAAATCTATACTTTTTAAGGTCGATCCCTTCACGCCTTTCGCCTTTTTCGTGACATCCCCAGTGAATAATTTAAAAGTATACATTTTAGATCGTAAACCAATGAATTCAGTCATTATAATTCCCCCATTTTGATCCTTCATAATCCCAATTACCTTTTTATTTTTTAATGGGATGCCATAGATGTTATTTGGTGAATAATCCGATGTGTCGAATAAATGAATGTCATTTTTAATATCTCTGTAAATGTCTTCAACCAGAAACTCATAAATTAATGAATCTGTGTCAGTATAGAGAAGTTTTGATGTTTCAGGATATTTTTTCTTAATATAATTATAATGAAAGTCATATAGGTAGGTTTTTGAAATATCCAAGACGGCAAATCCCACATAAATTGGTTTATTGAAAATTATGTCAGTTTTTTCCATTTCAATAATTACCATATCCTCACTGAAAACGGTGCAATTTTTAAAATTTGGTTTAGAAATGTAATAACTTGCCCCATATGGCCCCGCCCACTTAGTCACTAACTTCACATCTCCATATTTACCAACATTTTCCATGGTTTTACCAAATACCGCGTTATTCATTAGTTTGTAAAATTTTTTTCAAATTCATTTTTGCTCAATTTTCTTAAATCTGTGTTTGAATCAATATACTGCTTCATCCAGCTACTTTGTTTAAATTGCAGTACTCTGTGCACTTTTTTAATTTTCATTCCCATTTCAACAGCCTGCTTTAATTTTCAATAATGTATTACATAATTGGTTTTATCAAAAAGTGTGGTTAATAATTTTTTCAGATTAGATTGTGAAGTTGGCGGTTTAATGTGTTCAGGGCACATAGGGAGATCCCGATGAGGGTCATGTAGATTTTGTGGATATATTAAATCCACTTCAAGAATATATCCTAATTCACTATCATCTGGTGTATCGAAGACGTTCACAGAATATGGATCGACCCACTTGAAACAACTATATGGCAAAGGGCAAGAGAGGGCAGCACCATATAAATTATATACATCATAGTACATTAAAAATGATGATGGTTGTTCTTTTTTAAAATTTTCACCCATATACTTATTATTAGCTTTAGCATATCTATTAATACATTGTGAAATTCCCCCTCTAATGCCATCTTCAATGAACATTAACATATCAACATCAGTTAATAGCTCTAAATTAATTTTGGTAATCTTTAACATAGCATCGAAAGCCAGACCTGGGGCCGTGTAATAATGTAATGCATCCAATCCATAGGTCTTCACACATACCTCCCTAAAGTGCTCAAAAATATCTACCAATAACGTTACATCTGTTTTCAAATAGAGTTCTGCATATTGTTGCAAATTTTGAATTTTAAAAGTTTTCCAAACGTTTTCCAAAAGTTTTCCAAACGAGTATAAACATGTTTATACTCCTCATCACTAATGGACTCGTTCGAGAGAGAACTATAAAAATTTTCAATGGGCGGCAGTTCTGTCGTACCAATAAATTTTTCCCAGCAATCGAGGTACTCATATGGAAAAACACCCTTCTTTTGCAACAAACTAAATTCCAAATCGTTTGCACAAAAAGATTTTGTGATAGTTTTTCGTGAATTTTCTAAATAAGATGCTAATTTGTCGAGGCTGCTCGCCATAAATCGAAAAGAGTCTAAAAAACGAAAATTAATGTTAGTGCCTAAGATGTACTTTGTAAAGGAAATATATTTCTCTTTATTTACGGGGAGTAAGGTAATTTTTACTGGAATTTGAGTACTTAGTTCCCTAATGATAAAATGGCTATCATAACCAGACAAATTATGAAAAATTACTGGTATATGATGTGCATCTGTGTAGTTAATGTTACAACCCTTATGACTGCACCCCCGGTATTTACCGGTATAATGACTATGGTCATGACATTTTATATCACTAGGAAGAAATGGTTCTGAACAGATGTAGCAATGTGTAGAAAAATTAAAATTTATTTCTTCTTCTAATGTTAGTGGTTTCATTGGAACAGGATCGTTACGGATATTGTTTACTTGTCTTGCAATATCTTGTAGTTCATTAACAAACCATATTTGCTGATTTTCACCTGTATACATATTAAATTTTGAAAGAGAATCATCATAACTACATTTCAGATAATACGCAATGCTAAGCGGTTCATGTTTTTGGAATTTTTTTAATTTATGTGTTGGATTATTATCACTATATGGTTCTAAAATGCTTTCCAGGTCGGCATAAATGACAAAAGCCACTTTTTCTTTGTTCCTAAAATTTTTAAACTTGACATTTTTTTGTGATTCCTTAGGTAAGGTAATTTTGGTTATGTTCTTCATTTTGCATTGAAAAGAATGTTTTATCAATTGTTCATGAAAACGAAAATGATTTAGACATTCACAAAACCATTGTTTATGTGATGATGATACTTGTTTTCGTAGTAATCTTGACAAATCTTTAATTAATGCAAAATGGAAATAACGACTTGTCATAATATCAACATCATTACCACCCCCACGTTGCTGTTTGCACGGCATTGATTCTAGAACGAGCAAATTAATTTTAGTGAGATAGTTGTTGTCACTTAAGCACACGTGAAATATGAGGCGTTTTCCTTCATCGCACATAAAAACATTGATAGAGATATTATTCATTTTTTCAAATTTTGGAATATCAGAAAAAGCAATTGGAAACTTTATTCCGTCATATTTTAATACATCTTTAAAATGTGGGTATGAATTAGTTCTGAGAGGATTTACGTTACTTGGGGGTGGTTTTAATGCAGCGACAATTGACCACATAAAACAATATTCATCATTATTTTTAACGTTTAAAACAGCCTTCTTAACCCTAATAAATTTTGGCACTTCCACTAAAGTTGACATTCCACCATTAATTGGTGAATACCTATTGATATTTACTTTAAGATGAATAATTTCATATAATGCCCACCCCGAATCCCTTTCTTGAAACTCTTCTAATTTATTTAGAATATTAAATTTAACATGTTCAGAATACCAATTTTTAATATTTGTATTACAATCTTGGTTTTTGGTGACAAAATGTTTAATATCCGTTTCTCCATTTTGGGGTTTGATGAAGTTCGCAATAAAAATAACATTTACTTTCAATATAGACTCCAGTAAACTAGATTTTATTTGCTTTGCAAAACTTCTGTATGCTTTGTCAACGAAGACACTCGGATCTTTAATTTTATAATTAACAATAATACCCGTTTTAATTCTACTGTTAAAACAAAACTCGGTATTTATCCAAGTTAAATTTTGTCTACGTGAGCGCACACAATTCTTAAATTTTAGTTTGGATAAATTTTGAAGTTTTTTTAAATAATATGTGTTGTTTTTATCGCAATTAAAAGGTGTGTTAATTCAGCCATGACATAACCCAGCAATAATTACATGCTGTTTTTTATGCAAATGCGCCCATGATCTAATCGTCTAAATGTAAATTAGTTGTTTTTATCATGGTGCGTTTCCAGTGAATCATCTAATTAAAAATACTGGTGCGTCGATTCCTGTAATTGCAATTAATTACATGTGCATTTGTATTGCATTGTATAACATGCATTTGTATAACATGAGCAGTATATTGTTACGTATCTGGGGTTCGTCTTAAATAAACAAACAATTAACTAATTCTCAATCCGTTTATTCACAATACTTGAATCACTCTTCTCCCTTAACTTAAGCTAGGCACTGTATATCACAACAATAACAACTGTCTGTCGGCGCGTATCGGATATATATACCCCCGCGTGATTTCTAGAAAACACTATTCGAGATGTTACTAGTAGTCTCTAGAATTCTTTCGAAGTTTCTGGATATTTCT